>VXAA01006353.1:97328-269096 GCA_013399115.1 Anseranas semipalmata
GGACGGTGCTGTTCGGAGCCCCGGAGCTGTCCGAGCAGGAGATGGACGCGCTCTGCTACAAGCTGCAGGTTTACTTGGTCCACAGCTTGGATACCTGCGGCTGGAAGATCCTTTCGCAGGTGCTCTTCACCGAGACTGACGACCCCGAAGAGTACTACGAGAGCCTGAGCGAGCTGCGGCAAAAGGGGTACGAGGAGGTGCTGCAGCGGGCCCGCAGGCGAATTCAGGAGGTGAGGCTGCCACATGGTCCTTATCTCTCCACCTTAGTGTTACCTTTTCCATACTCTGTGACTTCTGTAGTTGTTCTCTCCAGCTCCTCCTCTCCACCTTTGCAGAACTGATCAAGCCATGGGACAAAAAAAAAAAAAAAAAAAGAACAGGAAAACTGTTTAGTTTGCTTTTTTTTTCTTACTTTGGGACTCTGAAATGGGACTTAACGTTTTCAAGGGGGCTAGGGCCAGGATTTAAGAAGGTGCAGCTTTCCCTAGCTATCTCAGTGTGGCTCAGTACTTTACTCTGTGCAATCAAATGTAGACATTTGTGAACAAGGATCTGAGGGATTTGGCAAGGTCCTGCTGCCAATTTTTTGTTACTGCGTTGCTTTGCACCAGGATGTGTTTGAGTCTGAATTCTCCTGTTTAATAGGAGCAGCAACATGTGGTGTTTATCTTGACAGTACAATTTAGGCAGTTGAGGCCAAAAGATTCTAGGTTCCTATGGGCTCTGGGTGCTGAATCTGGTATTTCAAGTGAGATGACGTGTTTAGGTGGAATTGGCGTAACTACAGCTTTTGTTCAGTCTTGGTAAGTTCTTAGGGTTGGGATTTCAAAAAGAAAGCTATCTGGTCCTAGCGAGGATTTACTGCATTGCCACTGCTAGTGTCTGACAGGTCTTGGATGTTTCAGGACGTTTCATCCCACTTCCCCATACCTTACTCAGTTTAGACAAAAGCAGTTGAGGAGGTTGATTCTACTGACTTCTAGCATCAGTGTGTGAGATTTTTCTTCACTTCTTTATATACTGACGTATACGAGGACCCAGATTTTCATAGTAAAAAAGGAGACTTTTACACTTGTTTTTATGTTTCTGTGGCCTTGGTCCAGAACATACCGAGATCTATCTAGGTGTGACTGTGTATGAATCAGGTTATGGAATTTTTTATTTTTGCACATGCCATCTAAATTCTGTTGTATGGCTGTAAATCAAGTTTGGCTGCTTCAGCTGCCCACATATGTTCTACCGATATTGTGTGTTCAAAAGTGTGTGGTGGTGAATGTTTTTTGTTTTTTTTTCCCTGACGGAGTATGAGCATATGTGCCTGCTGTCTGTTTTGATGGCATAGTTTTGAGTCTTTGTAGGATTCTGCCCCATCTTTTCCCTAGTGACTGAAGTTACAAAGTATGAGAAAATTGTTGTTTCGTCAGTGATGAAATCATGATAAGGGTGTCTCAATGTGGCATTGTCAGGTACAAGCTTATTTCCAAACTGTTATGTTAGAATATATCGTTGTGATTTTTCTTTTCTTTTCTTTTTTTTTTCCACATTGCTATTTAAAGGGCTGAATTCATTCTCATTAATTTTTGTATGCTACCAGTAATTAGTCTAATAGTGTTCTGCAGTAGTTTTAGACCAGAGAATGTGAAAGCATATCATCTTCCACTTTTTTCTTTGGCTACATGAACACTTGGTTGCATGTACTTGGATTCACTTGGCCTTCAGCTGAGCAGTTTTTATAAGGAGCTGATCAGGATGAGAGAAGTTCTATTAAACATGGAGTTTGGGAACTGGGTATCTAACTCAAAGTGTGTGGTGTTTTTCAGGAAACACTGATTCAGAATTCCTGTGCAAGAACTATTTGTTTCTTGAAGAGTCTCAACTTCTGTTTTGTTAGCACCAATACTATGGTCAAAAAATAAATCAGCTATCAGTAGGCAATGCAAGATTTATCCATCAACAAATCATTAACTCTGTTAATGTTCAGAACCTGCTGCAGACAAAATGGCAGAACATATTTGTGTATTTGACTACAGTACAACCTTCCTTTCCCATGGTAACCCGTGTACTAGTGTGCCTCAAGTCAGTACAGCTGTACTTCTGTCACTGGCCATTGTGTAAATTGATACTTCTTTAATTAAAGGTAGTTCATGTTTAAGAAAAGAAACCAATAGAATGACCTGCTCTCCCCTTTAGGCTCTCAGGTTTCTCTTTTCCTTACCTGGTAGCGGTTTACATGGTCCATAATGTCTTCCTTTTAAGCAAATACTGATATTGCTCGTCACTGAATTCTAAGCCAGTGAAGCAGTGGATGATGGGTACTGCTTGGTATTTCTGAAGTAAAGGTTTTTCATACTTTCAAGTAGAACCTACTGAATCAGTGTTTCATCTCTCATTTTAATTTACTTTTCCATCTGTACTTGAAGTCCACCTGTTAGCTGTTGGGAATGTTGGATGCCTGCAATTTTACCTCTTCATAGTACTTCTGAGGAGAAGGGGCAAGGATTGAGCAGCTCTGGCAACTAAAATAGTATCAAAGAGCATAATGAATACAGAGGGTTTTCATTTACATAACGTTATGCAAAATACAAGTTTAGAACTCCAAGACATTGGCTTAACATTTTAAGATATGCTTGTGAGGTTTTATAATTATTTCCTGTATCTCGTTTTCCAGGACAGTTTTCTGTGTGCAGTTACGAAATTACTTAAGAAGTGCTTCCAGTTTCTGTTGATTATGGTCTTTGGGGTGGAGAACCAAAGTGAGCAACGAAACCTCTGGTGTTCATGGTTTCAGCATCCCCTACTTGGCTATTTGTTGCTTTCCATAAGTTACATGCAAGCCATTTTATTTTCACAGCAGTTAATAATTGTTGCTTTTTGTAATAGGCATTTTTATCATTGTCCCAGTTATAAAACTTTAATAGGCCAGAAGAATGTTACAAGTAGAAACAGATCCAAGATGAGAAAGAAATAGTTGCAGAGGAGCTATATGGCATGAAATTAATTTCTTCGGCAAAATTTGCAGTTTTAAATTCGCACATCTGTTTTTTCAAACAAAACTATTAATTCTGGAATAGTTAGGAACAGTTAAGTCATCTTACAGTAAATACATGCATCTAAAGGAGTATGTGTGAGTGCAGTAATATCAAAAATGGTATTGTATCTCTGTCGTTACGGTGTTGGCAAAAGGTTGAATGCAGTCACAGTTTTACTGAATAAAAAATGCTGTTATTATAACTATGATTAAGAGGGTTTGTTGGCATAGTCATGCCAATAAACATGTTCTATTGTATGCTTATCCTTTTATTTGCTCTTGCATATTAAGTTGTAAGTATGGGAAGCCTATCTTTACATTTCATGCCTACTTCAGCATCTTTGAATTAATGGTACTTGTGAATCTCTTTTCCTTAGAGCTCTTAATTGCAGTGGCATTCTGAAATCTGGCAGGTAATAGTCTATTGCATCTTGAATTCCAGTCTTAAGACTAGTCACAGACTTGCTTTTGTTTTGTTGTTTCTCTATGGAATCTACGAATTCTTGTATCTGTAGGCAGACTCTTGAAAGACCATTTTGCTTATCTGTTCTCTGTGTGTTCTTCTGAGTTGCTTTAATATAAAAGCTCAGAAACACTTTTAGTAGATGGTTAAATTCTAAAGAAATTCTGAGAGCATCTTATTTTCAGTGGCTAACTTAAGACTGCCTTGGGAGTGGCAGTGTCCTTCCCCTGTATAGTGGAATATTTTAATAAGCACCAGAATAGCCTTGCAAACTTCAGTTTTATGTTGGTTGGCTTAATTTTCTTTTGACTCAAAGGGCTAGAAAGATTAAAAAAAATTAACGTCAAAATCTTTTATGTGTTTTGTTATAGTAACATCTTCTTTATAAGAAGAATTTTTTTTTTTTTTTGACAGAGCTGTTCTGGCCATTTTCTTTCAAATTAGCGTGTATATAGTTTTTTAAAAGACTTTTGCATACCTTTATTAGGGAAACTTTTTTGTTTTGAATGAGTGAAATATGATTGTCAAATCAAACAGAGGTGTAAGTATTGGCTCACCTATAAATCAAAGAATCTCACAGTTGTTGCTTTCCAAGGGTGTTGTCAAATATTTCTGTTTACGGGAGAAAACCTAAATAATATCCATAGGTTATTCTTTTGTTGTTATTGTAGTTCTAATATTTTAGTGAAAAATAATATTTATGATCATCTTAGCAATGGGGAGAACTTTATTTTCTTGCTTCCGACTGTATGCATTCAGTTTTACAGTAAGTGTGTATATGGTAGGTGGTGAGGCTCTCTACCAAAAATGAAAGTTTCCCAGAGATAAGGTGACCAGTTCCTATTCAGTGATCTACTGCTAAGCACAGTGTGAGTTAAAGAGAGATTCCAACATCAAGGTGTTAAATAATCCAAGAGTAAATAATACAAAACAATATGAAAAAGTATTCAGTGTATCAGTAATGCAAAAAATAAATACTAGCAGCAGCATTTCCATCAAAACCAACGTAACATCTGTATGCAAGAGGCAAAGAAAATTGAATCCTGAATGTTAACGACAACAGCTAGATTTAGAAGACACACATAAGGTGTCTCATGAGAGAACCAAACACTGGTTCAAATTTAAATTAGTTTGCACGGAAGATTAAAATATGATATATTGTAGATTATTATTATTATTATTAATCTCTGTTGAAATGAATAGAGCAGGGTTAGACTAGTGCTGGGCATTCTGGAAATCCAGCCTATTTTTGTTTGAAGGCTGCTTTTATGTACTCATCAGTTGTAGTGGTAACACTTGTTTCTGGTAAAAGTGTTTTGATTCACTCCTGAATGCTTTGTAAATAAACCATCTAAGCAACGTACTGCTACTATAAGTTATTACTAACCCGAAATATAGTATGTCAGCAGCTGTAGGGCATGCGCTATAGAACAGGTAAGTAGTCTCCTTGTTCATCAGAAACAGCTACATGATAATAGTACTCTGGCTAGTACTTGTACCAAATATTTTTTTCTCAGTGTTTATCCTTGCCAGCCATCATCTTTTTATTTATCTAATCTGCAGTTGGAGTTGTTGGCAGTTAGTTTCGGTTGTTACAAACTAGTTCTAAGTTAATAAATATTTTAAAGACTTGGCATTTTAGTGGTTGGAAGTTCACACCTGACTCATTCTGTAAGCATCAGAAACAATAGTGAGGATACTATGATACATTTTCAGATAAGCAGAATTAAGTGTGGAGTGGTTCCCCACCCTTTTCTGCAAATATTAAAAATCTAAGTCACACAGATACTTTGTTTTTCAAAGTTTCAGTGAATTTCTGAAGGCATTCAGTGAATGTAAATAAATGTTACAAGTTAGACACTTTATTATGATGTGATACTACTGAAAGACATGGAATAGAGGTAGAGAGGGCTGCATCACTTGAGATGCTTGGATCCTCATTGCAGCAAGGGTAAATAAAAACTGCAACAATCATATGGTGGACTTAAAATTGCTGCAAGTCGAAACTGTTATTGCATACCATTTTAAAACACGTGT
Source organism: Anseranas semipalmata (assembly GCA_013399115.1). Classification (NCBI taxonomy): domain Eukaryota; kingdom Metazoa; phylum Chordata; class Aves; order Anseriformes; family Anseranatidae; genus Anseranas; species Anseranas semipalmata. Next base: position 102,857 of record VXAA01006353.1, read on the forward strand.
GTTAAAATGTCTTCTAGGAATTCAGTATTTGGGGGACATTAGGCGACATTACCATAGCGTTTGCTTAAGTCTGTGAGTTAAAACCATCCAAGTCCTAAGCAAAATAATTGTTTACTTCTTAGTTGGAGATTTTTTTTATCTGTCCTCCTTCCTCTATTTGATATCTTCCTGACTCAATGTTTATTTTTTCTACTGCCCTTCCCTTTTACTTCCCTTGTATAGGTAGCAGCAAATTGCTTTTGATTGCTTGTGACTTGTGATTGCAGGTTAATTAGAGTTTTGGGTGCTACCTTTGTTTTTGTCAATCTTTTTGTGTTGTCTCTTTTCCAATCTGAGTCTGATACTTTTCCTGGATTTGAACTAATATTTTTTCTTTTCCTTTCTCCTATCCATTTATGGCATGCGTATGTAGGTAAACTTAATGCCTTGTTTTATTTATGCCTTGTTAGTTTGACAAGAGCTAGCTGAAGATGAATACTACTACTGTATCTGAAAACAGTAGAATGTTTAAAATAATATACATTTCTTCAAGATGTGTAAATGATATGTGCCCAAAGAAAAGGACATCTGCTTGAAAAATTAGGTTTTCCTTGACAAACTGCATGTACTACATGAAGAATAAAAGTACGTTCTATAGACTATAGAAATACTGTTCAGGATGACCCTTAGTCAGTAAGCTTAGGCTTGATATGTAGAAACTGAATGCAGCAGCTTGCCAGTCTTATAGTTCTCTTCCCTATCCAAATACCTGGGAGAAAAAGAAAAGTGAATAAAATGCAATATATTCTCTGTTTAACAGTCTGAACTGGGGTTGAGGAATTGTTTTTGTCTTGTAGTTGGGGAAGTATTCTGCTGGTAAGTTTATTTTATTTGATATTCCATTGGAAATTTGAATTGTTTGTTTCCCTAGGTGTAGAGATAGACTTTCCTATATTTTTTTAAAGTTGTTGTAGCTGATAAGCAGTTGTAGCATTTTCATATGCCAGAGTACTTTGAAGAGGTGTGTACAACCTATGTGATAAACACTCTGTAACCCATCAGGCTCCTAGGGATTCACAGCCTACTTCATTTCTTAGCTTTTAGATATGGTGTTGGGTTGTTTTTTCTTGATATTTACATTACTTTGCCTTCCTGCATGTTTTTTTTTTTTCCATTGTACCAGCATTACTTTCCTTCTCACTCCTCAACTGAATGTCCTGCAGGACTTAGGCCTTCAAATCAATGCCTTTTAATACTGCTTTCTATATCCGGTAACTTTTTTCTCCCCTCTGTTTCTGTCTGTGATAGTGTTACTCAGGCATGCCTAGAATTAGAAAGCAGATTCTTTCTAATCATTGCATCTTCTTACATTTCTTTCTATAAGATCCTACTAATAGATGATCAGTGAGGCTTATGTTGTTCTTTATAAATGTAATATGGCTTCCACAGAGCTGAAAGAGCCACTCTAAAGCGGGGTATTTCAGAAATGGCTGAATCTACCATTTTTCCTCTTTTCGTGAGGTGATTTTTTTAACATACCCTTGCAGTCCACCAGGAAATTGCTGTTATTAGAGAGAACTTCAGATAAAGTGAGAACTCGGTGAAACTAAAGATACATCTATGAAACTTTTCTGCTGTTTCAGGAGATGAAAACTTACCTGAAGGAGTATGGTAGGGAGAGAAGGAAGACAGGACAGGAGGGAAGGGAAGGGAAGGAGAATGAAGATACTCTGAAGATATATTTTGACTGACTCAGTGATGTTATGTATATATCTGACCTGTTGCTCAGAATGCTATCTGCTAGATAGGTGGTGGCAGTAGAATAAGGTTGCACTGTGGGATGTAGAGCCTGTTGCTTTAGCAGTTAGGAGTGCCTTCTAAATAGGCTCAGTCCTCCTCTTCCTCCTGTATTTTCTCCCCAGAAGAATCAATTATTATGATTTCTTTATACTATAATTCTACCACGGCTGATAGTGTAATGTCACTATGTATTTTTTTAGTACCATACAAGAGCAGGAGAAGCAAATGAACATGTATTGAACTCTGTTGAGGAACCTGCAGCACCTAGGACATTATTTTGTAGCGTTGGGCAATTGGAGCGCTCAGGAGTTGCCACTAATATAACACTTGTTGCATTGCATCTTCCCTCTATCCCAGAAAGCAAATGAACAAAAACGTAGTTAAAATAATTTTTTTTTTAAATTGTCACAAGTTGTTAATTTACCATTTAAAAAAAGCATGTAAGTAAGGTATTCTGCTGTTGTAAACCTTTTACTGTGTTAAAAATTGAGTGTCCAGATGTTTTGTCCTGCTCTATTAGTGTTCAGCATGACAGTGCTCTGTGGAAGGGGCATATGAGGCTAATGGCACCTGCAGGTTTAACCATGTAATATATACCGATCTGGATGTTTTTGAGGAAGGGTGCCAAAGTTAATATACATTGGAACAATTTATTGAATTAGTCATACATTTTGCATAGTTCTAACATCACTATAACGATTCAGAACAAAGATCTTGGATAGTTCACCGAAAATCCTGCTTTAAGTGCAATGATATTTAATAGCAAACATGCAAGAATATTGTAAGAATGGTAAGGAAAGAATTCTTGAGCCCTTACATGAAGTACTAGTATGATCTCATCAGAAATCTGGTGATATCTGCTAGAGTATGGGTTATTCTTTAAAAATAATTGTTGAAGCCCATACAAAACTTGAAATGGGATTATAAAAGTCTAGAAAATAGTCCAAATTCTTTGGACAGGAGATTGTATGATCTCATAGTATCTTCCAGTCATAAATTAATAGGGGAAATGTATTTTTGTTTTAATTAGTTTGTTGTTGAAACTTGCCCAGTTTCCGTTTTCTGAAGAATTTGGGTGAAGACTCCATGAAGAATTCTAACTCGTAGTGCTAGATTTTAACTTGCAACATCTCCACAAATGTCTCCTTGTTTTCTAGCTCTTACTTTTCAGCTGTGTACTTTGTTCCTAATACCTTCTTATTAGACGTGCATTTGCATGGTGTGGATTTTCCTTTTTTAGCCAGAAAGGTGTTTCAATGTGAAGACAGCTTCCCTGGCAAGCTAGTTTTTGAAAATCATCTGGAACTGTTGGGAGTAGATGTAAATAAATTCCTACTGATTATCTGCCTATGACTGGTTGCTAAAATTTTGGCAGAGGTTGTTTTAAGTTAAAAACCTTTTACTGATAAGTCCCTGTCTCTGGATTTCCTTTCTATCTATTCTTCTCTGTTTGTGGGATTTGTATAGTAAAAGTTATAAAATGTGTGGATTATTTTTTTTTATGTATAGGGCAGACAAACATTCAGAAAAATTTGAATGCTTAGTGAACATTTCTGTGTTTTTTGTTTTTTGTTTTTTTTTGTCAAATAGTTGCGTTTGAAAAGGTGTTACAAAACACTTCCAGTAATTCAGCAGCCTGTTTTACTGCTTCTTCTTCCAATTCTGAAAATTGTTATTTGTTTTGTGCTACTGTTACAATACTTTTCAAAATGCATTTGTAGGCAACTATTTATATGATCTTCTTTTGGAAAAAATTGTTATGGTATTGGTGTAAGGGAACCGGATTTTTTTTTCTATGAAAAATGTTTTAGGTAATCAATTAACATTGTTTGTGATGACTTGCAGACAGTTTATGTGGGTCAACTAAAATGTGTTTTAGCACAACTTTTCATGTAACAGCCTCGCGTAATGGCTTTTTTCCAGATACTTCAGGGAGAGGGTTTTGTAAAACATTCTTCAATAACTTAGAATCGGAGATTATTACATTAGAAAAAACCTCTGCAGGTTTTCTAGTCAAACCCCATGCTTAAAGTAGGACAAATTTAATTAGTGGTATATTGTTTGTTTGTTTGTTTGTAACACCTTAAAGAACACTGCATACTGTACATCTGTTTTAAGGAAATTTAAAAAAAAAAAAAAAAAGCATGAATTCGGATGTGTGAAGCTTTTGAGGGAGAAAATCTGTAGATCAGTTTTAGAAGTTTCTAGAACTTTGTAATTTTTTTTTGCAAAAAGCCCTGTGGCTTCAGAGCCCAAACTGTTGCAGTTTGCTACTGCAAGAAAGTTACTCAGCCTTTGAAGTAGTATGATATTTGTTTATAATCATCAGATGTCAGAATTTCAAGTTGAACCTTTTGTCACTTCAGAGTAGTAAAATTCAGAAAAATATCCATACACGGGAGGAGTTTAAAAAAATCCAAAACTACCTGAAATGTTGGAGAAATTGTGGAAGAGTTTAATTAACAGCTAAATTGTACATATTATTTCAACTGTGTTTTATCATGCTACTTTATCACACATATATTTTATTTCTCTGTAACATTTAATGTGTGTATGCTTTTCCTCTCATTTCTCTATGAAAGCACCAACAAAACCAATCCAAATGGATAACACTGCAGAATACAAATCTGTGTTCATCTGATGTTAATTTAAATTGCTCTCTTCTGAAATGTTGTGCTGCTGTGAAGGTGATTTAATAGCTTGCTATTTGTGTGGTATTTGCTGTTAGAGTGGGAGGAAAAATGGTGTGCATGATACGGGATTTCAGGAGTTTCTTCATACCTCACTAAGCCTTTTGTTAGTAATAGTGGACTATAAATGTGTTCTTTCTATTGGGCTTTTTTGGATTTTGTATTCAGCTTTTAAATCAAAAAGCACTGTTTTAGTTTAGAAGCTTTAAAAACTGGGTATAGTCACGTGTCATGCTGTTTCCTACTTAGACCTGGCTTTTTCTGTGGTTTCACCATTGTATAAGGTGCTGCAGAGGCTGAAGCCGTGTTGAACTCTATGAGCCTTGGGAAGTTGCAGAAAGGGCCATTTAAGTTACCTGTCAGCTGCTGTCCAAGGGTTAGAGGTGGCTAATCAGCCACCCTGCTGAAGAGGGCTGAAGAACTGGACATGCTACAATGCATCGTGTACCTCAGCTTGCTGATGCTGAAGTTTGCAGGGGCAGGTGGGATCCTCCTGCAGCTGCGTGTACCTTCCTGTTCTGCATCTCCGTCCTTGCTGATTCAACCCAATGTAAAACCTCAGTAAATTTACCCAAGGGAAATAGCTTTCTGCCAGGTGCTCAGTTAGCCTGTTGAAGGGTCTGAGAAATAACAAAGCTGGTGCAGAGAAGGAAGGGTGCACCTGAGAGCAGAAAAAACAAGGAGCCGGGGTGGAGCTGGAAGAAGAAAAAGAAGAGGGGGATATCCTTTCAGTAAGAGCAAGACGTTAGCTCAGCTCAGCTTTAAAAAGTAAAGTCAGCCTTACCAGTGCTTTGAACATGTTGTCATAACGCTTTACCTCATTTGCATTAGATCTTGAAAAAGCCAAACATCAAGTTAATGTCAGGCATTTGAGAATATCTGCTACCATGCCAAATGCATTGTAAAACTGGTAAGAGTACTAATTCTGTGCTGACAATGCGAGTCCTGTGAGTTGACTTTAGAGTGATATTGATTGTATTTTTAAAATTTTTTTGTCGTTGTTCCCATCAAATTCTCACATTTGTTTTTGTTCTTTTGCACCCACTTTGCAGAATGGGTGTTTCATTTGGCCTATGTATTCTGACATTGCATACCTTACACAGAGAAAGGGGTTTTAGAATAGTGTCATAATGCCTTATCAATTAAATGTATTCATTGTATGCAAATACCAGGTTTAGATGGCTGTCAGTTTTGATACTCCTGAATATGTTTTTCTGACAAACAGTATAGTAAAGAAACACAGAAGAAGAGGGTCTGTGGACCAAAAGTTAATGTATAGCACACCGTAAATACTTATGTAATGTATGTTCTAAATCTTTTTTTTTTTCCCCTCTGATTGGACTACTACAGAAAAAATAACTTAGAACACATCAGGACATGAGTAAAAAAACAGCTCTTTGCCAAGCCCTCAGGGTGAGGTGTTGCCTAGAAATTTTTTGTTCAAAGTTGCCATGTTCCAACTAATCAGTGGTTCATTACTGACTCTCTTAGTTATTAACTATCTTTTAGTTATTTTACCCCTCTCCAAAGGGAAGGAGTCCCAGAGTACCATATTAACTTTAGCTTATTTCAAACACATCTATTTTATTCATCAAGTTACATTACAATGTAAATACTTATTTCTGTGTTCATAACAGCAGAAAAAAGCTCTGACACTCGTATATAGTTAGCCCCTGTTTGCTATGATGTATGTAGATTTTTTTGTACCTGTGCTGCCAAGTGATATACTAAATTCAAACAAATAGCTGGCATTTATGGGCACTCATTTGGCATGATAGTGTAATTCAGGAGAGGCACAGCCACATCACACAGTGTGGTAAGGTGATCAGACAAGTAGCATTTTATATCATCTTAAAACAAAAGCAACTTTACCATGCAGTTACACGTACATTTGTCTTGTTCACAGAAAAGGAGATGCGTAGTTTTCACTTGTTGACATCTCCCTCTTGAGCTTTCAGAAGAGCTCTAGTATGCCATGTATTGTTGTCAAATTTGGCAGCTTTAAGTCTGAGTCTTGTGATATTCCAAAGAGTTATATATACATTGTTCTGCTGAGATTTCTGTTTAGAATTTTGGGTGGGAGGAGAGAAATTGCATTGTTCAGTAATGTTGCATACATGGAAATAACATTTTGGCTCACTTCGCTGCATTAAAGTACGACTTCAATTTTTCTTGCCCAGTAATTCAGTTCTTTTTCTTTTCTGCTGACTTGTATTACGGGTAGTGCGTTGAAATGAGGTGCATTTTGGTAGGCATTGTAAAAGAACTTGACAAAAATGATTGTTACTGTCCCAGGAGCTGTTAACCTGAGTATAGATGAAGATAACTGTTATAACTGAAGAGGCCAAGATGGCCAATCTGCAATGTGCTGGTCTTAGCCTCCTGATGTGCTGTCTGCATTTAGGTACTGTGGTAAAAGACTGCTTTAAACAGGGTTTAAAGAGGATTGATCAAGTGGCTCACTTGAAGTGAGCAGCTCTTCACAGCCCTAGAAGAAAAGCGTGATACATCTTACTGAAGTATTCCTTTTTATATCTTGGGTTTTAAAGAACCTGTGTTTTACTTCCCAATACCTTTTTGTTGCTGTTGGTTTTTGATGTTTCGTGTGTGTGTGTGTGTGTGTGTGTGTTTGTTGGTTGTTTGTTTCTTAGAACAGCTGCAAAGTTTGATGAATTTGTTTGCGTGTTTTGTGTGTGTGTTTGGTTTGATTATTTTAATTAGCTCAGTCCTTCTTTAAACATCCATTCAGAAAATCCCCCCCAAAATCCAGGCAATAACCTTTGCTACACATTAGCATAGACTCGAAACCCCTATCCTCAACAGCTGGTTGAAAAAAACAGACCTTTTGGTTCACTCAGTAGGTGGAGGATTGCTTTATGTACCAATTATAATCTCTGTGGTTTCCAAATCAGTTTAATATATAACTCACTTGTTTGTATCTTCCTTTAATTTTAAGAGATTAGACAGATGTAGTGTTGCTTCCAACACTTCCCATTCTGAGCAGTAGTACCTGATTTATTTATGCTATTCTAACTCTGTATCCACCTTCTGTATTCTCTCAGATGATTTATATCCCACCACTAAAATGTATTTTAGATCTGTATTGGAGAGTCTAGCTTTGGTCTGTTGCTGGTGCATTTATCTGCTACAATAATGCAAATGGCCTTTTTGTATAACAAAGCCAAGAATGTTGATGGCAATGCAATCGTGCAAACAGAAAGCTAAATGTCCTTCCTAGCAAGGCTTGATCTTTTAACCACAATAGGTGACATTTCAATACAGGAACATGCATTTAAGAGAGAGAAAAGTAGTTTACCTATAGAACAGATTTCATGTAGTTGTAGAGTAGACTCCTACTCATTACCAGGATGTGTGTCTTGTGTGCATGTTAAAAAGATTGTTTTTTTTGTTTGTTTGTTTTTGTTTAAAGATAGGTTAAAAAGAGAATAGAAAGAATTTTAAGCCTGTTCTAATGTAAGAGCTTGAAGTCTAATTCAGTAGCTAAAATTTTGCATCCAAATTTTATGTATTCTGAGACTTTTACTTCTTTGGAACTCATTGTCTGGAGCTCCTTGTAGGCTACTGCAAGTTTATCAAGCAGGAGAATTCAGTATTTTATACTTAGCACTGCTGTTCAGTGGCAAGGATAGAGTATCTAAAAACTACTCTATCTGTAGTATTGTATTTCTGCTCCCCAAGAAAATACTATCCTTTGCTTATATGTGATTTTAAATATGCTTCTCCAATTAAAACTATTGATAATTCATTCTGGAAATGGCAAGTAATACTGTCAGGCTTCTGAGAACTTAAATTAATAGGAGAGTGATGTATTCTGTAATTACTATTATTTCAGAGATATGTAAATGCTTAGGAAAGGACTGGAAAATATATTTATTGCTTGTTTTAGCTAAAATTGGATATGTCATGTTGTAGAATTTTTACAAATTACACAAAATAAAATGGGAATAACAGTGAAAGTTTTGGTAATAATAGCAAAGGAAATGTAAGAAAAGGCCCTTCACTGATAAAATCAAGCTTTGGATTACACTCCTAACTGATGGCAACGTAATTGCACCGTCTTCTGTATAGCTTTTAAAGCTTTATGGACAAAGTATTTTTTTTAATACTGAAGACAGAAATAATCTTTGTTATATAGTTGAAATATGTGCTGTTAAACTGGGGGAAAAAAAAAAAAAGCCAGTTTCCTGCTGGCTAGAGTCTATCTGCATAATAGTTGCCTAAAATATATGGATTCATTTAGTTGTGAACAATGTAACATCTGTGAAACATGACTCTTAAAATAAATGCAGTATTCAATGGGTACTGCACTAGTTAGGCCTGTACAGGATATTACTCTACCCTCCTCCACCCACTTCTTTAAATAATATAATTTTAAAAAGTTGTGGATGTCAAAATTTCGTACCAAGGCTGTTGAAGTAAATGAATGGTAGCACTGAATGTCTGTGTTGAGAATTAATCACCAATGGGACATAAAATATGCCACAAAACTTGTTCATGTATTTTATGCTAACACTTTGGAAACTGCATGGTTTGAAGGTACCAGGTTGGTTTAGGCATTTGGCCAGTTTAACTAATGTCTCCATCTCACTAAAAAGTAATAGCTGAATTTTTGTATTTCTAAAACAGTGTATCCTCTAGATACTGTCTGCATGAAGATTGGAACATACACATTTAAACTACCTGTGAGACTGTGGAGGGCCAGGTTAGCCTTATGACATTATTAATTCAGTGGATTCTGTGCTAGACCCAGCATTATTGTTATCTGATAGTCTAAATACTGCCTGGATGGCAGCCAGCTAAGAAGAATGCTTCATCTGACTTGGACCCTGGACAAGAAAGCTTCCATCAGAGGAATGCTTTATAGAACAGAGTGGGAGAGGTTCTCCATGCATCCATAGCAGCACCATCTGTCTGCTGTGTCAGTGCCCCCTTTAGGACTGGTAGCACTAAACCAGCCTTCACTCTTCATTGGGCTTATTGGGCTGCGTGTAGTAGGAGAATCTGAGCTATCAATCTTCCGTCCATACCACTCCTTATTGGTGAAGAGTGTGGTAATCCACATCTGGACCTTTCCATATTCCCTTAAACATTGCATATCATAACGGTCAGTTCAAATGAGTGTCATAATTTCTCTTTGTTTGTTTTTCTAAAACTGGATTGTTTCGTACTTCTTCAGACTCTTCTTTCCCTCATGTAGCTTTTAACCCAAGTGGAATTTGGGGCAGCAATTTTATGGTGTTGATTTGATAGGACAGAATGTAGACATGCTTTTGAGCTGATTTGCAACCTTTGTAGAGGAAGTTAATGTTTAGATGTTTTTCCCCCCAGATACCATCTGACTGAGTCTTTATAAAAACATGTTAGTAGGCTGGTGGATGTAATGAGGCTGTCTGCGCTCAGAGATTGATAACTTTCCTACCAGTTTTGAAGAATATCACTATTTGATAGCTCTTTGGTCTAAGCCAAATAAGGTGGTATTTGATTGTTTCTAAATCATCTTTCCAGTTTTATGTCTTTTCTAGTAGCTGTAGTTTGAATGAAACTGCATCACAATTTTAACTGAGAAAAGTCTTCATTTGGCACAGGAAATGGAAACTGTGTATTCTTGCTGTAGGAAGGAAGAAAGGTTGCTTGACTTGTGTTAATAATTTCAGAATATATATATATACTGTATGAATAACCTGCCCTCGCTTGTATTTGTTCTTAAGAGTTTACTCCTTGGGGGTTCAGTATTTCTGAAGGAGTTGAGGAGTATTTCTAGACATAGGATTGGGGGAACCCCAGCAGTAGACCAAATAAAATTGGACATGGATGAGACCCTGACATGATGCCCATTTACTTATTTTCTCTATGTGCATGAATGTCATGATACCTCATTAGGTTATCAATACTGCTTGTGGTTATGGATGTGATTTTCACTGAACAACTAATTATAAGTAGATGCAGGCTGTTAGTGTCCTGAAAGTGTCTTCGTACTATACTGCTGATCATAAAATTGAAACAGACCTTCATTTTCTGGCATGTTTTCACTCTGGCTTCTGCAAAGTTGTGATTGTCTTCCAGAATATCAGAGCTATTAAAAAGGTCTTAAGAGTGACCTGTGAAGGGGGGAAAAAAAAAAAAAAGTGCTGTATTGTATTGTTCTGTTCCTGAAATTAGATTACTTAAGACTCTTCTTTAAAGGGTGTTAAGTTTTCTCTAATTTTTGTTATTTTTTATTGCCCTGTAGGATATATATCCTAACAGAGTGTTAGGGTTTCACAATGAAACAAATGTGTATAGTTAATAAGTAGTTACTAACAGCCTAAGCAACTACGAGAAAACTAACATTACAGTGTGTTGTAGACTTCTTGCAATGAGTGTCTTGAGAAGAAGGAAGGTTTGCTTTTTTCAGTACGTTGACAGACAGATAATTACAGTTTCGGGACTACAGGAATATTTTCTGATATGCCAGGTAGAAGTAGGAGAAGGCTTGAGTATGGCAGCTCTGTTTTGAGGCACTAGAAACAAGAGGAGCTGAGGAAGATCTTGGCTTTAGGTTAAAGGTTAAAACTGCTAGAGGGCTAGAATAATGTACGAAGTCCATAGAAACTTAGGAGTCAAACCCAAGAGCATCTGGGATGACTTCTGTCCCTACAATTGCAGGCTAAGTCATGTGTATTTAGCCTAGACAGTTCATTAAAATGTTAGTTTTAGAGACTTCAAGCCATGAAACACTACCCAGTACTCTCAGAACTCAAACACCACAGAATATTACATGCTGCTGGAAGGCAGCAGAAGGGCACAGTGAATGACTGTGCAGTAGGAACGATTTCCTAGATGCAATTGTCTAGGTAATACAACAAATTGTTGCATTGCTGCTGAGAAACATCACATCCATTCTACACCATCTCTCCCAGACCTCTCATCCCCGACAAGCCTTGCTGAGGGAAAGCTCTTCTTGGCTTGTCATCTGACGGTCACTTTAATGCCGAACATTTAAACAAAGCTACTGTGAGCCTCTCTGCATTCTGTCTCTAATCTTGTCCAATCTTTAGAACTTCAAAGGAACTTGAGGTGGTGTTGTGAGGATCTTCAGAAGCAAACTTTACATCACAAAAAAAGAAAAATCTTTCCTTACTCGTTTGGGTAGAGTAATACACAGCAGAGTAATACAAATATAATGGAACAGAGTAGACACTGTAGTAGTAAGTCGTGTTTTGACAGTCCTGGGATACAGATGAACCAAATGCCAAAGGACTGTTGATCAAAGCTTCGGTTTCTAATTTGCAGTTCCCTCTATTTTGTCTTCCAGTAATTACACTTGATACAGTTGAGTATACTGAGAACATTTCCTGTAGGTTGAGCATCCAACTTGACTAACACAGAGAAGATAGGAAGTGCTTATTCCATATTTTCTCTGATCTGCTTTAAGTAAACTTGGACTGTGAATATATGCTTTTGAGTTGATGGTATAAAGGACAAGAGACTGACTTTCAATATCTGAAAGACACAAAAGAGGGGAATTAATTTCAGATAATGTTGTCTTTGTAAACACATCAAGTATTCCATGTGTCTGCATGAGATTAGTTTTAGTTAAAAACAGTTGAATATTCTTTTGGAAATGGTAAAAGATTTCCAGCAGCATGTGAGGTCTGCCTAGGCAAATGCCCAAAATAGATGCAAAGCAAACATATAAATTAAAAACATGCATTGTAGCAAATTTGTAGAAACAAATGAATTTTCCACTTCGTAAGAACTAAAGGAAGGAATGGACAGACCTTTCGGATGTTTTTTTGTATGAATTAAAACATATACTTGAAATAAAGTACTTTATTTAAAGTAGATTATTGCACTGAGTTGCTTTTTGTGCTGTCTTTGTGTTCATATTTACTACCTTCTGGAGATTTTTAGAGAGAAGCAATCAATAGGAGTGCTGCACATTTTGAGTTAAGGTTATCAGAGAAATGATCATACTTGACTGGCTAAGTTCAAGATGTGGGTGGGGATTAATATATCTTTTTTTTTTGGTTGGTATGTCAGAGTGATGATTTGTTGAGGAGGGAAGAGGATAGGCTAAAAATGTTTTTTTTTTTTTTTTTTTTTTTAAATGGTTATCACTTTCAGCAGGAATTTTGAACACATCCATTAAAATTGGTGCTTTTTTTACAGCTTCTGGAAAAACATAAAAACACGGAAAGCATGGTAGAGCTGCTTGAGCTGTATCAAATGGAAGATGAAGCCTACAGTAGTCTTGCAGAAGCTACTACGGAGCTCTACCAGTACTTACTACAACCATTCCGAGATATGAGGGAACTCGCAATGCTTAGAAGACAGCAGATAAAGGTATGGTAAAGGTAACTGAACTTCTCATTAATGGGGAAATCATGCTTTTTAATTACTGTTTACTAGTTAGTACTCTTACTGTGCAGTATGCATAGTATGCATAAGCAATATATGCAGTTGTGGTTTCTTCACTAACTGTTGACTGTATTTTTCTGCTTCCTCTGCTAGAGGAGTGCGTTTGAAGAGCAAGAATATCTCTGACATATGTAGCAAACCATTACTTCTTTAACTTCTGTGTTTGACTCTTCAAATTCATTGCTGAATTTAATAGGTGAAACTTACAATTTTGTGATTACTGGGAGTACTAATGCATAAAATAGAGAGAGATACATGTTGTACAGTATATATGTAATTGCTAATTACTTTAAAAGATTCTATAGGATGTTACTTTTCATTTTAGCTTTCTGAGATAATCTGATAAACCATTAGGAGTCAGCAGCTTCTGATCTCATGTTGTGAAATGCTTAAACATGGAAGTGTGTTAAAAGTATGTAATTTGTTGTAACACTTTAAAAGTGTAGGTTTAAAGTTTTCCTAAGAGCTAAATTAGTATAGCCAGCTGAAGAATACTACATTTTGGTAAAACTGTTTTATAGTGCATGTGTTTTGTTTACAAATAATTCTAATCTCTTCAGATTTTTTTCTCTTCTTTTAAACACTTAATCAAAAGGAACAAATGTCCTCTTTATTGCATTGCCAAAGTACTTTTGATAATCATCAGTTCCTATGCAGTTTATTAGACTGTAGTCTTCTGAGTCTTTTAAATAAAATCTATACTGTCACATAGGAGCTAAAATAGGCCTATGTCATTTAATCTGTATTGCAGGTGTCTGTTTATCTCAGCTTGGCACCTTATTCAGTTAGCCAACATTGATTTTACTGGTTTCAATTCAAAAAGATAGTGTTTTTCTCTATGTTTTGTAGAACGAGGGAGGCAGGCAAGAGGATTTAAGATTCTGAAACTAGTTTTGAGTTCTTGCTGTGTCTAAAAGCATTTTTTTCAGAAAGTTCAGCAATCTCAATCTAACTCAGTGAGATAATGGATATGATATGAGAATATTTGATGTAACAGTGCCTTTTTCCACTGAATGGTAAATGTTGCACAGAGAATTGGGATGAATATTTTTTTGGATGTATTATACTGTTGAAGATTATGAACACTACATTTAATAAAAAGCCTTCTTCAAAGCATGATGAAATAGTTTCCATTTTATATAAATTTTTAGAACAGAAAAAGTTTTTTTTGCTCTTTTGTCAAAAAAGAGGAGATAAATACTGTATTATATATGGAACATGAATTAAGAGTCTTTTCTATTTTTAGCTTCATTGATCTCTTGGATTTCAGTTTTAAAAAAATAATTTTTTTCCTTTTTGTGAAATAATAACGCTGTCAAACTGAAGAGGCATGTTCTGTGGTGTGTTACTTTATTCGTACATAGTCGCATCTAATGTACATTAAGTTCTCTTCCTAACTTGGCAATTTGTGAGTTATAAAACTTGGTCGTCTGTATTATGTGGTAGAGAAAGATGCCATCTCTTGTTTTTCATTTCATTGTTTGAGAGAAAGCAGTACTTGTATCTATGATGACAAAATATATATTACATTGGGTAGCTAGGGTGGAGGAACTGGTTTATAAATAGAACTTGTGCTTGAGATGGTTTGTGTTAACTTGCCGCATATGTATTTCTGGAAGGCTTAATAATGGAACAAAGATCCTTAGGCTAACCCCAGCCATTATTGGTTAGCTCCATTTTCATGCATAACAGAAGTGTTTCTGATGCTTACTACCTCAGTGGAATGGGAACCGTGAACACACGCGGTCTAAATACTGACAAGGAGAAAAACAGAGTTTGGATGTAGGGCAGGGTAAGGAAGGAAGAGCCTGTGGAATGAGTAACTAAAATGAAAACAGCAAGTTACAGGGATAAATACACCTGAATACAAATACTAGTATTTAGTCAAGATTGTCTATGCCTTCTGTAATTACTTTATGTAATATTTTCACAGCTTCTCTGTGTTGGGTACCTGTCTTTGATTTGTGAGTAAGTTGTTTTAGTTTGTTTTTTACCAATTTGGAGTTTTTAATAAGCATATCAATCAATTTCATTTTGTCTGTTTTCAAATTAAGATCGGGAAGAAATTAATTTCTTTATAGTCCTTGAGAACAGTGTTTAGTGTCCTCTCCTTTTGGAGCAAGACATAAAAATTGCGAGATATATCATCTGGGTGTTGAATTTCTGCTTACTGTGAACATTTAGGCAAGAGACAAGCCTACAAGAGGGAAGTGAGAAACACCAAATTCTGTGTGCTCAGCGGAGTCTTGTTAGGGTAGAGCAACTGAATTCTCTGCAGATTCCTTCTTCCCCCAACAGAGAACACAAGTTTGTAACAAAGTTAAAGCATTTAGAAACTAAATTGCAGAGTTAGTGTTGCACATGATAGAAGTCTTCATTTTTTTAACTTGATCATATGCCAGTTTTTCAAATGTATTTTGCCTCATTGAGTGTGAAGGATGGGTAATTTAGTATGGATGAGGAATCAAAGCTGTAGTGTGAAGCAGACAGTTTGAGCTCCTTGCTTAAATATTGCTGAATTTGAAGAACATAATGAAAAAGGTGGATTATGGAAGGAGAAAAGGATGGCTTATGAAATTGAATGACACAATGGAAAACTGTGTTTGCCAAAATTCTATCATTGGCTCTAGAATAATTGATGTCTTAGTGGGTTGGTTTTTGAACAGGGCATTTTTATTTTTTTAAGTCTTATATAATATTTTTGAGGGCACGGACTTTTTGCAGTGAAGGTTGTGAAAACAAAGCTACATCAGGCCCAAGAGAAGACGCTAAAATAGTACTGATGAAAATGTGTAGATTACTTGCATGGCAATCAGTTCAACTTCATTCTTCTCACTTTTGAAAATAACATCCTCCAGTAGTTACAGACTAGTGACTTGCTGACAACAAGTTAATAAAAAACATCTCATATAAAAGCAATGGTAGTAAGCAGAGGGGTGAATGAAACGCTTCAAAAAATGCCTAAGTCTCTTTCAGAATATCTGTAGCTGAAGTGGTATCCTCGTATCATCAGAAATCATAGTTAAATAAACTTGGATTTTGAAAAACCTATAGAGCAGGTAATAAATGGTAATGCAAGTTTATTCAAAATGGCTGGATTTGCAAATGAAGGTAATAAACTGTTGAAAATAGAGCTTTCTTGTTCGAGAAACTGGTGTAACATATTGGAATATGCTGTGATAGTCTTTATAGTCTCAGTCTGTTTAAGAAAGTTTGTATTCCAGTCCCTGTGTACATTCTGAACTATAAATTCTGTAGATCTATTATATAGCCTTTTTTTATATGAAATCATGCCAAAATGTTTTGCTTGTTTAAAATCAGGGTTTTATGGGCTTTCTGAAAAATAATGCTCTAAACAAGCAATCTGATGGAAGGCAGGCTGGTAGACTGAGGAACCTGAACTCTTTGTATGAGACTGCTAACTACAAAACATGACATATATCTGATCATTTAAATCTGCAAGGTGAATGGAATATAAAACTGCTTGGATGTTCTATTGTAAAACTGGCTAATAAGATTTATAGAAAATTCTTACTATGTTTGAATGCCAGAAGCCTTTTGGGGGGATGTTGCCTTACAAAAGACAGGGTTGGATAAGAAAATGACAGATGAAGTTGTCAACAGATGAAAAGTAATGCACGTACAGAAGGGTCATGACAACAACCAAGAGCATACATGCATGTTTGTATGCGCTTAGCTATAACTCCTGATGAAAAAGGTATGACAATTATCTCAGGGGGTTCTCTGACAATAGCTTACCATTCAGCATTCTTAAAGAGGAAAAAAAAGGTTTTGAATTATTATGAAAAAACAAAAAGAATAGAGCATATATGTATCTGTATCTGTATATATACTTGCATTGCGAACACTGCAGTTTTGGTTCCTCCCTCCCAAAAAGGTACTGTAGAATCAGAATAGTTGTAAGATGGCAGTGAGAATGGTACCGGTATTTCCCAGTGAGCAGCCTCTGTGCAAGAACAGAGTAAATAAATCAGATTGGCTTATTTTTGCCATTCAAAGCATGCAATGAATGTAAAATAAGAAGTAAATCTATAAATCATGAATGGTGTGAGAAAGGAAATATTGAATGATTCCTTTCACTCTTATACGAAAAAGAAAAAGGGCCCCCTCAATGAACTTGTGGTGTTTTAAAGCAGACTGCAAATAAAGGAAAAAATTTAAACTCCTAAACTCCTATTAAATGCACCTCACATGCTCTGTGGCAATAATTTCTAGTTTAATTATGGATGCTAACTATGTACATGTTCCTGAAAGAGGCAGACCCATCATTGGCTGTTATCTGTGATTCATATTAACCATCAGCTCCGGAAGCCTCTAAGCTATTCAGTGACAGAAGTCAGGAGATACCACTCGACACATATCTTGTGTCTTAATTTTTTTTTCTCCAAGTTTTAGTAACAATTACAGGCGAAAGCAAAGCCAGGACAGCCTTGCATCTGACCTAAGAGTAGGATACTGGGGGAAGGGGTGAGGAAAGATGCAAAATCAAAGTGTGCATTCAAAAAGATATCTTGATGAAAACCTAAAAGGATTTTAAACATGCAGAAAATACTATGTTGTGTCACTGCAGAGGTAAGAGTAAAGGAGGGTGTAAACAGGAAATGTATAATTTTTTTCTTCTACAGTGCTAGAGGCAGGGAAGGAGAAAGAAAGAAGAAACTTTGAAGCAGTGTTAAGCTGTCCGTGGAAGGCAAGGAAGGGTGCTTAAGAAGTTCTTTAAAGATAGAAAAAATCAATCATGATGCTGTGAATTTTGCAAGTCCAAGTTTACCTAAATCAATCTGTTTACCTGTAAACATATTGAATTCTAGTACTTTTTTTTCAGTTCTCTGAAAAACAAACAAACAGATTTTTCTAAGCTTTCATAATCTCTGCTGGCTTTATACTGGATCTTGTAGGGCTTTATATGCAGTTACTACAGTTATTTGTAGTACCCATATTCTTGGGTTTATTCAGATTTCTTCTTGTCTAATACTTGAGGGTTCTTATTAGTTTCCTTTTATTCACTATATCTGTATATTCAAATTGTACACCTTGATGAATTCTTGATGTACATGTGCTTCACATTTTGTCTGTTGCATATATTAAGTTTTCATCCACAAAAGGAATCTACAGCTTCCTGGAACAGTCAAACCCACTTTGTTTAACACTCAAACTCACTTTCTTAAATGACTTCTTTTCAAGTAACAAGTATTTTTTTTTTTTTAATGAAGCTTTCTTTTGTAGGTGAACTTTTTTTAGCCTGGAACTCAGTCAGTGAAGTCAAAATGCTAGTAAAGGTTGTATGACATACACATGGATAAATAGGGAAGGCACAGCTCAGGGTACAATTACCCTTAATCCTGTCATTGCTAATAAAAATATTTTAATTTAGCAGTTTTAGCATTCATTTATATACAATGTCATGTGTCTTAAGAAAAAAAAAAATTGAATAATCCCAATTATTCCTATTTACTCTTGCTATAACTCTAATCTTCTATGATTTTCTCTTCTGAATACTTAATTTTTCAGCGTTCTCCATAGTTCTGGAAAAAACATTTGCCATTGCAGTTCGCGGTACAATGACATTCTTCTTTTGTCTTCTTTCTGTATGTGCTAACATCTTATTTTCTCTTTGGTTTGTTACTGCCTTTACTGCTGATGTCTTAATTGAACTGTTTCTGTCATTTTCATATATATCGATACAGATAATCAAAACCACTGTAGTTTGTATTGATAGTCCCATGCTTCAGATATGTTGAGGATTCAAAGCCCTCCAATCTAAGCTGGTTTGGATGTAGTAACATTAAAGTCCATCTCAGTGTATATTACATAAAACCAGTAAAACTGTAAAGCCCATTTTAAAGCTGAGTGCTTTCACTTAATATATTTGGGTCTATACATTACAAAATTAGAACGTAAGTTGGGAAATAGCGCTGGGTTTGTGTTACTAACTAGGAGCATAATTAAATTAAAACCTGTAAGACTAGCTTTAAGAGCTGCTGAATGGATGATGAAGCTGAAACGCGTGCTTTTTCTTGCTAGTATATCTGGCACGCTGTGATTAGTGTTGGTTGTTCTGCCTGCTGGAATGTGTCAAAGAGAGGTAGCTAAGGGCTTGGACTGAAACACTCCTTTACATATAGAGTTGTTTTCCTTTTTGTATATTGCCTCTGCCATGAGTAGTGCTCCCTCTACTTACTTTTTTCATTCTTGTAATTTAATGACCTGCTGTTGTTAAATCTTGTTGTTTTTTTTTTTCCCCCTCCTTTTCTGCCTGTTACAACTCTGTTTAGGAGGATAACAAAGGGAGCTGGAGAGGTATGACAGGTTAAGCTATACCTAAGCTATAATGTGACCTGGCCTAAGTCTATTTTCTGTCAGTCTTGTCTGTTGTTGTCCCAGCTGTCTTCAGGCAGAAATGAAAAATATTCAAGAGCCTTGAGGAATATTCTTTATTTAGGAAACGTGTACTGCATAAAACTTAACAAAATCTTATAGTTGCAGGCCTGTTTCTCATATCTTCTTGCAGTAAACTTACTTTGCTCTCTTTAAAAGGGGGAAAAAAAAGTGTGACATAATAGCAGTGTCTGTGAACTCCTTCAGAGAAAAGTGATTGTGTACTCCGGTAGAAGAGTTTTGCCTCTTCTGTTCCTTTTCACTTGCTCACAGACTAGACTAGGGACCTCATTTCAGTTTGTTTCCTCAGAGCAACTGATTAGTTTTCTTTCTGACACATATCCATGCAGTGTAGGAGTGTGTTCTGTTATGTTCCATTACTCTGAAACGATAGCGAATGGAAATAAATGTTTACATGATGTGTTGACATTAATGGCTTCTGTTGTTTCTTCCTTTTCTAGTGTGCTTTCTGACAACCACTTTTGTGAAAGCTGTAAATATTTTTTTTAGTTTCAAAGCACAATCTGAAGTAAAGCATGCAAAATATGAAAGCCTTCAAAAGCAAATCTCATCTTCCGAATAAAAAAAAAAAATCTTAGCCAATTTTACCATGAGGCTTGGATTCTTCTCTAAGTGAAAACATTTTTTTTTTTAGGAAGAATTAGCTGGAATGTTCTTTTTGAGAAAATGATTATGAGAAAGGAAACTTAGGATGTGAGGAAATGGCCTCAAGTTGTACCAGGGGAGCTTTAGATTGGATATCAGAAAGAATTTCATCATGGAAAGGGTGGCTAGGCATTGGAATGGACTCTCCAGGGAAGTGCTGTAGACCCCATTTTTGGAGGTATGTAAGAGATGGGTGGATGTGGTGCTTAGGGGCATGGTTTAGTGGTGGACTTGGTAGTTATGTAGACAGTTGGACTTGATGATCTTGAAGGTCTTTTCCAACCTAAATGATTCTATGGTTCTGTGATTTGGCTATTTGATCTAACAGTGAGATAAGACTTTTTTTCTCTTAGACCACACTTACTCTAGAACTTTGAGTCCAAATGAGGAACTTCCAGAACAAAAAGTCAGTTTGCCCTTTATATTAGAAAAAACTTCAACTATATCAAAGTTTCTTAATTTTTAACTAGAATAATTTTTTACTGAATCAAAAGCAGATACATAGGTTTACAGGAAGTATCAATTAGATGACGGCACTTTTTAGTTTTTCTTTCCTCACTGTCCGTTTCAATTCTTTGTCTTCTCTTAGTCATATCTAATGTAGACAGTGGTCATTTTAATAACATAGAGTAGAATAGAATATTTTAGTTGGAAGAGACCTACAAAGATCATCTAGTCCAACTGCCTGGCCTCTTCAGGGCTAACCAAAAGTTAAAGCGTATTATTGAGGGCTTTATCCACAGAATCACAGAATCACACAGAATTGTTCAGGTTGGAAGAGACCTCCAAGATCACCTAGTCCAACCTCTGACCTAATTCTAACAAGGCCCACACTAAACCATATCTCTAAGCTCAACATCTAAACGTCTTTTAAAGACCTCCAGGGATGGTGACTCAACCACTTCCCTGGGCAGCCCATTCCAATGCCTAACTACCCTTTCGGTAAAGAAGTTTTTCCTAATATTCAACCTAACCCTCCCCTGACGCAACTTTAGCCCATTCCCCCTCGTCCTGTCACCAGGCACGTGGGAGAAGAGACCAATCCCTACCTCACTACAGCCTCCTTTAAGGTACCTGTAGAGAGCGATAAGGTCACCCCTGAGCCTCCTCTTCTCCAGGCTGAACAACCCCAGCTCCCTCAGCCGTACCTCGTAAGACTTGTTCTCCAGACCCCTCACCAGCTTCGTTGCCCTTCTCTGGACTCTCTCGAGCACCTCCATGTCCTTCTTGTAGTGAGGGGCCCAAAACTGAACACAGTACTCGAGGTGCGGCCTCACCAGAGCCGAGTACAGGGGGACAATCACCTCCCTAGTCCTGCTGGCCACACTGTTCCTGATACAAGCCAGGATGCCGTTGGCCTTCTTGGCCACCTGAGCACACTGCTGGCTCATATTCAGCCGACTATCAACCAACACACCCAGGTCTTTCTCAAGGAAGCTGCAGAGAGCAGTGAGGCCGCCCCTCGGCCTCCTCTTCTCCAGACTGGACAATACAAGTGTCCTCAGCCTCTCCTCACACGACGTGCCTTCCCACCCTGTCACCAGCTTTGTTGCCCTCTGCTGGACTCTTTCAAGTACCTTAACTTCCTTTTTATTTTGAGGGGCCCAGAACTGCACCCAGTGTTCGAGGTGATGCCGCACCACCGCTAAATGTAGGGGGACAGTCACCACGCCTGACCGGCTGGCCGTGCTGAGCTCAGTGTCCCCCAAAATGCATTTGCCCCCTTGGCTGCCAGGGCACGCTGCTGGCTCACGCTGAGCCTGCTGCCCACCTGCACCCCCGGGCCCTGCTGCTGAGCTGCTCTCAGCTGCTGAGCTGCTTCCTCTACTGTTTCTGTTTATTCTATAAAATGACTTGTGCTCTTTTATGGGCTATAAAAACAAAAGATGCTGGCATCGTAGATGTGTGCAGTGAGCAAAATGAAGCCTAAATGTATTATGCATGCATTGCAAACAGTAATGGAATGCAGTAGCACATAGGATTTTCCTTTAATTTCATAATGACAGTTATTACCTTCACAGATATATTTATTAAAGGGGATTAGTTTTTAAAGAGAATATAGAAAACAGTCTTCAAAACACATGGGCCTGTTCAAATTGCTGTTTAATGGTCCACGTGTATTTCCTTTTTCCTCTTTAATCTGTCAGCTAGGATAAACCGTAGATTTGAGAGAGTTGTCTCTTCCTCTTCCATGAAGGTATTGTAGGTGGGTAGGCAAGCTGCCATATGTTCTACATGAGTTACAACCTCCATAGACAGCTTCTCTCTCTTTCCTCCCCAACTTTTCTCTCTATTACAGCTGTCATCTTTCCTTAATTAAACTACTATTTTTTTCCATGGACTTACTTTCTATTTCCTATGATAAGATACAACTCTAAATAATTTATATCTTCTGTATAAATATACCAAAATTACATTATTGAAATTGTATATTATGATTTAATGTTTATTTGTATATATTCGCTGCACTAACGCTGTACTGTCCTAAGTGAAGTCCACTGTGAAGGAAGGATATATGAAGAGCTGGGATGTAATGTTCAGACAGCCATTTAGCAAGGGGGACCATGTATGCTTTACCAGTATGTGTCAGTTGTTCACTTCTCATTTGTTCAGCTGTGTTTCTCTCTGATGATTGTCTGTCCTGCCATGTAAGGATGTGACAGATTTAAATTTCATTAGTAACTGAAAGATTATCATAGTTTTCTAGGTTAGGTGGCCTAAAAGGCTTAAAAGCTGATAATTCTCTCTTAAGTGATTGATGATTGTCATTGTATTCATTCACAATATGGCTATTTGTTATTTTTGTGTGCTTTTTTCCCTGTGTCCCCAGAGCGTGTTAGGTATGTGGCCAAAAGTGACTGCATGCTCTCAGTCTTTTAGTTTTATCAAAGTTACTGGGCTTAGGTTATAAAGAATGACAGTAATTACCTTTGGAGAGGTTGCTAGCAGTAATTTCTTTTACACTGGTGTCTTGTTTTCAGTAACTCAATTTTTCTTCGTTACATTCCTTGATGGAGAGATTGAATCAGGTGGAACGCATTGGCTGTCTGGGAAGAGATTGCTTTTCCCATGGGGAGCACTGGAGCATGTTCAGGGCAGTGGAGAGGCTCTCGGAGGCCACAGGGTGCGTGTTAAGCAAACCCCAAAAAGGAAGTCTCTAGCTTGGGCAGAACCACCCCGGCCCTGCTGGGAGGAGCAGGGAGTGGCAGACAGCTAGACCTCAGAGACTCCAAGTTCCAGGATACCAAAGGGGACTCTTAAAGCTTGCTGCAACTCAGAAGGTCATTGATCTAATAGAAAAAAAAAAAAAGAAACAGGGAAGCAATGACCTGTCTTTGAGGACACAGTACAGAATGTGTTTCTTGAATACTTTTATGGAAGTCTCCTTCTGACAGAGTCTGCTTTCCACAAAGTGATGTCCTCTCATGATGTGAAGAACTTGATTGCTTTCCTTGTACTTGCGTGCAAATATCTCTGGCTGCTCTATGTAAAAGACTACTTAAGTTTGTAATACACAATGGCAAGCTTCTGGCATGCTGAAAGGCAGTCAATTTTCCTGAATTTTCTTTGATCCATTTCACTGCTACTGCCACCTGAATAGTGTGAGATGCCTTCTGCTGGCAGCAAGTGGCCATAATGTGTTACCTTGAACTTCGCTATACTAAATGAGCAACAGAGGTTTCTGGCTGAGGACTCTGGCTCCAGGAAGCCTCAATCTTCTGAGCATTTGCAGCTCTTGATTCCCAAGACTCTTGTCTCTTACTCTTGTACTTTCTTATTCTGAATTTGTCACTTTGAACCTCAGTTGCTTCTGGTTGGCATAGCTCACTGCTTGGGACAAGCAGTGTAGTCTGGTCTCCAGTTGTGGATATCCTAAGCAATAGCACTGAGGACTAAACTTAGCATTTCTTTATGGTCCAGGTTATTTTCCCATTACTGTAGGAACGAGCTTTTCAGTTAGTATAAGGGACATTCTCAAGTCCTACGTAGCTACCTTTCTTACAGAAGCAATTACGTTTTTTTACTTGTCAAAGACTGTTATCCACTGGTACCTAGATTCTGTCTTCACCTACTGAATGGACATTGCCTTTGAAACAGTGTAAACCTGCCCCCACCTCCATCATTTTCTTAGTTCAGCAAGAGGAAGTGCAGAGTCCTGCCCCTGGGGAGGAACAACCCCAGGCACCAGGACATGCTGGGGGCCACCCAGCTGGAAAGCAGCTCTGCAGGAAAGCACCCGGGGGTCCTGGTGGACACAAGGTTGAGCATGAGCCAGCAGTGTGTCCTTGCTGCAAGGAAGGCTAGTGTTATCCTGGGCTGCATTAGGCAAAGTATTATGAATAGGTCAAGGGAGGTGATCCTTCCCCTCTGCTCAGCACTGGTGAGGCTACACTTGGAGTATCATCCAGTTCTGGGCCCCCCAGTACAAGAGAAGTGGACGTAAAGAGGATGGAGCCAGGCTCTTTTCAGTGGTGTCCAGCACCAGGACAGGAGGCAGTGGAACACCGGAGGTTCCCTCTTAATACCAGGAAGCACTTCTGCGCTGTGCGGGTGACTGAACTCGGGCACAGGTTGCCCAGAGAGGTTGTGGAGTCTCCCTCCTTGGAGGTATTAAAAAAAACACCTGGATGTGGCCTTGGGCAACCTGCTCTAGTTGTCCCATCTTGAGCAGGGCAACTGGACCAGATGGCCTCTGGAGGTCCCTTTGAACCTCAGCCATTCTGTGATTCTGTTTTGGCTTTGGAGGCAGTAAATTAACATTGTGTGCGTGTGGGGAGGGCAATGGCTCTCCCTGCTGCCTTTTTGAAGCTGTGTACTGAAAAGGCCAAAATGCCCCTGTGTATTCTCCTTGCATATCATGAACATTAGATGTGCCTCAGTCTTTTCTTTGTACTACACTTCAAGAAGAATCCTCATCTGTTTGTGCTCATGGTGAATAATTCTCAGAGTTTGACCGTCCTGTTACTTAACATGCTGTGTAGCTGTAGACGTTAAGACTACTAAGCATAAAATCAGGTAGCTCAAGGACCATAACTGAAATACTTCTGTCCTGTGTATCTTTCTGGGGCTCCACTGAGGCTTTTATTCAGTATGCCACTATTGCTGAAGCCTCAAGGTGTGATGTTGGTCTGTTCTTGTTCATGCAGCTACCTGGGGACCTGCTTTGAAACAGTAGTCATTTGTGGAGAATGCTTCTTGGTATCTTTTAAATGTGAATATGTGTATGAAGAGATGCATAAAGGGAAAAGGAGGTTTCTGATCTGTATCTGTACCACCTGGAACCATCCTTATAAACATTTGCAACTCACAGAATCACAGAACCATTTAGGTTGGAAAAGACCTCCAAGATCATCCAGTCCAACCTATAACCTAACACTACCAAGTCTAGCACTAAACCACGGCCCTGAGCACCACACCTACATGTCTTTTGAATGCCTCCAGGGATGGTGACTCAGCCACTTCCCTGGGCAGCAACTCAATCGTCTGTGTTTCGGCAGTTTCTAAAGCTTTGCAGGACTGTGGCCATCTGCTTATGGTCATCAACAAATATGCATACTTTTACAGATACTATGAAAGCAAAGGCTTCTTGGGATTTCTGTGCCTTGTCATATGAATACCCTCAGTGTGAATGACAGCGCGGATGATGTACTTGGGACTGCAGTTAATGAAAATTGCAGAATCATAGATAGAGGCTTGCGTTAGAAGGGACCCTAAAGACCGTCTAGTTCAACCCCCCTGCCATGGACAGGGACACCTCTCACTAGACCAGATTGCCCAAAGCCCCATCCAGCCTGGCCTTGAACACTTCCAGGGATGGGGCATCCACAGCTTCTCTGGGCAGCCTGTGCCAGTGCCTCACCACCTTCTGACTGAAGAATTTCCTCCTAACATCTAATCTAAGTCTCATCTCTTTTAATTTAAAACTGTTCCCCCTCATCCTATCACTGTCTGCCCATGTAAATATTTGCTCTCCATCTTTTTTATAAACCCTCTTCAAGGACTGAAAGGCTGCAGTGAGGTCCCCCTGGAGCCTTCTCTTCTCCAGGCTGAACATCCACAGCTCTATCAGCCTTTCTTCATAGGAGAGCTGCTCCAGCCCTCCGGTCATCCTTGTGGCCCTCCTCTGGACCCACTTTAACAGGTCCACGTCCTTCTTGTGCTGGAGGCGCCAGATCTGGGTGCAGTACCCTGAGTGGGGCCAAAAAGGTGCATCCCTTTTCTGTTACTTGTGAATACTTGGTCTTTGGAACAGAGGTACACTTCTATTGTGCCATGCTAAATCTCTAGCTTGCGCTGTGTGTGAATAATCGTTTGGCAGGCAAAACTTGATGAAGAAATGTGAAGAAATGCCACTTTGAGGCTTCTTACTCTCTTAGAAATGATGGCTAACAAGAATGTTACTCACATTACTTAGGGATTCCATGTCAATTTCTGTATCAAATTACCTCATCTTTATCTAGGAGTAAAAAAGGAAGACTTTTAACTGTATTATTTTTACCCTGCTTCTCAAAGGAGCTTTCTTTTTCATAGATCTGTGTAAATGGAAAGCATTAACTTACCAATCATCATTCACTGATATATACCTACAGACTTTATTTAGAAATTCTTGTCTGTTCACTCATAAGCATTGCCTGCTTATCGTGACACATACGTGCTTCATTGAATTACATGTTACGACCTATCTAGTAAAATTAATACTCATTTATGATTTGTTCACATTTTTATTTTGCCTGTTGCCTTTTTTAGGGTTTTGGAAATACTTATGAAGTAGATTAAAGTACCTTACTAAACTACTTTAAACGTTTTTCAAGAAATGAACAATTACATAGAAGGTATCTATATATTTTTACTTTTAAAAATCATCCCTCTAAGAGATAGGTTAAGTGGATATGCAGAAGTAGATCGTGAATAGTCACTTAAAAGCCTACTTTTTGTAGTAAAACTAGAGCGGAATGGCTTTTTTGAGACCACATTGAAGCTTTGTGAAATTGAGATTAATATTTGAGACATTAGAACTTCAGGTGAAAATATCTTGTTGCACAGAAGATTGAGTACTTTTTTTTTTTTTTTTCTTTAATAGTGAGGTACCTTCTTGACCGATATAAATGAAAAATATTCAAAATTAAGGCATTGCTGTTGCAGGATCAGGCTTAACTATTTAATTACTTAGATATATAGTCTGTTTCTGCAGTGGGACTACTGATAACCTTAACTTTTATAAAGTGTATAAAAAAATCAGTTTGGAAGAGAAAGCTGCATATTTTATTAATTTTTAAAAGAAACTTCAGATCTTTTACTTCAGATAGTTGCTACTTCAAAATCAAATGGCTTTGGTCTTAGGAATTAAAAAGTATTTGAATTCCCAGTCACTGGGGAAATACGTTTTAAGTCATCATCTATAAAAAAAAGAAAATCCCCTGAAACTGGTGATTCCTTCCCAGCACCCCAACACATTCCCTGTTTCCAGCTTTGTTCTGACCTAAGAGCTTTCATTTACTTCAGACTCGAATATTGCAGGCTGGAAGAAAGCCTGGATAAAGCATGCTTGTTGCCTGAAGATATGGTATTTAACAAAAAGATACTGGTAAATCAGATTTATATTTGAGTTTGTTGTGCTTGAGTAAAACTAGTAATGAAACCATGAATGTACTTTTTCAACAAAAAGGAACGTTTCTTTTCTGTTGAATAGAAGCCATAGTGATCTGCTGGTAGTTTTCTCTCCTTTTTATTTTTCTTTCTTTCTTTAAAGTGTTTTCTTAGCCACACTGAAATTAATCACTGTTCACAAAATAGCAACAATTAATTCTGTTGTTAATTATGGTCTGATTTATTTTCAGATCTCAATAGCAAATGATTACCTAGGCCCCAGAAGAATTGAGAGTCTGCAAAAAGAAGATGCTGATTGGCAGAAAAAAGCACACATGGCTGTACTTTCTATTCAAGATCTGACAGTTAAATACTTTGAAATAACAGCTAAAGCACAGAAAGGTAGTTATTTTCTACTATCCTATACTTCAAATAAAAGATCTTTAAAAGTTTGTTTAATGTTTATCATGTTCTGTATGGCATTGTGTGATTCATTTTTTCGTCAATACTCTGTGAGGAAAATGCAGTCATCATTCCCATTTGTTTTTTCTTTTATGTCTATTCATATCTTTCACAAGTAAGCTTTTTTCAGAGCATCATCAGAAGCAGGCAGAACAGAAATTTTTAAATAAAGTTTCACAACCAGCTTCTTAGTGTGATTTTTATTAGCTGCACTGTACATTTTCAAAAGGTTTAGGGCACATAGAGTACCTGAGAGATTCTGTCTTCTGTATTGGTTATGGCAGACCACAATAGCAAGTGACCCATACCTTTCAATTCATTTCCTTTTCCTGTCTCCCCTGCCTTTCACTAATTTTTTTCATAGCTCTAAATACTAAGCAACAACTCAGTTTAACTACTCAGTGAAAGCTGCTCTGTTTGGAAGTCTTTGTGGATACAACCTTTGCAGCAGTTTTACTAAATGAGTTGGTGCAGTTAAACCAGGTTGTATGACTTGCATATACATCTGTGTCCTTATCCTTGTACCATTTTAACCTAAATAATCAGTTAATTAGGGCAAACAAACCTGAGGGCCTGTTTTCATGTTACCTATTTTAGTTTGACTGTGAGCTACCACTCACAAAATTTGTCCCACTCTCTTCCCTGCCTGAGTGCGGGTTCCTGTCTTTCTTTGCCCTGGTGATAGTGATTGTACAACCAGATGAATGAGCTGTACCCCTGGGAGAAAATTTTTTTTGATGGGTAGGTTTCCTGTCATCTCCCTGCATGACTTCTAGATCTGCCTCCAGAGAAGCAGTCACTGCAAAACAATTCCTTTCAGTGACAACCCAAGTTAAGGATAACATGAAACTCCACCTTACTTGGAAAAAGTGACTAAACCTGTTCAAGCATGTTGGAATTTAATTAGAGCAAATTCAAAATGTATTTAGTTCCTTTTCTAGTATGACGAAGGTGGCAAGTAAAATACCCCATTAGTTAATGAAGAATGTATATTTACAGTTACTTTCCATTTTTTTCAACATAATATTTTTATGTACAGCTGTCAGGATTGTGGGGAAGAACACTGGGAAAGGAAATGCCAGGAGATTATTGACAACTGTAGAACTTGTGTTCTACACAAGTGTAGAACAACAAGAACTACAAGGTAGAACTTGTAGAACTACAAGGTGTGCAGGTTGTTTTCCTGTTTTGCTTTGTTTTGTGTTTGTTTTTTTTGTTGTTGTTGTTGTTGGTTTTTTTTTTTTTTTTTTTGGCCTCAAGCTCATCATAGGGAGGTCTTGTATACCAAAATAATAACAGATGACAGAGGGGAAAAAAACACATGACTACAAATAGGTATTTATTGCCTAACAACAGCATGTGCTATTTTTTAACACCTAGGGACTGAATGCTACCCCTTTGGTTGTGCAACTTTCATGGCTTTTGCTCTGCAAAGCTGGGTGTACAGTATCATGTGATTATTCTGTACATTAAAAATGGTGAAAAATCTCATGTGTGTTAGCCTAGGTGTTGTCTGGGGATCAAGAAGAGAAAGTGTGAATTGAGCAAGGGACTGCTGCTACTCTGAAGTCTTCCTGAAAAGATTCTCATTAATCTCTGTATTTTAAGGGCAGATTGTACTTTGTTAATTAATTTGAGTTAACTCTGTAAAGTAACTTGCATTATGAATTTTTTTTTATGTTTTTGTTATTTAAGTTCATTATTCTTGTAGAATTGTAATTGAGGTGAAGCTGAATTTTTTGTTTTAAATTGTAATTTTTATTTCACTCTGCAGATTTGTATTAAACTTATTACTTCACTGTAGAATTAATCCAGGGAACTGGAGACTTGAGTAGGTGATGATAGAGGCTTTTAGAAGCAGAGGAAATTTGGGATCCAACTTAAGACCACATGGTAACATTAAACGGTATTTTTATTAAGTCAAGAATTTGAACCTGTGGTTCAGTTGTTCGGGTACTATGTATTTAGAATGGTTCCTCTGTGAATAACAAAAATTGGAATTGTAATGATGAAATGATCAACAAATAACTAATTACGTACTTACACAAATCCTAAGAGTACATGTATCTTTGATATGAAGGTTAGTACTCTGTAAAAAGACTACTAAGAGAACTTTGTTTGGTTTTGGATACAAATGTGTGCATAGTCTCTACAGTAAAATCACTAGAGATCTGAGGAGAGAACTGATAAGCTGTCTGCTTTTTCTTCCCTCCTGTAGCTGTGTACGATCGAATGCGAGCAGACCAGAAAAAATTTGGAAAGGCAGCATGGGCTGCAGCAGTGGAACGTATGGAAAAGCTTCAGTATGCAGTTTCTAAGGAGACTTTGCAGTTGATGCGTGCTAAAGAAATCTGTTTGGAGCAGAAGAAACATGCACTGAAAGAGGAGGTAATTTTTCATACCAGTAGACAGAAAAATTAAACATGCAGAGAAAAATGTACCTTAAAGAGTGCTGATGCACTTGAAAGTCATTATTTTTCAGCCTTTAGTAATAAAAGTCTGTTTTAACATTCCCCGCATCCTACCACGTTAAGCAAATGGAATTGCGATGTAGGTGTGGTGGGTTTTGTACAACTTATTTATATTTTCCATTCACCTTTTCCTGGTTAGTCAACCAGGAAGACAGTTTCTACTGTTAATGTTTACAGCTATGCACTGAGGTGAATAGAAGAAGGAGAAAGGGATAGGAACAGAAATATACTGCTGTGTAATCTCCACACTTTACCTCTCAGAGACACGAGCACCTTTTTGGAGTAATTTCTGACAGTCCAGATGGAGGGAGTCTGACCATTAGTAACTTTCAGATGGCTAGCCTGTTCTACAGCACTTTCTTTGCGACTTCCTACACTATTTGTTAAGTCAGTCTTCCAGAGGGGATGGTGGTAACTTCCGCAGTCCTGAAGAAAGAGTACATGCATTAAACTATGTTTATATGTCTTAGCAGAAAAAAAACACACATACTGGATTTTGTTATACCTCCTCAAAGCAAAGATGCTACAAATCCTCTTTTAAAATTCACTCTTGTGGATATTCTGTGCTAAGAACTTTGCTGTCATACTTATGTTAATTTACATTTTATCTATGGAGTTGCTTGTTTCAGAGCGCTTCTCAAATGCATGTTTGCCAGCAATTTTTCACTAAACTGGTGGCTCTGTTATAAAAAGGTTAGGCAGAGAACTCAGGACTTTAACACAATATAGATGGGTAGGTTTGCAGGCCTGATAAACTATGCCCCTGTCTGGGGAGCTTCTGTAGAAGACAGACAACTTGATGTGCAAGGAAGAGTGAGCAAATGCAAGACCCAAAGCATGAAAATAAAGATTGCTTCTTTACAAGGCTTTTTATATTTAGAAGGCCGAGAGTTTTCTTAATACTCGAGTTTATCAGGCTCATACCATCCTAGGCTAAGAGTTGATGAGAGAATCTAACGCTGTCGATTGGAAATATTATATTTAATATATTCATATGTTTAGGGTAGCCGTGCCCTGTCTTTCCCTTCACACATTTTATATTTCTCCCAGTGGACTCCTCTTGTGAATTTTTGATAATTGAGATTCAGTTTAGTGAATGAGTGATTGTTTCAATGTGGAAAAGCATTTGGGTCTGGATAGAAAAAGGAGGTATGTTGCAGTATAGTGGGATGATGGAGTGCTCTGAGCTGAGAGGTTGGGGGCTTTTGGGGAAGGAGAAATGAGAAACATCTGATGAGTGTGTGTCAGCACGGTGCTTTGGGATGGTGTATGATCAAGGTATAGGCAGTTCTGGATCAAAACAAGGTGATAGAGCGATATGAAGACAAGCTTCTGTTCTGAAATGTCTTTTTTTGCTTTGAGAATGTAATAGCCATAAGTATGCAAATTTGGATGTGACAAACGTGACCAGGAATCCCATATTGCAGAAGGAAGGATGCAGTCTTATCATAAAATATTTGTTAACTGGTTATTATGTTAGCTGGTCGTTTTGGAAGACATGACAGTTTAAAAAAAAAAAAAAAAGAGAGATAGATTTCCTTTAAACTTGAGAAGTGAAGACCTTCCTGCTGTGTTTGATTATATAACTTTGCTCCCACTGAGTAAGAAAGGGAGACACATGGGAAATAATATACTTGTTTTGCTTACACTTAATAATCCCCTCTTCTCCCAGTCTAAAACCATATTGCTGATTGATTTTTAAGAAAGTCAATAAATGCTTCCTTGTTTCTGAAAGATGTCCTTGTTTCTGTAGTTTTCATTTAGCATGTTAATCAAGTACTTTTTTGTCTCCTAAAATGTGTTTGCACTTAAATATATAGAAAGCTACTGCATTTTCCACATTATCATGATGTGTAGATCATCTGCCTCCTTCTCACCTAAGTAGTAATAAAATAGATTTCTGTATGTATAATGCTTTAAAAAGACTTTAATGAATAATTGCCTGTGCAGGAACAGCATCTTCTGATTTTGGTTTCAATACAGAGTTTTCCAAATACTATGGAAAACTGTTGGAGAAAATGGAGATGAGCACAAAAACTGCAGACTTGGTAAGGCCTATGTAAGCTGCAGATAACAGCAACTGTGTTGGAAGGAGTACTGTTGCATTGGCATGCAGGACGTTTGTTAGTGTAGTACATCAAGGATTAGTCTCAAAATAGTTCTTCATGTTTTTTAGTGAAGTCACCGTAAAGGTGCAGTTCGCTGATGACAAAGTTGGGAGATTTTTACTGTATGATTGAAGTGACACACTGGAAGAGCCAGATAATCCTAGGGACAAACACAGCAGAAACAGAAATTGCAAAGTACACAGTGACAGTGGGGTCATTTCTAAATTAGCCAACTCACATAATAGAAATGATATGCACATAGCCA
Organism: Anseranas semipalmata; assembly: GCA_013399115.1. Classification (NCBI taxonomy): domain Eukaryota; kingdom Metazoa; phylum Chordata; class Aves; order Anseriformes; family Anseranatidae; genus Anseranas; species Anseranas semipalmata. The sequence goes on from VXAA01006353.1 coordinate 135,705, forward strand.
TGGCACTGCCAAAAACATGAGCAGTTTCTGGGAATATTTCTGACCTTTACAGCCCTTTATTATTCTGCGAATGTTGGTCTTCAGTTTAAATATCTCTTCTTCTTCACTGGCATTTATAATTTCTGATTTACTTATAGGAAACTGTCCTTCATTTTGTTAGAAAAAACAAGCCAGGAGAGGCTCTATATTCAGTTTATTGATGTGGTAACCTTTTCTGTAGCTGCTCCATTTCTAGCTTGTTTCTTTAATAGAGATTACCAGAGATACATTCGCTAGAATCACAGCAATACACTTCTATCTTTGTGTGAATGTATCTCTTGGAAAAAAACTTGGGGGGCCATATTGGATATCATGTAGTCCCTGGGTGTTTACAGGCCTACAGAGACCTATCACCACCTGTTACTCTACCCTGCACTTTTATTGGCAAGTGTCTGTAGTGTTCTGAAGATTTGGGACCAAGATTTTCCAAAGCCATGGATGCCATACCTCTGCTAAACACTTTACCAGCCTCTATTCTGCCCTCTGCGCCTGGTAGGTGTAGCTGATAGGTGATCTGCCAACCAGCTGTACCAGGTGTGTACAGTTCAGGGAGACACAGTCATTTTGTTTGGAGGGAGTATGCATTTTTGAAGTAAAAGAAACCCTGCTAGAAAGTCATGTGAAAAATCTCATTAAAGGATTATGTTGATTATGAAGTTATTTACTTAGAATTACCTGTAATTTTTATGGAAGAGTAGCTGGTCTCCTGCTATTTGATCCTTTTGAATCTTCATGTGTATTGTTTATTAGGTAAAACAATACAAAATGGCTCAAGTTGGCAGTTGAACTAAGAACAAAGTCCTCTTTTTAATAGTTCACTTTATTTCTTTCTCACTGTGACAGACTCTTTAAAAAAAGTTTTTGCTTTTTTCATGTATAGACATGTAGTTTGACGACTACTGTGGTCAGACATCAAAAACTGCTGAAGAAGCTGTCCATGTCAATGATGGTGCCTTTGAACTAGCGTGCCTTCTAAATTTTAATAAATGCCAATTTTAATATTTTGATTTATCTAGGAGAAATGGAGATTCTCGTAAATCACTAATGCACCTACATATATGGAAGGAGGGGAATTGAAAGTATAGAGTGATGAGGAATTTAGGCAATTTAGTACAGTAGGAGGAGCTGTGTATGAGCTCTAACTTTGCATACGTAGATACTTTGGATTTGAACAACATCTGTGAAGTCTGAATTGAAGATAAAATTGGGCTTGTTGTCAATTTTTCATTTAACAGATGAAAATGTTAGCATTATTGTTATCAGCATTTTTTAAAAAAAATCAAAGAAGAACTTTACACAAATTACATACTGAGCTTTTTTATTTTCCTCACTAGTACCTCTCCAAATTCCATATGCTTTTCTGAATTTTGTTTGAGGGGAATGATGAAAACTTTCACTTTGAGGCAGACCAGAGTCTGTTTTTGTGGGCTGGTTCCCAAGCCTTGTCCTAATGACAGTAAACAGAAACACTAAATCACAGTGAGAGTCCTTTGTAATTCTCTAAGTATGTGAAATAGTTTGGACAAATGGAAGTGAGTGACTGGACACTTAAATTCCAACAAGTCCCTTCCTGCACATGTAGGAATCAGTAACTAGTCTCGTCTTTTTTTTTTTTTCCCTTTAGATGTGTACAGTTCAGTTCTAAACATTCACTTCAAAACAATTTAAATTTACATGGTATATGTTTAGTGATATTTTCATAAAAATTTATTCCAACAAAGTACTGCTTGGGTTCTTTAATTTTTTTTTCCATAGTTTCATAATTCTAAGAGTTCTTTCCTTTCCTATACATTATACATCTGCTTCCAATTACTTCGAATATTTAAGCGTATCTTGGATTTCATGACTGTCATTTTGCTTTTTTCTGAGTTGGATGCATCAGCAAAAATAAGAATTTTATTAAGTATTCTATTCAAGAAAGCATGAATAGCTATTTCTGGAAAATTAATCTTTTTTTTTTTTTTTGTAAGAAATGAATAGTGGTTTGGTAAAGATGCAACAAAATGTTTTTTCAGAAAACCATTTCACTTTGGTAGCTTTCCTTGTATCTTTTTTTCAGCCATTTTTACTTCTGTGGCAGATTTTTGGAAAGGCTAAATAAAAAACTAAAATTGGGAAATCTTTGAAGATTTATTTAAAATATTTGGATTATTTTTAATAACAGATTAGGAATGATTTTGCTTTCTTCACTTTCAATGTTCAAATTGATGGTGGCAATAAAATGACAATTTTATTTCTTCTGTAATCTGACATGGAATATGTATGTAATATTCTCCAGTTCAGTCAAAAGTTCAGAAAGACTGAAATCAAAACTATTTTAAGTGGTCACTGTACTTAAAGAAAATAAAAAGCAGAAAGCTTTAAGTACCTCACATCTTCACTTGAGGTGCATTCTATAGACAAAGCTTGTAGTAATAGTTAGCCTTGTAATAATGTGATAAGAAATTATTAGAAAATTGATCAATAACAATGGTAACCTAGTTTTTATTTAAAAGTTATCAAAATCTCACATAAGTTCTTTTGAAATAGCATTGTTAGAACATAATTTATTTTTATACTGTTTTTCCCAGAGAATGACCAGGTAGTCTGTTTTAAGGAGTAGTAAAGAGGACAAGCCCCATCATTTGAGGAGGTTTATTTTTGTTTGAATGTTCTTTTGCATCTTTGATCTTTGATTCCCATTTGCTGAGAAAAAGAATAGGTATTTATGGTCACTTAAAACCAACTCACTGCAATGTTGGAAAATCAGAACTCAAATATCGTCTGAGGTAAATCATGTAGCCATGCTTTTCTAGGCATAAAAGATAAAAACCGGATGTTCTTTTAAAATGATTAAATTGCCTGAGGAACTAATTTATGAGGAAAGGTTTGAGTTGAGTGTTAATAGAAGAATGACAATTCAAAGCAAAGACCAGATCTTACGGTTTATGGGAATGCTGTTGATGTTCAACAGGCTATCTATGGGTTTTTGAACATTTAGGATTGGAAAATAGGAGTTTATAAAAATAGCAGTACGTTTCTTTTGTATTCTATTTGAAGAGAATACAAGAAGCTAAAAAAAAAAAAAGACTGAAAAAGTCTGAAGCTAAAAGACAAAAGACTGGCTAATAGAAAATTTACCAATAGCTATTAATACATATAATACATTTTTACTGTGAGGTGTAGCTTAAGCAGTTTGTAAATGATGGTAGATGAGAATACTACCATGTGGTAGCAATGTGAGCCACTGATGCAACAAGGTGGTAGAGCAGCTCCCTGGTCTGCTGAATCAGGTATTTCCAGTAAAGGCAGAAATGTGAATGCCGCTGTATACAGCACTTTTGAGATTTCTTCTACACCTTTCTTCCATATGTTTCTGATCAAACAAGAAAGATTAGTTCTTACTGGAGCAGGTGCAGGGAAAGCTACTGTGATGGTGCCAGAAGAGGGAGTCTATTTTACAACAGTTAGTTGTTTTGAGAAATAAAATGAAGGCTGAGATGATAAAAAATTGCTCTCCACAAATATACTACTACTAGTAGGATAGATCTTAGGAAGAGCAATGTGTGTTGCGGTTCAGTACTGGTGCAAAAAGTAGTAGTATTATCAGATGCTGAATAAACAGATATATAAATATGGAAGAATATTTCTGGCAGTTAGGAGGGAGTAGCTGTAACAGATTTCCAGTAGGAGTTATGAACAAAGACTTTTGTGGGAGCTTTTTGTTTTGTTTCTGTTTTTGCAAAAGCAGAGTAATAACTACAGTAACAACATGGAAATTATTTTAAGAACTCACTTTATGAAAGCAGTTATTTTTAGATTTGTCTGAAAGAGTTCTATGATGGTAGAAAGCTGGATTTGATGACCCTCTGTTCTATATTCCATGTTTAACTATTTTTGTTTTGTTAATACTGTCATCTGTTCTCTTAGTATGTGTGTTACAATTCTTGTCAGAGGCTTTCTGTTTTAATCCATTATATCTTTAGTACCTGTGTGTGGGTTTACAGATGGTATTTTTCTGCCATAGAACTATTAGCAAAGCTAAGTTCCTGCTTAAATTCTTCACTTAGTATGAGTGAGACAACAAAGACTTTAAACACTGTTACTTATATTAGGGCCACAGAGATTAAATGATTTGCTTGAGTGGATGCAGGAAGTTTAGGCATAGCAGGAAATTGAACTTAGATCTCCTCAGTTCTAGTTCTTCATCCAACTGCAAAATGTTTCTTTCCTGTAATTGCATTCTCACTTTAAAGTTCCTGGTATTTTTTTCACTGTGTTGATCAGCCTGAAACATTTTTACATGCTTTCTTTCGTAGCAAGGATGCAGCAAATTACTAGTACGAATTAGATAACAAATCTTAACATAAAGAGTCAAAGCACTCTTAAATTCTAAAGCAATGCTGAAATTTTCCCATAAGTGATGATGTTGGTTTGATTTATTACACATGTACTATCTCATATAAAGTTCTAACATAAATGGCTGAAGATAAAGGTCCTAATTTTTCTTTTTCATGAGGCACTGTTATATAGCTAGAATATCTGAGGGCACTATGACAGTATTCATTTCCCATTGCTGTTGCACCTGAAAACTGAATATAGTGATGTTCTATCCCTAAAACAGGTCAGATAGTTGACAGCATCTGTAGTGTATGCTTTCAGGGCTAAGATTTGGTTGTCAGAAAGGTCGTTTATGGTATAGACATTGGTGCAGCTGAAAGAAATTTTAAGCTGCTATAACTTGATTAGCTGATACTTTTAAATTTAGTTTATGTCTCTGTACAGTCTTTCTGCAAAGTCTGTGGACTTAAATTTGCGAACATCTTTTTTTAAAGAATATGTATGTATAAGTTTGGGTGAATTTTACAATTCACTGACAAAGCATAAGTTCTTAGTTGTGGTAGAAGTTTTAATGACATTGCATTAATTTGCTGGATTTTTTTTTTTTTTTTTGCTATGATACATTTTTTTAGAATGAGAAAATCCTTTTAAAATGCCAAAATACAGGAATCTCTCTGGCAAATTAACACTATCCCTCTCCTATGAAAAATTGGAAGGTTCAAGAGAGTATGTCCTTTCGCCCTGAAAACTTGCCATCATTACCTCATTTATTGTTTTGATCACAATTAGTAATTTGATATGGATGTAGAGTAATAGACTGCTATGGCAAGACATTTTGGTGTCACTGGTCTGAAACACATGAAGTATGCATTATTGATTGTAAGACTTAGATAATCACTTAAAGACTTACTGATCCTTTCAGGCTGATAACTAATATACTGAAAATGCATTCAGTAAATAATGTAGGAGAAGAAATTTTAAAAGTAGAAATTTCAAGAACTGATTCACAGTCCTTCCACCTATTAATCTTAAATGGATCAGAGTATAATTTAGGGAACTGTTTCCTTGGTGTTTAATTAAGCTGTGAAATCCCTGTCAATGGACAATGATGCAGAAGCTAAAAGCTTGCATGCTATTAAAAAAAGGATAGGATAAAGTCATGAAATAAAATCCAGTAATTGCATTTAATATAAAAGGCAGCTTAAGAAGTCTTGAGCTGCAAGCTGTACAGGAGGCTGGAGAACCATTTTAGAGAAGTGTCAGTGCACTGCCTACTATGTTTCATCCTCCTAGATATTTGCTGTTATCTTTGTCCAGAACAGGGTATTGAATAAGACAGATGTTTGGTTTGATTCACTGCAAGTATCTTCCTGCTTTAGTATAATTATTTCTAAACATACATGATAGATAAAACCTAGGAAACCCATTTGTGGCTATTAATTACAGTCTTAGTCCTTGAAGAGACCACCAAAATGTAAAAACCTACTAGCAAATACTTTTTAAAATGTATAGTTTGCTAGGCCTTTTTATTTTTCCTTACCCTGTTCAATGATTGAATATCTGTAATATGGAAACTGAATTCCCTTTCATCAGAATGGTAAGATAGGTAGATCACAAATCTTCAGTAAAAATTAGAATTGCTTTCATCCTTCATATGGCAGAAATATAAGAGATTCATTTTTGAGAAGGTAGAGAATTTGAATGTGGCTCTAACTCTTCTCCTGCATTCAGGTTGTAGAGCTGCATGGCTTTGATTTCCCTCCAAAGTGAGCACATCAGTGTTTCTTGAATATGGTCTGACTGGCCAACTATTGAGCAGTTAAATCTTGTTTTGCTGAATGCAGGCTTGCCTTAGGTGGGAAGGAGAATGATCTGAGTTCACTTTGGTTGTTTCTTGTGTCACTTCCCTGTGTCAGATATACAAGACAAATAAGTGCTAAAATATATATAAATATTTTAATCTACTTTTTTTTTTTTTCTGCTATGAAAGACTCCAGAAACAATGCTGCTATGAAATTCTGTACATTCTGATGAGACAGAACTTTCTTGAACTTTCTGAGTGTTTTTCCTTCTAAGATAAAGATAAAGGTTAGATACAGGTTATGATGTTTTCTGGAGAAAAAAATGGGAAAAGTAGTATAAAGGGCTGTGGCTTGTCAGATGTTCTGCTTTGTTATGACTATATCCAAGAAGGTTAACTGTGCAATGTAGGAGTATAAAATACGATAAAAAGTACCAATTTACCCCCTTCACCTATTTTTTTTTTTAATTTTAAAGAAAGTACTCACTTAAGATATTTTTACACGAGGATCAGTACATGTAATTTTCCCTGTTTCCACCACCTTTCACTTTTTTCCCTACTTCAGCTTTCATGACCATTTTAACATCAGTTTTCTAGATGCTGTTAGCAAAATAACTTTTACACTTTGGGGACTGAAGATAAGAAAATATTTATTTCATTATATCTCTTGAGAGAATCAAGTGATAGAATAAAACAGGGGTAGGGATATTTCACACCACTCACTATATGACTTAATACTTCAACAATCACAGGGAGTAATTCAGTGTTGCAGATTTTTTCACTACCATATGGAAAAAAATGTCAAGTATTATAGATGGCTGAAAGTGTGTGGCTGATCAAAACCTGCTTTCTCTTCTTGATGTGTTCAATTTTAACATGTTATATTTAGTGTACCAGGCTGTATCTAGCTGTAATCATAAAGTAATTGGTTTTATTCTCCTTATCCTGCAATTGTGTTTTTATTTATTTTTTCCTCTTTCCATTTAGATGCAAAGTCTGAAAGGTGGTAAAGAAGCCATAGCCCATTTGGACCAGTTAGAAGCTGATTATTATGATCTACAGCTTCAATTATATGAAGTGCAGTTTGAGATCTTAAAATACGAAGAGCTGCTGCTGACAGCACAACTTGAAAGCATCAGAAGACTGATATCAGGTGCTTTATGCATTTTAATTAACACATAATCTGTAAAAGATAATTCTCATCCTAAGAATCTAGTAAAGCCTGTGGGAATGAAATGAGAACAGTTTCTCTACCACGTGATGAGCTGGATCTTCTAACATAAGTACTATTAAATTAAAATTTACACTTCTTCATAAGGTGTATACATACAGATATAGAAGTTTTGGTATGATTCTCATTGCCTGTGTTTGGAAATAAGCATATAAGGTACTATGTAAGGTTTGGAAAACTAAATTCAGGGAGGAAGAAATGCCTTAATTACTGGACTTACCTCATAAAAATCTGCATTGGCGTTACTCATTTCTTCAAACTGATTGGTTTCTAACAGGTATTCCTGTAAATCAGAATTCTTCTGCTAAACTTTGAAGCTTGTTGTATTGCCATCTCACTGGTTTAGAGCAAATCTCATGTTTCCAAAACCTATCGTATCTTGTGTACTTACAAATTATAGGAGTTATATAGGCAAATCATACAGCATTTTTGAGTCCAGTTCTGTTTTTGGACCTTTTTATGCTTAGTGTTTTTATTCACATAAGCTCTGTTTTACTATTTAGTGCACAGGGCTTGTGGAGCAAATTTTGTTATGGATAGAAAAGTCACTTGAGAACAGAGATATGAAAGTAGATTGTATTTTGAGTTGCCTCTGGAGAAAGAAAAAACATACATATCATGGATTCCTCTCACTGTTGTGTGAATCTCCTCCTTTCAGGCTTGTGGTGGCAACAATATCAAGTGCATGTACAGGAGATAAGAATCGAAAATTCTGTAAATAACTTCAAAGAAATGTGGGAGCTTTGACCAAATGCCTCTGTGGAAAGCTAGTTAGTACTTTACTGATAGATAGTTGTTTGTACTTGGAAAATCAGTACTGATTGTTTGTACTGAAGGAAATCCCTTGAACAAGAGGCTGAGAAGAAATGTGTATCAAAATCCTTTCTCTTTGATGTAGTGATAGTAAAACCTAAGGGTCAGAGATTAAGCCTGCTGTAAAGACATAATTGATCATTACAAGTTGTCACTAATGTTTTCTCCAGAAGTCTCAAAAAAATGCTCAGCTCCGCAACCTGACCCAAAATAAAACAAAGCTCCCGGTCAACTAAACAAACCCTCTCATTCCCTCATGGCAAAAAAATAGTTCACTGTTCTGGCTTCCTTTGCAGTTTTAAAATTATAAAGTATTCTTTAATAAAAAAATCTAATATTTTTTTTTTTTATTAGAGCTGTCTGTTAGAAGGAATTACTGTTTTTAACAACTCTCAGTAGTATCAAAAAATGAAAAATACAGTTCCTAAATGTGTTGAAATTTTGTTCAAAAGATGCTTTGTACTTTACTCGGGCAAGAGGGAATAGAAAAATTAATCTTGTGAAAATGGTGACAGTACAGGTACTATACCTTTTCAAACTCATTCTGTACCTAATCTGAATGAAAGCTTCTCAAAGATGTAGTGGTCTGTTCATATGTGTAACTTCAATGGATTAAAGCAGAAATGTATGGTCTGTGGCATCTTCAGTTATGATTTCTTTTTAAAGTGTACTTATAGTCAGTAAAGAAATAGCCTTTTAATTGCGCACATCTCTATGATTTGAAATATATGTGTCTTAGTGACTTCTAGAGGCTTTTGCTATTCTTCATCGGCTATATGGGCACTGCAGAGATGTATCAGAGGGTTTTGGATTCTGTTCTGACTCATGGGACATCAGCGGAACTACAAATGAAGTCCCAGATGAGATTTTTTTGAGAGCATGATTTGATTTCTCTGCCAGTTTGAATTTGCAGGTTGAAAGCTAGAAGAAAAACATTTTCATTTGCAAATTCAGCACATTGTGTCTGAAAAACATTGAATAATAATACATTGTCGTACTTTAAATGGTAGTAGTAGTCTTTTACTGTCATTAATCAAATACCTGCACTAAAATTCAGAAAATATGAATTTATTAAGTTAAAATATTAGAGTTTTATTCTATCTATGCAAACTATCCATACATCTTTGTAGGAAGATTTGTAGTGGATGCATTGCCATCAACACAGCATGTGATAGTGGGTTACTGTTTTGGTTGGGGGCTGCTGAACAGTTGGAAATAATTTGGATCTTACCTAAAGAGGAATAATTCTCATTGTCTAATTGTGTTCGAGTCATTAGAAGTTTAAGTCCTTACCAAACTGATAGTCATTTTAAAAGCTCAAAAGCTGTTCATAGAAAACTCATGGAATTTTTGAAGGAAGTTGCAAAAGAATTGCCAATTTTTTTTTGCTGTTGTTTTTTGTTTTCAAGTAGCAAAACATTGTTTAGGATGTTTTAGAACTGGTATATTTGACTGCTTTGCAGCTGAGCTGTTAGAGTTTCATTTGTAAATTCCTATCCTTAATTCTTCATGACAGCATATTCTAAAACAAAATTTGCTTGTAAATTCTCCCATTTGATAGCTGTGTAGCACAATATAACTGTTTTTAGCCATATTTTTTTATTTTACTCACTGTTTCAAAGTAGGTTCTACTGACTTGTCTGTTTTATGTCTGGATGAAACTTTTTTTTATCTGAGCACTAAAGTAAAGACTTGAGTAGGTCTGTTTTTATTAGATTTTATTTTAGGGTTAATACAGTGCTGTTCTTTCTTTTCTAGTAGTGTCATATCCAGCTTGACCCAAAATTAGCATGACACAATCAGAATTTTGGTTGCAGCAGAGACCTTACACACAAATAACATGAACTAACAACAGCTTTTATAAAGTGGTCAGTGTTCTGAAGAAGACCCTGCCCTCTTCCCCAGATAGTCTAGGAGCAGAAGTTAAGAGGAAGTTACAGTCTTCCTGAAAGGTAGTTGATGGAGGAGAAATGAGAAGGCTTGGTGGTGCTGCAGAATAGACACTTGACAGTCATGCCAGCTGTAACTGCTGTTTAAGCCAGCAGTAACGCATACCCTTCTTGGTGTATTACAAGCAATTCCTACTTGCTATGCCAGTGAAGTAGGGAGCAAGAACCTTTGCTGCTTCTTCATTGAAACATTCTGCAAGGATTCATAATCATCACTCTTTCCTTCTTGGCAGGAGATGAGAAGTCAACATTCAGAGATGAGCCTAATGACACACTGAGTGCTCCACCCAGGAGGCTAAAAATCATGAGTGTTGATAAAACTATTTGTAATGACAGGCCTGTAATGCTTTGAAGGATTGCCTTGAAGTTACCCTCCCACTGCTGCCTCAGAGCACAGGCCATGACTGGGAGGTCAAAAACCTCCTGAGAGGATTTTTAGTGTTGTGTTGTCTAATTATCCTCTCATGAAATTAATAGAAGGTTGTGGCAGAAGAACCTCATGACTTCAGACAGTCTGTATATCCTGAACTTTGTAGTGAAGAACAGAGGATACTACTACAGAGCGTGGGTCCCTTGTGTTAGTTAAAGAGATCCAAACACATGCATGGGTGTTGTGATCAAGTTAGATTACAGACACAAGCACGCGTTTACAGTAGCATTTGTTCTTTAATGCTCTGAGCTTACCTAAATAACAGGCTGTCTGCTTCATTAGTATTGATTTCTGTTTGTCACACAAACTTTAAAACCTTACAGTGCTTTGCTCTTTAGTGCTTTTACTCTGACCTTTTGTTTTTGTTCTTCCTCTGAAATGACTGTAGCATTCTTATCCATTAAGTCTTGCAACTTGGGATAGGGATTGTTGTTGAACAAAACAAAATGTTAATTAAATACAAACTATTGATTTGACTTTTTCATTGCTGACATTTTAAAAACAGAGAAGAGAGATGAAGTGGTATATTATGACACTTACGAAAGTATGGAAGCCATGCTTGAAAAAGAGGATATGGCAACATCTGTACACTTGCAAAAAGAGGAGCTGCAAAAGTTGCAACAAAAAATTCGCCAGCTGGAAGCAAGGCGTGGACGTATTTCAGCCAAGAAAGCCTACCTCAGAAATAAAAAGGTACTATTAAATTGCAAATTTGTAGCATAATTACCAAATTTAATAGAACTTCTGAAGATTACATTTCAAAAGATTACATTACGTACAACTTCCAAGTCTTTTAGAATTTTTGTGGATTGTATTTACTGTATACTAAAATTTGTTTTACAGTGTAATTAGACAAATAAAATAGCATGTATTGTCAAATTGATGTATTTAAGATTCAGTATATCTTTTAGCTTTAAAGGAACCTTTAATCACATGGAAGTCAACAAAATTGTTTCTGTTAACTAATCAGAATACTGGCATGTGGAGATTTTAGTGTATTTTTACAGAAAGCAGATTTATGTCTTGATTTACACTTTGCAGAAGAGAATCTTCAAGGGTGTTTTCTCACTCATGAGTTATATTTTCATTCTGTCACTTTGTCCTTTGAAACTTAAGTATTATGTCGTTGATTCTCTGTTTTCTGCAACTATATATGCAATCTAGTATATATTCTTAATTTATAAAACTAGGTATGCTATTATGTATTAAATTTAGGGTCAGTTTCCTTTTTTATGTATTTCATCGTTGACATGTTGTGCAGAAAATGGTTTTAATACAGCAAAAAATTTGAAATTGTATATCAAATCTAGGTAAATATTTTCAGTCCATTTTCCAGAATGACTTGTTTATTGTTTCCTAGCAGTTTGCAGTTACATCAATATGCATTATTAATGAGATAGCATAATGAGTAGAATACATCAAAATTTTGAGAGAGCAGTGAAGTACTTGTTAGAAAGAGTGTTTCCACCCCATACTATATACCATAAGGCTATGTACTTGTTAAAAAGAGTGTTTCCACCCCATTCTATATACCATAAAGCTATGTAAAAGTCTCAGTTGAGACCCCATTCTAAATTAGGATCTTTGTATTTTGTGTTTTTATATGATTAACACAAAATGGAGGAGACTGCAAATGAATTATTACAAAAGCAATTTCTCGTTAGCCCATTATGGGAAGTAGTTTGCTTGGAGTCATTGAGTTTGTTTTATGTGGTTTTGTAACAAAGTATCAAGAAACAGTACTTTTTAGTCCTTTAAGGAATTGGTCTTGTTTGTCATGTTATCTTAATTAACATAGGCTACATTATAATAGTTATGCTATTTTCTCCTGAATATGAAAAGACACCGCAGGCACTTTTGCGGAGTACAGAGACCTGCTTAAAAGCCAGAGGCTGGTTGTTTTTCCTTTCTTACCTTAAGGAAGTTAACAACTTGAGAAGTGACCCTAAGGCAGGCGTAGAGATTTTTTAGCATGTCTTACCAGTGTAATTAACTAGGCACCTTCAACTGGTTTATTCATTTCAAGGTTATGCTGTGATAAAATGCCTTGTTTAAGCTGAAGAAGTTGGTTGTTTTAGGCTACAACACTGTTGGCAGCATGCCTACTTGTGCACTGAAACATGATGTAGAGATGTATATGGCAGTATAGCTCATCAGGTTTGCGTCTGGGAGTAATTTAGTCATATCTGCTCAATTTTGTGCTGGAATAATGTGGCTATGCTGGTTTCAGGACCTGAGGTAGTGTGTCTTTGTGGATCTTCACTGCTGGGTGTCACATCCACGTGGCCACCACAGCACACTCAGAACTAGCTCCATCTCTAATGATTTCATTGCCCAGTGTACCATTATCTGCAGTTGAATTCTGCATAGCTTTCAGCTGCTAAAGAAATCACAGAATAAAATAACATGTATTTAAATTTGTGGGGGCAAATCAAAGATTTTGATTTGAGCAAAAAGAACCAGCAAACTCAGTTGTTCAGTGCTATTTTGCAGCACTTGTATGAAAATAACATAGCATGTAAGCCAACAATATTTATGTTAGAGGTATTTACTATAGCAGCTCTTACAACTGCTGAATATAACTCCAACTCAGAACCCTTCTAAGCTTACTAGTAATTACCTGAAAAAGCAAGACTCTCTTGTGTCTTTGAAATGTAAGCAAGCATTGTATGTTGAGTTACCATTCTAGTTACATTGCAAAATATTGTTAATGAATGCTACTCACAGTGCCTGATGCAAATAGTTGTACTTTACAAACCTGTGAAGAAAAAAGGGGTCTTCCTCTGAAGAGTTTGCAATTTACCTTAAGCATGTAGAGCAAAGATACAGATGGGATGCAAAAATGAAATCTAGATGGTGAGAATGAGTGCAGTAGTGACTGAATGCTAACTGGAGAAAAGAATGAGGTTTTGAGGCTGGTTTTAGGAAGTACTAAGTACATTTTTCTTCCAAGTTTGTCTCTCTAAGATACAAAACATTTATTGCTGAAATGAGATAAGAATCTACTTAATGCTTTTCAGATTGTGTTCCTGATCATGCTTGTTTCAGCGAAGTACCTTAAAATGTAGTTGTCAGAAAATGTTTTATTTGGATTGGCTTGGTGGGGTTTTGGTAGGGTCTGTAGTGATGTGTACCACAACGTTGTGATACATTCAGAATTTAGTCTTTGCTCATTATTAGCATTTTGGCAATTGAAGAAAACTCTTAGGAGTATCCCTCCTTTCTAGTAGCATACATATATTATGATTAAGGAAACAATAGGAAATGATCCTCTATGATCAGTTTTCATTTTTCGGAGGAGATTGTTTCATCATCCAAGTATTTCAAAATCTTGTCTGTAGACATAATGCAGCGAAAACGAATCAATTACTATGTATAGAATAAGACTTGATGTAATACAAATATAAACTTCTGTGACTACAGTCACTTTATTTTCCAGAAATTCTTTCCTTTTTTTGCAGTTGATACTTTTCTTAATAACATCAAATAATTTTAAATAACCTTTATTTAAAAGCTTTTTTTAAAGGTTTGTTAGAGACCTCATTCAGTTGTATTTCTGAATTACTGGGCCAGTGTTTTTTAAATTTATGGTTTTATTGAGGTTGATTTTCTTTCACTGTACTATTATTTTACCAATATGAGTATAAACTCTTTATTTTTATAGGTATTTATAGGTATTATTTTTATATGTATTTTTATAGGAAACCTATTTGCATTTGTTAAGCAATCATTTCCTGGTGTTCCTTTGTGTTTATGACAGTTATGAAAAAAAGATTTTAATAGTTCTTTCATTATTTTTCTTATTTCATTAACGCTTGTTATGGATTTCTCATGTAGGATCTCTCTCTATTGTTATCCCAGTCTACCCCCTGCTGGCTGCACAGTAGTATTAATTAGTTTATAGTATGAAAACATCTGTTTTATTACGGAGCTAGGTTTATAGCAGAGTCATGGTAATAAAGATAATCTAGAAGGTGTCTAGAAAAGTAACTTAGAAAAAAAAAATAGGGTTTTGGAGAAATTGAATTATTTGACATCCAGTAAAAGTATTTCTCATCAGGAGCAGCTGAGAGAAGCAACTGTTTGGTGAAGCACTTTGGGGTATGCTTATAATGCATGCTATGACCTAAGAAGCTTCTTCACATGCTGTTGTGTCCATTTAATAGGAGACCTTTACTACTTTGCATGCACACAAGTTAAAGTAAAGCCCATGCCAAAGCAGGTGTATGTACTTGCAGTAACAGTTAACATAGGGTTATGTGGCATGCTTTCATAATATTATTATTACTATTTTATTTTAAGGGTATAACTACACAGAAAGTTTAAAATATGCTTTCTGCACACACTGAGTTTACTAAATGAGAAGAAAACTTTTAACTGGGATGCTTTTCAATTTGAAAGCAAGGTTCACTGGAACTAATTAAAATAACATTAATACAGACCTCTTTTCTGTATATTACATGTTACTAGTCTTCAACGTGGTAGCTTATCCAGTGGTAAAGGTTTGAAATGGTTGGTCAGCTCTCCTTTTCTGTCTTTTTAATAGAAGCACAAGTTGATATTACAAAAATTAGTGTGATGCTTAAAAGAGAAATAAACAGTGCTTCTGAATGCTTTCTGAAGTTTGTACAGTTGGTCAACATCTTTTGTGAAGCGTGGCCCTCTGACTGGACATCATGCTCCCACTAAAGTGTTACCAGTCCTGCGAAGGAAGGATTACTTCACACATGTGGCAGGCTATACTCCTGTTTGTATACCCAATTACGACATTTTCTTTTTTTGCCAGAGTATGAGGTTATTGATTTATGTTCATCTTGTCATCCACTGTAATAATCCAGATCACTTTCTTCAGTGCTTCCAATTGTCCCTGTGAAATTGCAACCTTTCTTTTTTAAGATCATTTCTGTAATTAAGATGATTCAGAATTCTAGTCCTGTGCTACAACATGTTTTCAGCCACTCCTAGTTTTTTTTTTTTTTTAATTATTATTATTTCAAGTCATGGAGACCTAATTAAATTAAAGTAGGCCATTTTTTTATTAGTACAAAGTCAGCATCAAATATGATTTGTCCAGTTTGTCATCTTTCCTTACATGCTTAAAATATATTTCATTATTGCTCTTATTCAGAAAGATTTAAATATTGATGCTAAACAGAGCATTTCAGAAAAGTATGACCGCAATTATTTATGAGAGTAAATTTTATATATTATATTATTTTTCTTTAGTCTTGCCAGCATATAAAAAAAAAAAAAAAGCACACAATTTTCTTCATTATTTTATGATACTCTTTTAATCAAAGTTAATGCATAGAGAATAAACTATACAGGTAAATCAGTACTAGTGTTACAAAAAGTCAGATTCTCTAATAATATTCAATTAGGTAGATTGTACTTTTGCAGTTATCCAGATTTAATGGATTAACTTTTGCAGTGGTGTTAATAGAAATCAGGGCAACAAAAATCACACGCAAATATAAAATCCATCAGCATTTAGTTGTGTTTTATTTATGTATATGTATGTAATGTAATGCATATACATACACACCTCTGATGAAGCTGGGACAATATTTCCCCAGAAACTGGTGCTGTTGTCAAAGCATTACCTTTATATAGTAGCAAAATTGATGGTATTGTGTTCAAGATGACATAGCATTTCTTGCCTGTGCAGGAACCCTGGCTACCATTTTACAAACATTAATGTAAGCACATAGTTTTTAGGAGAATGTAGGTTTTTTTTTTCTGCCGTTCCTGGTGTCCAAAACTGTGGGATTTTTTATCCCTCCCCTCCATGATTTTGTGTCTGTCTGCCGCTACTGCAGGATCTTGCTCAGTGGCTGATACTCTATCAGCTGCCCCAAGTAATGCCTGGGACTGTAAAGCTCCTGCCTGGCTCCAGCCAGTCACTCAAGCTGATGGATCCCTGGGACGCCCGTAGGTTCGGTGTTCTTCCAGCCGCAGTCGCACTCCAAACTGTTTCCTAGTACTGGCCGCTCTTACACAGCCATGAGTCCCCTTTCTAACTACACATCTGACCTTGTTCTAGTTCTGTCTGGTGCCAGTACTGGGTCTAATTTCATGGCCCTTGCTCTAGGATATCCTGTCCCTCAGTATTGTCCCATGAACTTGTCCATCACGTCCGTACTCTAAAGGTATGCCACATGCTTATTCTTTGCAACAAATACTTAAATCAGGTCTTTTTTATATAATATACCTGAAGTTTGAGTGTCATACTTCTTCTTTTAATCTATTGTAACATGTCCTGTTTTCTTTTTAACCCATTCTTATTCTCAGGCAATGTAATAAATGCTTGTTTTTAAACCAAATAATACAGACACAAACTTGGTGTAACAAGTGAACCTGTTTGTGTGTGCATAAAATTGTAACAACTTTATTAATGTTTGTGCTTGCAGATTATACATGCAAAAGATGAACTCACACTTCTATGGGAAGCTACCTACTTGCATAAACACAAATATGTAATATATAATTATTATCCATGTATACAAATATACGGAGTTGCACAAGGGTTTTATGAAGTATCTAATAAATCCGTGTTTCTTGCCACCTATGTACTTGTATTGTAGAAGAGACTTTTCAAGCGGCTACTTGTGTATTCTTTTGACAGCTGGAAGTAATAAGTTTAGGTTTGCTTCTCTTGTTTTTGTTTCCATTTTATGGTTTTATTTGTAAGTTAAATCACCTTGGTTAAATTAGGTTGTCTGAAATGGACTTTGTAATTCTTATTTTTCTAATTCTTAGTGCTGTTTGCTAAATATTACATTATAAACTGAAAATCGGTATTTGAAATTCATACATTATAGATAATATCGTATGTCTCTACAGGAGATTTGTATTGCAAAGCATAATGAAAAGATCCAGCAGCATCACCAGAGTGAGGAGGAGTACAAAATGCACCATACTGTTCAGCTAGTAAGTTTAAGTTTTCTGCTTTTCAGTTTAACCTTTAGTTAATAGCTCACATTCCTCGTTATACAATCATTAGTAGAGTATTCGGAGGGATAGCTGTTTTAAGAAAATGGTGTGTATCCTTGAACTTCAGATTGTGGAGTTCTATATCATATTGTGCTGGTAAGGGAGAATGTATAGCTGTGTTAGGTTGTCATTGAATCTAATCAAATAAAAAGGTTCATTAATACTAGGTTCACAGTCTAAGTGATTACTGCTAGGGTTAGGCTGCATGCAGAATTTGTTACCATGCACACATAGATGATTCTGGACATCTCTGAGTATAGCATCAGGTATGCTGAAAAGAGTAAAGAAACCATACACATTTGTTCTTGCACGGTCATAAGCTTGCTATTTCTCTTCTCTACAAAAGAAGTCCATTGGATTCTGTTGTGTAGTGTAGTTCTAGCTGCATGCTCCACAATTCTCTGTGTAGTGTCATCACAAGGAGTAGGCTACGTAGTCTGATTGTTGTGTTGTATGTAATAGACTTTATCTTAAAGAATATTCAAATTCTGGATTAGGTCTTTGGAGCTGATATAGCATCAATATTTAACAAACATCACTGACAAAGATGCATTGAAATCCAAGTCTTCTTAATTCAGGCTTCAATTAGATTAGTGAAAGCGATTCTGTTTCATCCTTATACATTTTTAACATTGATACATTTGTCCAGGAAGTCAGCTGCATAATTTATTTTATTAAAAGGCTACTTGTGAAAGACAACATGTACTGGCATACTCTTTCAGGAACTTGGAAAAATATATATATATATATTTTTTCCAGTTCTTACAGTAGTGGATTGCAGTCCATTTATCACTCTTAAATATAAGACTTGACAAATGTGAAGGACTTTCTTGTTTCTCAAACACTACAGGGCTTGTTTATTATTTATTTAATCAATTTGCCAACTTGCGTTATATAAAGAACATTATGCTAACTTTTTGTCTTTTTTCTGTTAATAATTTATCTGAAAATATCCACTATTACTGTAAAATAGGTTTTCAGCTACTTGTTTTCGTGAAAAAATTTGAAAAAATAACCTCAGAAGTGTCCAAGCCTGAAAACAAATAGAAGTTGCCATTTCCCTATGGCTGCTAAAACAAAGCACACATACACATGTATGCATGCCTGCCTACCTGCCCCTCAGGTTTTAGAGACTGCTTCAGGAGAAGTTTGACTGGATTGCTTATGAAAAATGCAGGTGTGGTGGTGGAAGAACTAATCCTTTCTTCTTGCTATAATCTTTTCTTTGTGCTTCTCTTTTTAATTTATTTGCCCCATTGCTTGGTTACTTTCTTTCACTTCACGCTTCTTGTCCTCTTCTCCTGTTTGTTTCCTGTCCTTACCATCTTTCAGACATGTCCTCCTCTTCTTTTCCCTAATGCATCTCTATGTATCTCCTTCAGAATCACAGGAGCTGGTTCTTTGTAAAGGACACCAGGAAACTAGTTGACTTCTGAAAACAACAGGCAGGCAGACACTGCTTTTATGTTGGTTGAATGAGAATAAAAGTTCATGAAGCTGATGATCTGAATTTTTAATGATGTTTACCAGCTTTTAGTAGTCACACTTAATGCTATGAGTCTTTTAAGAATTAAGGAAGCTGTTAATACTTGGGAGGTTTTTCTTTGTAGTCATTTGTTCTGTGACTTATCATTCTGATAATTTCTGTACTTATAGTACACATACAGTGATTTTTGCCATTTGATAACTAGTGTCCGCTTTCAATAAATTTGACTAAAGGTGTAGTGTTTTCAACAGGGAATTAGTAACTTTGCTGAAATTTTGTGAAAATGGATAACTAGTTAAAGTAGGTGGATCCAAATGTGTTTTCACTGAGGTAAGATACCCAAACAAGAAAAAATACTACTGTCTTAGCTGCAAGGAAGAGCTTCAAACATTTATTTAAATAAGATTACAGAAAATTAAGCTGGATTAAATAATGACAGCTTAAGTTAATTACATTAAAAACTTTAGTTTACTATTGTAAATTATGATCTTAAAATGTTTACTTAATTACTCAATATTGTTGCTCAGTATGTTATTTATCATGTTTCAAGGTAAAAAGTTCCAGTCAAGTCTTCTAGTACCAGACTGAAATCTTTCTTTACTGAGTTTTGCATTTCATCAAGATTATAAAATATGAAATTTATACTATTTGAAAGTTCAGAACTATTCATACTATTCATACTATTGAAGATCAGAAATGTGTTTATTTAAGAAATAGATTGTTAGGTAATTCATTAAAATTAGTAGAAGAGATTTATTTTATTTTTATGATGCTAAACATAGCATAGGACGTAATATTTTTTTTACATATATTTTCTCAGAAGCGAGATCAACTACAAGATGAAGAGGAAAGAAAAAGCTCCTGGGTTAGTCAAGAACGACAGAAAACACTGGACAGACTTCGCACATTTAAACAGGTAAAAGAAGAAGAGTTGTTCTTCTTTTACATGTTTTTCTTTTGCAAAAGAAAGTTTTACTCATTCCAGGACTATGCTATACTATTAGGTATTTTCTTTCATTGTACAGTTACCTATTCTTTGGAAAATTTACAACAAAATATGGCACTGGTGGTAGCAAATCTCTCTGGATGTTGCATTATCAGTACCATAATAAGCTTCTGTTCTCTGTCACATCTACACATTTTCCTAAACTTTCCTAAAAGTATGATCCAAATGGTATTTCCTACAAGGAGCATTGTCGTCTGACATAGCCCCACTACCACTGATTGTTAAAATACCTGCCAATACCTGTCCCTTCCTATTACAATGTTAGCACCAGAAAATCAGTAGAAGACAGCATGAAGGAGAGAGAATAAGAAAAGAAATTAAAGTGCAAGAAAATGGAGACTGTATTAATTGGTGAAGACTGTAAGATAGATATGAGACAGAAGTTTCCTTACTGCAGTAAAGAGTGTACTTTTGCTCTGCAGTACACTCTTCATATCCCTTTTTTTGCAAGGCTTTTGAATTGCGTAGACTCTGTAAATTGAGGCAAATTTACTTATTTTAATCATCATTTGTTAATGAATTGACTTTTTACGTGAGTATGTTTATATTGATACAATAGCTCTTGCTTTAGGCCTGTCACAATTGTTTAAAATGTTTTAGACCTGTCTTTGAGAAGCAGTTTTTACTTTTTCATAAAAAAAAACTAATTTGAGCAGACAGATACAGAGACAGCAAATTTAGGAACTAAATTAAAACCACTTTGGAAATTCTCAAAATGTTTAATATTTTCAAGAGGTAACTTTTAAAACAGTATAATTCACATCTAACACCAGCATGTTAGGCCAGAAAGGACTTTGTTGCAGAGAAAGCCATTGACCAGCTTTAGAGAAGAGAAGCAAGAGAATTCAGAAGGGAATTCTGAATTTTAGTTTTGAACGTACAGTTCAGATTGTTAGTGAAATCCTAATTTTAACTCATGTGTATCCCCAACTAGACCAATCTACATGTAAATTAAGGCTTAACTAGGAATAGGAATTAGAAAAATGGATCATATTTGCGTAAAGGTAAGGATATATTTACTTTAGTTTTATGTCTAGAGCAAAATGAATGAAAATAACAAATTCTACTTCTCAGAAAGGCAAACCCTAACGACAAGTATTTAGTTTCTAAAATAGTGTGCTGCATGTACTTATCTAATTGTAAATAACTTTTTCACTCTAGCGGTACCCTGGGCAAGTAATACTTAAATCAACCAGACTACGACTGGCTCATGCAAGAAGAAAATGTGCAGCCAGTTCAGTGTCTTCTGTAGATCAGCCTCAATCTTTGCCAGCAACCATACAAATCCAAGATAAAATTGAAGAGGTGGAATTGGAAAATGCAGTTCAGCCTTTGCAAGTGCAGGAATCCACAAGCTTAGAACAACTTCAAGATATCTCGTTACCTCCCAATGGTGTTACCTCTGAACTGCCTCATGTTAGTACTTCTCCACTCATCAGTAACGAACTTCAAGCAGAGATTGTTACTGTAGTACCGCTTCCACCCCCTTTGCCTCCACCACCTCCTCCTCCCCCTCCCCCTTTGCCCTCCAAGGAAGATGCCACCAAATCCTTAGAGAAAAGTGACAGCTTTGTTAAACGTCAGAGTGAGGAGAAGGGAGTCCAGCACTCTTCTGGTGTCCCAACAGCACATCTGTTTGACAGCAGTCAGCTAGTCAGTGCCAAGAAGAAGCTTAAGAAGACAGGTGATCTGGAGGGTTTACAGAGAAGGAGAGGTAATGTTTTCATTTTTGTGCATGTAACTGTAATGTACATCAATTCCTCTTTTGAATTGCTATATAGAAAAGCGTATGCTGTGATTTAGTTATTAATGGGCTGAAGAATGTTTGGCAACTCAAAACAAATGTTAGGACTCTTATGACATATATATATACATACTGTATACACGTTCACTTAAACAGAAAACACTTGTGAATCTGATTATACGATGCACTGTGTCAACCTAGCTAGAAAATTGAGCTAAACTTTGCCCAAAATAATCTTTTTCTATCTTGTTTACAGCTTAGAAATGCAAATATTATATGCTTGAGGGTGCAGTGGTTTTTAATAACAGAATTTTACATAATTTATGACCTAATAAAATGAATACTTGTCTTGGGACATAGGAAACCTTGAGAATGTTTTCTTCAAGGTTTCTTCAAATTTTCATACAAAAAAAACCACAAATCCTGAAGTCACCTTGAGAGGTGAATAAAAATATACAAATTTAACTACAATTGAAAAGTAAATCTATAATAATTCAGTCAAGCATGTTAACTTCATTGGAAACTGAGGTGAGTGAATAGAGCACAGGACTGAGTTGGGAGATCTGTTACAACTTTATTGTGTGATTCTGTGCTGTTTGCTTTTAACTGTTTGTCCTTTATCCCGTATATAAAATGGGGAGATGGCAGCCATGTTTGAACCAAATGATGTTTAGATGAAACATGCTATATTAGAGCAGAGTTTTTATTTGAAAATTGGAGATGGGATCTTCAAAAGCACTTATCTGAACTGTTGTACTAGAAGTCATCGAGAAACAGTACCTCAGGTGGGCCTCAATTCACACTACTGCAATGTGACTGTAATAACTTTTTATTAAAAATCCTATCTGGTTTTGTCAGTTACAAGTGCAGAAAACATCCCTCAATTGACATTTTTCCTCATCCGTATAAAATCAAAATTACAACTTTCATCTATCAGACAGAAAAAAGAGCGTTTCCTCCTTAATGCTCCTTAAATGACTGAAATACCTTGAAACAACTGAATAGTTATAGAATCCTTAAGCTCTTATGAGTCTTGCAGGTCACAGGTTTGGTGTCTTAAGTTCATTATCAATTTTGCTGCTGCTGTGCTCTATTTTTACTTTTCCACAGTCCTATTTTTTATTCTTCTGATTCCCATTTTACCTTTCAATTTGTATAAAACATGTCTTGTGTGTGCAATTCAATATACCTCATAAAACACCAAATATAAAATTAAATTTTATCCTCCTTCTTAAAAGTATCACTAATGTTTGCAGCTGCACACTACCTGCTGCTCTGCATTCCACGAGATGTTCCAAATCTCTAAGCAGCTTCAGAGATGTCCATCTACATCAGATGACTGTTTTACAGTCTTTCCTTTCTCCTTCAAATGTGCAATCCTTTTATCTTCACGTCTTTTCCTCATGCCTATTGCAGCTGTTTGGGCCATTAGTCATCTAGACAAGGTCCACTCATAAATGCAAAGTAGTTTTTAAAAATGTATTCTACAATAGGAAGAATAGAACTGGAGCTGGATATTCATCTGTTGATTGATAGGTGCTGCACTTTATATGTGCTAGTGTACACTGACTAGTTTGGACTGTTTTACTTTATTGTATCACATTCTCTGACATAGAGATGTACCTGTAGTTCTTACAAGAGCCAAAGCCTGATTTTTATTTCTGCAGATAACTACTTTCAAATTGGTGATAAAGGAAGGATTTGTGATAAAGTGTAAAAACTCTTACTTCTCTGTCTTCATTAATTATAAAGGAAAGGAATTTATATAGGCACTCTGTGACTAGGTGCTTATATATACCTGAATCCAAAGGATCAGGAAGATGTATTCTGTTGCAGTTGGCTGCACTGCTTCCCTCACTGGCATGTAGTAGTAGTCATACTACCTGTTACATAGATAACATCAGCCAGTTTTGACCTGGTAATAAGGAAGATAAATTTGGAGGCTAACAGAATGATAAAATTGAAAATACTACAGTATCCTTTATATTTATGGTATGGGACTATTATATTAATTGCATGTGGCTACTTTTTGTTATGTAGGAAACATAAATGGATACTGAATAAATTTAGTAAAAATCATACTGAAGGTCTTTTGATTTACTGCAGTGAGTTCCCCAATGGATGAAGTTCTGGCTTCCTTGAAGCGTGGGAGCTTTCACTTAAGAAAAGTTGAGCAGAGAAGTCTCCCTCCTTTTCCTGATGAAGATGATAGCAATAACATCTTGGCACAGATCAGGAAAGGGGTAAAGTTGAAGAAAGTGCAGAAAGATGTTTTGAGAGAATCCTTTACAATTCTGCCTGATACTGACCCTCTGACAAGGAGCATCCATGAAGCATTGCGACGAATTAAGGAAGCATCACCTGAATCAGAGGATGAAGAGGAGAGTTTGCCTTGCACAGACTGGGAAAATTAACCTGTAATTAACCTACTTTTTAAAAATATATATTTCTTCAACACTTTTTTGTATAACAATAGCTGCTAAGCCTCAGGTTATGCAATCTAGGAAAGATAGTATGAATGTGACTAAACTGTCTGATGTCCAGCGCGACAAAACATGCACATATGAATTTAGTATCACTGACTTTTCAAAAGAATTTAAGGTTTCTAATAAGGAAAAGTTTTTTAAAGCAACATCTTAGCCTGTTATTGTTTGAGTACTTTTGCTGAATAGTGACAGGACTGCTCCTATACAAAGCTCTATTTTATTTAGTAAATTTGAAGGGACTGTTTGCAGCTTACAAAAAAGCTTAAAAATGCTTTTGAGTAACAAAGCGGCACAATTGCTCTTGGACATACCCTATAATTATTTTCTAATTACTTCTGGCCTTGTAAAAATGTAGCATTTACCACTTCAGACTGAATAGCTCCAAGTCAAGGATGATTAGATTTGACTGCTGGACACATTGAAATCTCATTGGTTACCCTGTGTGACTGACTCTTTGATAGCTTGGTTTCAGTCTGTGAACACTGATTTAATTGAATTTCTAGACTATAAACTGTAAATGTACAAGCATAATTTATGCTTCTGCTACTCATACAAATCCCATGAACTTACTTTATACTAAGCTACAGTGCCTGAAAGTACAGATATTAGGCTTCAGCAGATGAAGTTAGTGATTTCAGAACAAAACAGAGATGGGCAAGAAATTAGTTTTCAAAATTAAGGCTGTATCAGCCTTAATTCTTGATTACAACAACAGCATACAGTGCTGTCCTTCTGTGGTGGTTCTTTTCTGCTATTGGGATGTGGATGAGCTTAAGTCTGAATAAAAGGTCCCACTAAACTTATTTGTGAGTATTTAAAATCTGGAGAAAAGAGAAGTGTAACAATCTTTAAAGAATTCAAAAATCTGTTTAGGAATCAAAGACTGTTTCAAGAGTATGGAAGATAAATATTTACAATCCTTGCAACACAGCTAGCAGTAGGAAAAAGTTAACCTTTTTCAGATGCTTTCAATCAGGCAATTCTATACTGGTTTTTGCTGTAGCTGGAGAGTGACTATTGATAAAGTGGTACAGCTGTTTAAAAAGTGGTGGTGACATAGCACATCATCTGCTGAATGTTGTCGTGATTATAAAATACTGTGTCTCAAATTGTTCATTGGTATGCTGTTTTCAAATAATTATATTTAATTATTTTTAAAAAGGAAAATAAATGTTGCTTTTATTTCCTCATGAAATAGCTATTGGCCACACTAGTGATTTACTACTATTTAATTGTGGCAAGTTCCTACTATACCAAACATACTGCTAGTTTTGGAGTTGAAAATCAAGGAGTGGAGGTGTACTAAACTTGTGCTGAAACTCAAAGTTCTCTATTATTTTGCATACTGAAAACTCCCACTATCACAGCCCCTTAGAAATCAGGTCATAGCTATAAGAAAAGACATGCCTTGGAATTTACTTGGTTTTCTCAGTGTAATTATTCCCTCCTCATTTTTTAGATAGCTTAGCAAGAATACTTGTTAACACTATAGAACGCTTAAGGGAATTTATCCAGAAATTACTTTGAATTTTTTTTTTTAATCTAATTTGTGGACCCCCTAAACATTTTCCATTGGAACTGTATCATCTTAGAAGTCTTATGCTTACATTGCTGTACAATATAAATACATGTTTTTCTCTGCTATCTTTTGCAGCCCTTTAGAAGCAGTTCAGAGTGTAGGCTGAAAATCACATCCATGCAGTATCTATAGTGCCCAGTGCTTCTCTCCTTTTTAAAGAAGTACTGAACTGAATATAAAGTATTCTGCCAGTTTACAGTTAATGCCTTTTCCCCTTTTAAGGATGCACTCCTGCCAAATGCTGAGGTCCTGTGAAATCAGTTTGACCTAAAGCTGGGTACAGTGTTATGAGTGCGTACTCCTTGGAGTTTTCTATATATCTGGGGCCTGCTCTCTCTTACCAGTATCTTGTTTTATTAAGACAACAATCCTGTTTTCATGAGATGAGACTGTAACAGACAGGACAGATTTGACTGAAAAATGGTTGTAAAAACTAGGTAGAGCAGGTCAGAAACGAAAAACTGGCACATGCTATGGAAGTGTGTGAAATAATCCGATAGACCAGAAAGGTTGAATCAAAGCCCATATGAAATTCGGATGAATAAATACTTTTCACATAGATGAATGTGCTTGCTTGAACATGTAGACTGGTCACCCAGAATTTATTATGAAAGAATAAAATCTAATAGAAGTCTGTTGTAGAAATTGCAGAATAATATTTTTTACTATTATCAGTTATTACTGTTCTCAGTTTAATACCATGCTTTATTAAAAAAAAAAGATTGATCTACTGATTTTTAACTGTAAGCTCTGCATATCCAAAACCAGTTATATAGAAATTCTAGGTTCGAAACAATTGTATGAAAGTATGTTGGCACTTGTTTTACAAACTTTGCTTAATATGTGCACATCCTTGTTAGGCTAAATGTAACGCAGTTATTTGCCTTAAGAATGAAAGCTAAATCTGATGTTTATCAAATGCGAAAAAGTGTCCTAGTGCATGTGCAGTAGAGGAAAAAGAGTATTAAGAATGTAGACTGAAGTAATTTCCTTAATTATTGAATTGTGAAGATAAAATAATAGTAATTAATTCCTGCAGGAGATCTAGTCATCTCTTGTATTAGCTGCTGTATGAGTTAACTTCTATGTAGTTACATGACTACCTTTTTTTAAGAGCATTTCCTTCCTTGCAGACATTCTAAGCCACATACAATAGTGTTGGGGCATTCTGTGTATCTGAACTACAGCTGAACGAGAAGTATAAGGATGTAGTAGCTTCTGTATGAACATACAGAAGATTCTTGGTTATCAAAAGTATCCTAAGCTTTTATAGTACACAAAGATCACAATAGTAAATTTAGAGTACTATAAGTAGTGCAACATTTGGGTTCCTGGGAGCAATGGGCAAAGTAGTTGGGTGAAGAAGTGCGCTTTTGTTCTCCCTGGTCTTCTAATCCACGGCCTCTCCAAGCTCAGATGTGTGTTCACTGCCAACAATACCAAAAGGAAAAAAAGACTTTGCGCTAAAGTGTAATTAGCCTGGGAGCAACATTACGCTGGCAGCAAAGAGAATCAAAGCTTTTAAAAACATAGCTCAGTGTTGCATGTTGGAACTGCCTAATACATTGATCAGAGAGGATTTGTGAAGCTGGTTAGCTTTTCAGTTGTTCCTTTTTTTTTTTTTTCCCAAACAGGTGATTTACAACCACTGAAGTGAGAAAAGAAACCCCAGTTGAAGATTACTTTTCCTCTTCATTTCTGAATGTTGAGAACCAGCAGTTTTGACCATCAGTTCCACAGGAGGCTTTTTTTTTTTTTGGCAAAGAAATAGTCTTTCTTTGGCAAAAGATTCAGCATCTGGAAAAAATGACCTGAAATATTAATTTTCAGGTCACTTTTTTCTTTATTTGTTCCAAAAATTCTGGTTTGAGTAGAAAGTTAAGTTGTTCAGACATGCATTTTATATAATCAAGAATGCCCAATTCTTAAGCACTTTTCATGTTTGTGTTAGTAAAGTGTGGCCAGTTAAGTGCAGGGAGCATTTTGAGTTGGGAGAATACTTGCTGTTAAAGTAACTTTGGGATTCAGCTGAAGCAACAAAACAGCTATAAAATCTACCCTTCACTGCACTGAATATATCATCTGCTTGAAAACCAATTAAATAACTCCTTGCAGAGAAACTTGCTATGTATCAGTGTGATGTTACAGAAAGAGCAGAATTCCTAGTTGCACTACTGTAGCTGAAATTCAGTAATGTGCAACGAAGATTTTTTTCTTCTTAGTTTGAAGAAGTGTGTGTCAGTATGAAAAAATAATAGGTGACTACAACATAACGAGAAATAAGAGTTGAATTCAGTACATATTCAAGAATGTGTTTGTTTCCAGCATGGTACATTTAGCAAGACATACTGCAGCACCTTTTTAGAAGGTCATTTGTAGTCTTAAGCCTTTTTAAAGTAGACGTTTTCGTGCTTTTTTAAAATAATATTTAGCTAAGCTAAACCAAGTTAGTTATACTTTATCATTTATTATAAGAAACAATATTTTGTAATTTCGTACTTAAAATTGTTTTTCTTTTTGGTTTAAAATGGGTTTGTTTGAATACTGTAAGCAGCCTTTAAAAAAAAAAGGATCAAAGCACTTAAACATGCTAATATTTCAGTTGTGAAAATTATGCTTCTCTTGCTGTTTTTTACTATTTTCTTTAGTGGCTGCAAAAATGTTTGTATTTCATACCCAAAAGCTTGTTGGCTGAAAAAACAGTTCCCTTTTGATCATGACTGTTTTTTTCAAAAGAGAGTTATAACTTTCTCTGCAGTGAATACTTAGAAGTATCTAAACTTCATGGCTAATGGCTGCAGGCAGCTTCACTTACAATAGATATCACAGTAGTAAGAGGTATGTTAGTACAGAGATAGATAGTCTTGGGCCATCCAGAAACTCCCTGTGATACTAAAGTGAGCCCATTAAAATTTTAAGAAAGGTAAATTTTCACTCACGTTTATTTTTTACTAGCATGACATACACTGTGTTTGAGAAGTACACAGTCCCTGTCCTTTGTGTAGTATGTTCCATTCACTTTCCCTTTTGTGAAAGACAAAGTACTATGTGAATGATTTTTATTTTTTTTTTTTTATGTGGAGTTATACATCGCTGCTGTCATATAGCAGAACACGTACTGTGTCAATGTTTATAACAGGAGATGTCATGTCTTGCCATTTACTTTTATAAATAGGAGCAGGAGTACTTACCTTAGCAACAGGTTATATAACCTACAGGAACCTCAGATGTTGGACCCTTCAGCTGTTTTGCTGTGGCTGTCCTGAAATTAAAGCTCTATCAAACATCTCCACAGGACTTTACCCTTACTATGACAGGCATTTTCTTAACCTTGTTGCCTTATTTATAGCTAGTGAACATTCATTTTCAAAGCACCCATAAGCAGCATTATTTCAGAGTTGTGTTGATCTTGCTGTATGTATTAGTTGCCAGGTCTGTATGCTTCTCTCCTGAGAAGATCAGCTCTATGAAACGCTTGATACTGGCTTTCTAAGGACCTAAAACTACAAGGTATATTCTTCTTAAACCGCTTCTCTGAACTCAGAGTTAGATGGTGTGGTCGTAAGCTGTCTAATACCATGCTCATACAGCAATAATAGTAATTTCAAAGTTTATCATAATCATTTGACATTGCCTGTGCTGTAACCTGTGGTGTGTTCTTGCTTTACATTTGCCTATACTTCCAGTCACACCACACTTTAAAATTGAGTTAATCAAATAATTTTTTGGCCATAGCACAAAGCAGAATTATGATGTAGAATGATAATTCAGATTATACAGTTCATCTGAATCTTTGTGCTATATTAATAGCGGTGATTGATTCCTTACAGTATGTATATGGGACACTAGCAAAATTCCAAGTCACGGGAAAATAGTGTAATTTTATGATACAGGTGCAATGGTCCCTTTGCACAATGTTTGTGTCTACAGTTTGCCATTGTGTTGTGATATATCTAAATAGCTCAATGCTTTGCTGTACTACAGTTTTCAGATTTATTTGCCATGTGATCTGTCAACTTTGCCTTGAAAATGTGTGCATGATTGAGAAAAATTACTGTCCTTAATCTGTTTTATATTTAGTTGAAATCTTAGATTCCTGTAATGGCTTAGTTTATAGAAATGGATTTCTCATAGGAGCAAGTATTTTATGTGCACACAAGAAGTTGTTTTGCTGAGCATTGCAGTTTATAGCAGATGGCAGTTCAGAACTGCCATCTTCCACGTGGAAAGTAAATGTTTTTTCCCCCACATAGTGCTAAAAAACCAAAATCTTAGGTTTTAATCTTCCATGAGTCACTAGATGTCACAATTTCACATAAGTCTCCACTGTGATATAAAAATTGTGCATATGTAGTGTACAGACTAATGCGTAAACTTCCCATCCTTCTCTGCAATGTGGCATTTTGCAGTGGGAGCAGCAAATGGGGGAAGTATGTTCACAAGAAACTTAAAGAAGTTAGGACAATCCTGCATGAAGTTTGGTTCCGCCATAGCTAAGAAAAGCTCTAATGAATGTGTTGGTCCTTGAGAAATCATAGCAAGCATCACTACAGAAAAAATCCTTAAACATATGCAAGGATAGAGAACCTCATTCTGGTGGCTGCATTTGTCTGTTGCTGGTCATTTATCTTAAGCAGTTCATCAGCTTTAAGGCTTTTTCCATCTTTAGAAACTTGCTTTCCTCGTTCAAGTTAAAACTGTTTTAGTATTGTATAACTGATCCAGTGAGATAACGAGTTGGAACGCATAATGTTTATTGTACAAATGCTTATTTAAGGACTGAAAAATCTTGTATGAGTGGGAACAAGAAATGAAATACTGAATTTCTATTTAGATAACCAAAATATAAGGCAAACAGGAAGTCTTTCCTCAGAAATGGAATTTGTATCAACATGAATTTCATCCCCTCATTCAAAGAGGTTCCAGATCCTTTAAAAATGATCGATATTCTTAGTTTGTTCACTTCCTTACTATGTTTTCATGTCTTAGTTAAATAACCTGTCTAGGGTAGATGAAGGCTTTTTTATTTTCCTTAAGCATCACTTTTAAGTTTTGTTTGTTTGTTTGTTTGTTGTTTTTGTTTTGTAATCTGACAGTCTGCATCCTACACCAGACGCCTGTAAAATGAATTAGTATGATTATATATTGTGTTCTTTTGTAGCTGCATTGGGGATAGAACTCAACATACTTCACTACATTATTTGTAAAGAATCATTTTGAGTATAAGCACTATATTCTGTAATGTCTAATACTAAAGTAATGACAGGTGCATTATTGAAGATGCAACTTATTGAGAAGAGGAAACAGGAGCTTACTGGTTAATGTTCCCCTTATTCGTTTGTTGCACTGAATTTCAAGAGTGTAATTTGTAAATCAATTTTGTTCACGTGTGTAATCAGATTTTATTTTCATTGCAATGCTTATGTAATTAAGTTACCTGTATATATTTCTGGTAATGATTCCATAAGCAAGGACAATATATTGTTATGTTTAGCACTACAGCATTAATGTTAAGAACAAGCGAAGCTTATCGCAAAGAAAAGGAGCAAACAGAAGCACCTTACTGAGAGAGTGTGTTGCATAATTTCAGTGCTACTGGAGCTGACAGACAGTAAGTCATTCTAAACTTGACTGCAAATTGCTCTTTGGTGTAAGCACATTGACATACTGCTATCAATGCTGTAAAAAGTACAGCAATGGCTGTTTTTAACCTATAAATATACTGTAATTAAAATTTTTCCTACAAAATGAATTTATATTTAATTGCTGCCTAATACGTGTACTTAAAATTAGGATTTTTAGCAGGGTTGAGGGTGGGTGGGCATGCCAGTTTATTTTAGGAGGGGCTGTTGTATATACATTTCTTTGCACTTCCCGTTCAGTTTAACTGTTAATCCAAAACTCTCAGCTCTGGCTGTGTTGAATCTGCAACCTGACATTTATGTATTTTTATTGTGATTCAGGTCTGCTATATTCTGTGGCCCAGAGCTTCAGAATTTGACAGAAAAGGTCTTTCCATTCTCAAATGTGAATATTCTGATGTACCTCTAACATGGAAAATGACCAAGCAATGAATTTTACTCTGCTGAGTTTAATATTACTGTGGAGTGTTATTTAAAGCTGGTATCTAAGGCTGTTAACCGGTGACATGTCCATTTGGAAAAAGTAAGATGATTGTTGTTTTGGTGAGTGTGGTCCAAACTCTGCAGAGATTTTATTCCAGACTGTCATCTGTTCAGTAGTTAGTTTGCCTTAGACTGGCTTGATTTTCAGATTCTTTCAGGAGCATTTTTTTGATTTCTGAATTACAAAATAAGTGTTTGGGGATTAGGGACACTCACTTAACATGTCCCAGCACGTTACCATAGTTGCTATATGTTTTTGGTTTTGTCTCACATATTTATGAATATATCATTATAAGATGAAAGGAATACAGTTGGCTGAAGATTGTCTTGCACGAATTACATCAGTAAAGGTTAATGACACTAACTTATTTTTTTTAAGCTTGTTGAATAAGAAATAATCAAAAGAAAACCAGTTTGCCATTCATTAGCTTTGTGCAATATTATTGGTAGAATCAAACACTAGCACATTGTGCTTTGCTTTAAGGAAGTTCTTTAACACCATTATATTCAAAAGGACATATTAAACGCATATTTTAATGTAAGCAACTGCAAATTTGCTTTACCTAAAAATGCTTAATGTTATAAAGTATTAAGCAACAAGTATCTTAAAAAAAAAAAAGGTAAAAAACTAAGCAAAATTTTCCAGCAATACCTAAAAACTAAAAAAACGTTTTAACTGTCTGCCTTTTGCTCTTTTTTTATTTACTGCAGCTTTTCTGCAATGCAAGTTTATTGCTGTGTATTTCATGTTTTTTATTATCATGACTCAGAAGTTTAAACTTGTACACAAAGTACTGAACTCACTTTCTTGTACATGCAATGTAACATCATACTCACAGTTTTGGTGCTTAAAAATGATTCCTTTTTTCTTTATTAAAGGATATTTATTTCACAACTGTCTCGTTTTGAGTATGTAGCAATGTTTTAAAAAAAAAAAAAAAAAAGTATAGTTTGGTTCCCATAGAAAAGGTCATATATTCTTAAGTTTCTGTTGTTATTCTTTTAGTTTTTCAAGCTGCCTAACTGCCATTTCTTAATGGCAGATGGTTGTGCCTAAGCTGTGTTGCAGCAGGGAATAATTATGTGTAGGCAGTATCTTTTGTAAATTGTTACATAAATAAATTAGGTATTATAGAAGAACCTTGCTCTTAAGTAATGCAGGATAATTGAGCTTAAACACAAATAAAAAACAGTTTCCGTCTCTTAATGAAAAGACAAAAACCCTTTATGAAGAGAGCAGAAATTTAAACCCAGAGATGTTAAGAGCTTAGATCCCTTATTACAGTCTCCTACATTTTAGACCTAGCTAGTGGCAATGGCATTAAATGGAGAGAGAGCAAGCCTCCAAATGCAATCAGTTAATTTAAAAAGATGAGTGGCAATGATAATGGAAAAGCTCACATTGAAAACCTCTGACTTCACTATTTTTGCTTTTGTTTTTTGTATAGGTACAATATAATATTTCAAAAGCAAACTAGATCATATATGAAGAACTCAGATATTTTAGAAGTATCTTTATGAGCGTTTTGAGGAGTTCTACCAGTTTTCTGGGGGAAAAATATACCAAATCCACAGCCAGTCATTTCACAGACTAGGGTTGCCAGCTGTTGTTTTCTTTGTTTGTTTATTTGAGGTAATACCACAAAATGAATATATTATCTGGGCATAAAACTTACACAAATGCTTATGATGTGCAGAGGTCTGTTTGCATTGTGTATCTCTTTCCTTTCAGTCCTGTGTTTCTGGTACAAGAACTACACTGCAGGTAAGTCAGTGTAGGCAGATTTTATGCTCAGCTGGTCCTTTAACATGACAAAAAATAAACTGTGTACTTACGCAACAAGAACCTTTTAGTGCTATATAATCCTGAGAAAATAAGAAAAAGTTATGACATTTCTAATAGCAATGTGAAACAAAGGTTCATTGGCAGTAAAAACGTACACTGCAAAGAGTCTCATCAAAATACAAGTTTTTCTTGTATTGTTTTTTTACCGGTGGTGATAGTGGCATAGACTATTAATTTTGCATTGTGGCAGAACAAGTAGGAAATGTGCTTTGAAATAAGCAAATTCTATCATCTCTGACTTCCCTTGTGAAAGATGAGGATTATATTTGTAGCCAGGGTCTGTTCCTAAACGCTTTCACTGTGCTCAGCAGCACGCGATCACTTCTGGTCTGGTGAGTGTGCCTCCACACATTTTGCTCTGCCGAACAAACTTGTATTTGGGAGCATTTGTTGCCATCAACTGGTGTCTGCTTTGCCATTGGCTTGAGCAGATAAGTAGCTGCTTTTTTAATCACTTCTATGGGTATTCCTGCAGGTTGGAAGTATGTCCAATGCATGCATCAGATTTGCAAATTAGTGAATAGATCTGGATGCACATTTCCAAGGCAGTGGTATGCTACTCGGAATAAGGCCTAAATGTTTGTACAACACATAGAAAATGGGAGATGGGATAAACCATCATTTATTATTTTTTCATGTTAGTTACATGTCAGATGTAAAGGAAAGGTACATTGTAAATTCACTGGGCCACAGTCCATTTCAAAGTTATAAAACAACACCTCTTTCTCACAGAAATCATTGGTATATTTAGGGTTTGTTCCCATTCCACCAGTTCATACTCAGCAGAGGGGATGTGGGGAAGGGAGAGAAATAAATACATTGAGTTTGTCAGAGCTCTTTTTTCAAAACCTGAGAAATGTTCATTTTTTCTTGGCAGTTCTTAGTGTCACTTCCCATTATACAGGTTTTTCTCTTCCTACTGTAGGAGGGATGTTACAGCAAACCACCAGTATGTCAGCACCACCAGCAAAGCCTGGACTTTATGCTCACATCACAAATAGCTTATCTAGATCTAATGCGATAAAGTTTTGTCACCATGTTTTCATCTTTTAGGATGGAGCGATGTAGTTAACCTAACTATAAAACATTCTCTGTAAATTTCGGATGTAGCACGTAGGGCACACAGGTGATGCAAGCATCACGTTGCTGATGCTGCAGTATAGCAGATTATTCCACAGGTTTTACCATGTAACTGTACCAGCATGGCCAGGTGGCCAGCCTTGGCTGCAGGCATGAAGTTCTCCATCCTGCAGAACTGCAGACCTGCCTTGTTGCCACTGCGATGCCTTCCTGACCCTTTCCATTTTGTTGTGAGACTCTCAGTTCTGTTACTTCCTCTAGGCTTTACGCAGACCTGCGCCCTTCCATGCTGATTGCCTAGACTTTCATTAACGCAATAAAAGATAGCACATCTCCCTTGATATTTGGGAGTCTCAGCAGGGAGGGCTGGTGGATAAAAACAGGCAGAGACTCTTGTCCCTGCCATAAAGGTGCTGCCTGTCTGCATTAGTGCTGGGGCACGCTCTCTTCTCTTTAATCAACCAAAACTCTGGCAAAAAAAAAAAAAAATTACATTTGAGATCAGCCCCTACATCTGCCGCCTTATCCCTTCATTCCTACTATATTTGTGAGCTGCCTGTGATGTTTGTTGGAGACTTGTGCCAGAGGCAATCACTTGCATTATCTTCTTTTCATTCTTCCTCCTCGCCATTGAAGACAGTAGGGGATTTCTCTGAACCATCTCACTACCTATGTCCTACATTGCTTACGTAAGGCCAAGCACATTCATGGTCTTTCAAACATCATTTACTGTTTACTTCATTTTTTAATCTTCTTTTCTAATTTGCATCATCATCCTTCTGTATATTACTATTTAAAAGTCATAGGAATAAGAAAATTGAAGAATCATGCAATTCATACAGAGCATTTATATTAGCTATACTTCTTCTTCCTCAATATTTTAATCCCATTAAATTTCAGTAGAAATTTATCTGAGCTCTTAGCATACAAAATCATCAACACATGCTCAAACTGCCATGCATGTTAACTACACAGTTTAAACAAAACATGTTTTATGAATCAGCTTGATACAAAGCATCATAAAGTGATGGCCTTTCTTTTTTCCCGCTGCTCACTTGCTGGGAATAAACTGACAGCTGGAGTGGACCGAGGCTGGCAAGAAACAATTTGACAAGCCTTTGCACAGGCATTAAAAATAAATAAATCGCATAGCCTGTCCCTTTTGTTGCAGGAGCACATACACCTGTGTTATTCCTGTAAGTTTCCTGAGGGCTTTTACTGGTGGAAGGTCACAGCCTCTAAATGATCCATCGTGGTGCCTCGAGTCTGAAGGCTGGTATCTAACTTAGCCTAAACACCAGGTCATTGCTTCCAGTCCTGCCCACTACCACTGCATCAACACATTACTTCCATCCTCCCTGCAACAGCCTTTCTACACGTCCCCTTGTGCCCACTCTTCCACCTACCTGTAACCAAACGGCACCCGGAAGGGCCGGTCCGGTCCGGCAGGGCTGTGGGCCCCCTTTGGGAGGGCTGCCCATTCAGCCACCTCCTCTGGTGCAGATGGGACCAGGAAAAACAACGTACTGGTGAGTGATGCTCAGAGCACGTACACACTGATTTAATCCGCTCTGGGAAAAGACGGGAGGAGTGTAGGACTCCATCCTCAGTCAAAGGTAGAATTAGTTAAACATGCTTGATAGAGCAAATTTCTGTTCAGGAAATGAAATTTTGTCACTTACAANATGTTTCTGGGGAAAACAGCTGCAGGTTGCCTACTGGGGCATGGTTTGTTTAGATTTGTATACAAACTATCACATCTTATATCCAAAACACATCTCAATTTGCAATAAGAAATGTCAAACGGAAATCCAGCCAGCATCTGTCGGGACTGCGCTATCAGCTCTTCGGGATTAACCTGTGCTCTGCTCCCAGCCATCAGCTGCCCAACAGACCTAAAGTCTTTTTGACTTATGAGGCCTACGTGCACAAATTTGCTGAAGTCCTTGGTGGATGCTAAGTTTCAGGGGTGCTTCCGAAGAAGAGAGCACTTGGTACTGTCAGTACCAGCTTGCTTAAAACAAATGCAAAATTTAGATCCTGCTCCCTCTGGAGCTTACCCAGCAGAAGGGACCTACCTGTTCCCCAAGAGTTCGTGAAGTTTTTTTCCATTATCCCCTCAGCACGTCATTGAGATAGCAGATTATGGGTTACCTTAAAAAAAATCTCGTAAATATACTGAAATCCTGTAAACTACAATTCCTTTTCTTTGCCAAGTCCTTCAGTCTGATGAGGGCCTGATCCCTTGAAACACCATCACCATTGCTGCCAGTTTTTTCCAGGTAGCAGTGGTATTTTCCAATACAAGACACAGAGCTATTCTTACAGGGCGACATGGAAGTCAGTTCACCATTTCCCCAGGTAGTGGCTCCCTCTTGCAACACATCAAAGCAATGAGTGACAAATTCTACAGCCACCTCATAGCTATTCCAGAGCTGAAAAAACAGCTTCAGTGGCAGATTAAGCTGTAGTCATTTTATCCCATAAGCAAGCCCTCCCTGCTGACAGGTTTAAAGAGGAGATGGTGTGTGTGGATGCACCAAGTCTCTGCTGTGGCTGAGTGCTCATCCATGGGGTGACTTCCGCTGTGCTCTGTGATGCCTTGGTTCCTTTCTAGATTTTTATTTTTAAGATACGTTGGTCCTTGCTACAGCATCATTATTGCCATTTGGCCAAATTGTCATAATTTCCTTAAAATCCTTTGACTTTACAGCACAGGTTGCTACCTACCCACCCTGCCAGTCCAGACTGGAAGCACTGTGACAAGCTTTCCCAGTCTGACTTGGGCGCACTGTAGCTGCTGCACGGAGATTTGGGTACTCTTTGTACAGGTGCTCAGCGAGGTTTCCAAGCGGCATGCTTCAGTAATGCTCGCTTAGAACGTGCCTGATGCTTCTCTCCACTTCCGTGGCTTTCCAACTCCTCTAAGACTAAGTAATGTTCAGACACAGTCGGCCCCACCCCATCCACACATCTGTCTATCTTCTGTGTGCTTTTAAGTCATATTTATGGAAAGAACATAGATGCAAAAAAGGTAAAAGAGAATAAAAAATAGGGTTAAAGTAAAGTTTGGACCTGTATGTTCAAATTATAAAAGAAACCACCCAAACAACACTTTCATAATTTCTTTTTCTTTCAAAGAGGTGGGGAAAAGGTGCTTATATCAAACCAGCATGTTACTCTGCTTCTCTCAGAGCTGCTGAGCAAAATTTCCCTTCCATTTTCTCCGCCTGCATGCCAATATCCAAATGTGGCGAACGATCTGGAGCAGAAGGGCTCAACTAGTACTGACAGTGCTGTAACTCGAACCAGCAGCTCCTGAACAAAGTTCAGCAAACGCTCTGGGGATGCCTCTGGGACAGGCAGCGAGTGCAGGCACATCTGGGCGAGCTTCTGCGTCTAGCAGGGTGTAGCAGTGAGGATGAGCAGTAGGCAGTTCAGTGCAGGATGCTCACGCTAGATGAATACTTGTTTTGCTCAGGACACTACTGTCCTGGATACTCTCACTAAGTAAAAGTCAAAGAGAGAACTGTGCTTTTCATTGCTTTTAAGTCATATTTCTGGTTCCCACTGCTGTGGGTTCCCAAGAAACAACACTGCTGGAATCACAAAAGAATAGTATATTCAGATGCAGAGAAAAATTATTTTTTACATTTCCATCTACTGGCTAAGGACTGTGATGTCTCTGTTGCACAGAAGTACAAGATAATTTTGCTTCCCATTTACTTTGGTTGTTTAAAGAAAATTTCTGTCATCATTTAACAAACGCAATCCAGACTTAGGGAACTTCAAAGATCTTGTTCCCTCTCTGAAAAGCTTAGCTTGCAAATACCTATATGACCATACTCAATGTAACTCAAAAGGGGGAAATCCATACATGCAGATTATACTTAAACATACCTTGTCAGTGTGGGTCTTCCTCTCCCCTTAGCACCTGGATGCAGGTGCTGTTTGTGATGGTCCGGCACTCTGCCTCCTTCTTGATCTACTGGGAAAGAATTCTTCCTCTTCAGAAATTTTCACTGTCACAGAAACGCATGTTCTCTCTCCACGAAAGCTCCCGGGTTGCTACTCTCAGCCCAGTGGAAGCACAAGTGGCTGAGACACTGCTGGATCCTTGCAGTGCGATGAGACTTGGGCGAGAGCTGGTGAGAATCCCCAGAGCAGGGATGCACAAGGGCCAAAACTACTTCAAAGTTAAAGACAAGAAAGAGAACCCCCTCCAAAATCCAGCTCAGAACTTTGTTAGGCAAACACCACAGATGGTAGGAGCTGACGGCAGGAAAAGTAGGAAGTGTCTTCAACCACTACAAGTGACTAATACCAATACCAAACCTCTAGACTTGGGAAGATAAAGGGATAGAAAGGAAAGGGTTTTGCAGACTGCTAGGACTTCAGCTGTTTGTAAAGCACACACCTAATGCTGACCTTGAGAAGCCTACAGCAACTGCAGTAGAGTTCTGGGGCAAGTCAGATGTGCTCAACATTGGCATGATGTGAAGACCTAAGGGAAGCAAGACCCGATTTCACAAACTTTCTGTCGCCACTGCATAGTTCGGATGTTCTGCCCTCTGCTGTGCAAAACATTCTTGCCTATTTTACAGCTACTGGTGCCATGTAAGGGAATCCTTTTGACTACTCTATGTTTTTCCCCCAAAATCTATAACGCCTTTGATGGTTATTCCTCCTTCCCATGCCCGTCAGCATAAGAACCAGCACTTGAAAATGACACGCGCTACCGGATGTATTGTTGCAGCCGAGCTGAGCTTGTGCAAGACCAGGCTAGGAGGGAGCAAGTGGCTTTAAACTGCGCTTGTGTTTCTTTGGTCCTCGGATGAGCTGCCACCAGCCCAGAGGCAACACTGACAGCGACAAGTCCCTGAGAGGTTGTGGCAGGCAAGCTGTGAGACCCCTTATGGAGCACAAACCCGCTCCACTACCTGGAGTGACTGCAGGCACGGCGGCATCGACCACGGCGTCTGCTTGCTGGTGATGCTGCAGCGCCGGCACAGGGGAGAGGAGCCAAGCTGACTCCAGGATCAAACTAAACTCTGTGTGCTGTTCCCAAACATTTACAGAATGGGTGAAATTAATCATACTTATCTGAAGTAAGCGGAGTAAGCCAAGGAACTGATTCCATAAAGCAAAAATTTTAGGAAATACGTATTATGCTGTGATATTTTCTCTGCTTAGCACCATTCAGAGGTAGTGCATATATGCAGTATTATTAAGAAAATGTAAACAAGACGATCTGAACATTGTTTTGCACAGTCAGGTCCATTTCCTGAAAAAAATCAGTGTATAGCTGTGCACTTCATTGGCATGTTCCGTTACTGAGACTACACACACTTGACCAGAGTTTCTTGATGTTTGTTTTTTTCAATTGTCTTTTGACATCCAAACCTACTCTCCAATAAGACAAATATTTGGCCTCAAGATCCAAGACTTCTTTAATCAACAAAATTAAGTGCTTTTTTTGACACCCACAGTTCTGCAGAGAATTACAGTGTGCAACATTTTTCCAGTCCTCTTTGCATGCTGTATTTCTGAAAAAGATTTTGATTTTTGCCTTTGAAATGAACCTCCTAATGAATGTGGTGTACACAGGTCGCTGTTCAGTAGCCACTTCAGTACAGAATATGAAAGATGATAAAAAAAGTATGGTTTAGCCTCTTATTGAAGGTAAACCTGGAGTTAGTCTCTAACTGGTAGAAAAATGAGCAGAAAACAGAAACCTTCCACAACTGACAAGACACATCCCAAAATATTCATCTTTAATTGACACATTGTTCATTCCTGCAGGGTTTTTGTTAAAGGAATTATCCTGGGAATGCCACCAATAGCATTAAACGATACTTATTTGTGTAACATCTGGTTTAGCCCTTTATTTATGTATATTTTACCTGAAAATGTATTTTTGTAGAGACCTTATAACAATATTTCTGCATTATCAGTTCATTTTGTTCCCCTCTTTCCCGGGTATATTAGCCAGGAAAAGGAATTCCCAGTCTGTAACAGACACTAATTCACACATTTTACTTTGTCCACATAGAAAAATGCAATTTCTGGATCATTGAGGCATATGGATTATGAACAGGACACTCCAAAAACTAACTATCCAGACAGGGATATAATTACAAAAATCTTTTATGTCAAAGTCAGGATTTCACAACATAACACGCTAATGCAAAATCCAGTAGCACCTGAAAGATTAAGGTAGCTGCTGCTATCACTTGCACATACTTGAAAAAGATTTAAGGAAAAAAATGAAGAGTAAAAGTACATTCTCCAGAGAACAGCAAGTGTATTTCAAAATAAAAGCTGTAATTTTTATTTTTCTTCAGTTTTTGTTAGGTGTTTCTGTTTTTTTTTTTTTTTCTGTAATTCTATTTGCCATTTTTTTTTTATAAGACTGTAGTTGCCATAAAACAAGTTATATGCGATGTGACTGCTTGCCTCTCCCGTGCAAGTTCATGTTCATGTTTTCAGGCTATAGTACTCAACACTGTTTTCAGGTATACATATTCCCACAGTTTCATCAAAGATAGATACAATTCTTAATACCTGTCTCTGGGAAAAGTAATGTTTCATATAGGCGAACTATTATCATAAACAGAACTGGAGAGGCTACAGTAGGTTTAACCACCTAAGTATGAACTTTAGGTTCCAATTACTAAACACTCATCTACTGTAAATAAACATTAAAAATACTCTTAACATTCACATTTTATTTATATGTGCACTTATGTCCACTTTATCCCCATATTTATGTTTCACAATTATTTGGGAATTCAAAGGTGCAGCCCTCAGTAATTGTAAAAAATGAAATGAAGCATATCTACTGAATGAGAAAAGAAATTCTCAAATATCAATTTCCAATTTAAAATTTAATTTCAATAGGAAAATATTAAAAATGTGCACATCTAAATTTTTCCATGTTCTTTATATACATATGTGTGTGTACGTATACATAGAAATACTCATGTACCACACATATTCACAAAATTTAAGTGGAAATATTTCTGTCCACTATTTTCCCACATGTAAATGACATCATATCTTTAAAAATGTCAATAATAATATCATTAAAAATAATATTACATTTATTCCATCATCAGCTTTCTTTTGTTTTTATTCTTTCTTCATCCTTTTATGTCCACTGAGCATTAATGGGCCAGATTTTCCTTGCACTTCCACAAATGTTATGCCAACAGAACACTGCTGACAGCACATCAGGGACACATCTGGTTTACAGCAGCACAAGTGACAGGGGAATCAGGCCCAAACATCACCAAGGTAAATTAAAACCTGGTGGTACTTACTCATGTGGACCTGATGAAGATGTACACACCACTGCCTAAAATCCATCAAATGAAAAACATGTAGCTCACCACAAAGTTTTCAACCAGTAGCACGCTGAATCAAGCTCCCCCAATCCCATTAATAAATAAAATAGGTGAGAAAATACCCTAAAAATATGGATAAAACTTAAACATTGTGTACATTACATACAGTATAATACATGATGGTTTAGCATTTGACCTAAACCATTTTCCTGACTAGTCAGGGAACACCTGATAAATCACTGGTAAAGAAAAAAAAAAAAAAAAAAAACGGAATTGTAGAAATAAAGCGTGTATTTCTAATATAAATGATAACCTGTGTGTATTATATGGTATATACATACAGTACACACAAAAAACCAAACTTATCTTTTCTAGTTTTCAGTAGCAGTCTCTAAGTGAAGAACATTGTGTTGTACAAATTTAATAAGCAGCTAGATTTCATGTTTAACATTCAAATTAATTTGGGGAGCAAACAAAGGTCAGTGCATCCTTCAACTCTGAAGTCTGACACTTATTCATACCTTTTAAAAAAGCCCTCTTCAAAATTACAAGCAATTTATGGCAAGAATATACTTCGATGCAAGACATTTGACACTTGGCTTACCTTTCAAAGATTTTTTTTCTTTAAATAAATCTATTATATAAAGAAATGTGTGTTTGCCAAAAGTCTGTTAAAATTACATCAAAACAACTTTAAAACCTGCTCACTGAGGATAACTGAATTCAATTATTTCCTGTTTTTAAATATTTAGTTAACAGTTCAGAATATTGCCTTGTGTCTTTTCAATAAAGATGTGATATGAAGACCCATAAAAGAGTAAACATGTCTCCATTTCAATTTGTTATGACAGCAAAACTTCTAGAGAGAGCTTTCTTGGCAGGACAAGTTCAGTGTACGAGTAATCACTTGCAATAGCT
Organism: Anseranas semipalmata; assembly: GCA_013399115.1. Classification (NCBI taxonomy): domain Eukaryota; kingdom Metazoa; phylum Chordata; class Aves; order Anseriformes; family Anseranatidae; genus Anseranas; species Anseranas semipalmata. The sequence continues at coordinate 178,897 of VXAA01006353.1, forward strand.
CTATGTTCTTAATGCAGTCTATACTAAACAGTGCTCCCCATAAGCCATTATTCACAAAACCTGAAATTCATGTGACATTCTGAAAAAGTCTCCTGCAGTACAGGCTAACATTTAATTCAACATAGATATTTGATATATGTAGCAAGGCCAGAAAACAAATGACTGACTACTTCTTGTTATCTGTGCATATCAGATTTTACACTTAAAATTCTCACTTGTTTTTTCTTTTGTGTTTTTTTGTTTTGTTTTGTTTTGTTTTGTTTTCTGGGGGACTCACCTGCCATCATTGGTTGGCTTCAAAATACAGTTTAGTGGAAGATAGTATCTCACTGTAATTACGTGGAATTCATGTGAAAAAGTAAACCTTACATTGGACAATATTGTAGAACACTAGAGTAAGCTCCATAAAGAAATACGGTATTTCCCAGTATATATATATTTTTAAAAAAGAACAAAATCCAACTGACCAACCAACTGAAATACCCCAAAAGGAAGAACTTTACACAATCAGTTAGTAACTTTGTTTCAATTAAAGATGCAACTCTCTCTCACCCCTGGCAAGAATAAATTGGTAATGGCACTGTTTATCCACAGTGCAAAGTATCCTGAGAAATTATTAAGAACAACAAAATACAGGGCTGTCATCACTAAGTTCTTGCACAAAACACAGCAATTAAATATCTTAAATAAATAAAACAGTAGATAACCTATATTGCGTCTATCACAAAAAGGGGATGTGAGCTGGGACACCGCTAATTCTTCCATCACTGATAATTAGAAAAGGATTGCACTCAATTACTGTTAATATCTTTCAAGTTATCTATGGCCAATAATGTACAAGGAGGTAATTTGTAATTCAAGTTTTTTTTGTTTGTTGTTTCTTTTTCTTCATCTAGCTACAAGCCAAGTTCTAAATTTTACATTGATATACGACTCAAATTTAAAACAAGCCCTCTCAGAGGAGCATTTTCTAATTTTGTGCAACTTTGATGCAGAGCCCAACACAGTCCTACAAAGAGAGACAGTGCATCTTTAAGCTGATTGGCACTGAAATCCCATTTTCTTTAGCTGCATTCTATTAGTTTGGCCAAGTTATCTCGTAACTCTGTTAGTTCAAATATTTTTCCATCAAGAATTTCTAAAAGTGTCTTCAAGTTATTGCGAAAAGCTTCTTGCTCATTCTGACTTTTCTCCAGACGTTGCTCTAGATCAGACAGCTGGCCTTCCAGGTCTTTGTTTCGAATTTCTACTTCCTTCAGAGAAAATACATAACACGTTAATGCGTTGTCTACAAACAGAAAGCAGTCTAACCTCCTCTTGGCGTTCACGCGCTACTTTTGTCTTTAGAACAACTTGTGACCCTTTAAAGTTTCCACAATGCCAAAAACAGAACCCAAATGTTTTTAGGACTGAGTATCTATCCTTTCCTCCCTTTTTTCAGTAATTCATCTGAAGGACAGACACATTTGAACAGAGATAAAATTTAGTCAGTGCACAATATATGTGATATTCAGTTATCACTTTGTCATTCAGAAGTATGCCACCGACTGAAATCAGCTTCTCAAAGGATTACTTAAGTTCAAGCATCCCCTTATTTAGACTACATGAATTGCTCAAGGACACTAGTCCCCATCAGACAGACTCGCACACAGGACTGCTTTATGTACAGAGGAGTACCACCTTACCTCTGTCCCACGTTATATGCCTTTTCACACTGAAAACTAAGACTGAGATAAAAACTAGCAAGACTGGTCAAGGTGAAACCACTTGTAGCGTATTCAAAACCACAAGTGCAAGCTGCGTGTCCTGCCTTGCTGTACTGTGCCCTGAGGCTTGTAGCACAGCAGACAGCACCGGAGCTATTAGTCCTGCACAGACAAGAGGTGACGGCTGCTCTGCGCCCAGGGCAAGATGGGTGCCCTCCCTTGTATCAGGTTGCCAGTGGACAGTCACTTTGCTCTGCAACAGCTTTGTCCCATTCATCGGACATCTCATAAATCCATGCTGAATTTCTTAATTTCAGCTATGAAAACTACATAGTATGCCATACACCCTGAGCAGCCATTTTCTGGAAAAGCGCGTTAGTATTTACGTACACGAACATTTTTAAAATGCTGCCTACCTTCGCGGCAGCTTTGTGTCACAAAGCGTTAACGGAGCTGCTCTCAGCTTTTAGACAATCTTGTTTCACGCAGCCGCAGGGAGGGTTACCTGTTGTCCCGCAGCAGTCCCTCCTGCCAGCGCCGCTGACTCCTTCTGCCCTCCCCATCTCCCAGTGTTTCTATTACGATTCTTCTGTCCCTCAAACCTATCGAGGAGCTCTGGGACCCCCAGAGGTGACACGGGAGGAGAAGGCAGAGTCCCGGGGACCAGCAACGGAGAGCTCTGGTGAGCAGCGGTAGGGTGGGCTCCAGACCTCATCTCCTCGTAACTGGAATACCTCATTTGTTTGTAAAGGGGCAGGGTAAAAATGACAGATTTTTGGCCACTGGTCTTGAACAGCACAGCTGAGAGCTCAGGACCCTCCGGGGCAAAGTGACCGTGTCTAGGATGACAAGGGGAATTCAGCGTCCTCTCAGCTCTGCTGGGATGGTGCAGTCCTTTCCATATGTCACGCAAAACTGACTGTTCACGCCTTCTGCTCTTATCTTTTTTTTATCTCTAAAATTTTACATTTGATCCTCACCCATCTTTACCCTAGATTAGTATTAGTGATTGTTATAATAGTATTGAACTACAAGTTCATGTCTGGCTTATGTGCAGCTTCCTATTACAAATCAGTCTACCTCAGAACTGCTGCTGCTTAATGGAAGAAGTGGAGAGGTATCCCCTAGCTATGTCATTTCACTTTATTTGCAATTAATCTCATCTGACAATATACAGACTCTTCTGATCCATTCAGACCCCTTACAAAGTTTATTGTACACTGCTTTTTCAAGCTCTTACAGCAGGCATAAACACTTCTCATATATTATTTTCTTTTAGAAAATAAATAAATTATTAACAAGTCGTGTTTGTCATTTGCACTGTAATAATCTCTTGTGGAAGTCAGAGAAAGGATCAGAATAAAATATTCAAACCATACACAACAGCTGTATTTAGGATCAGACACAGTAATAAAGATATCCTGACTTACTGTGAGAGTCACACTGATCATGACTCATTGTTATGTCTTAACTAATGAAGTTATTAAGTAAAAAGGGCCCTGATACTTACCCTTCGCAGTGGTAACGTACTGCTGCTCACTGAGATTTGCCAGTGATGGACTTCTAATTTATTCCCTGATATAAGTGTGTCAGAAATGCAACATACCTTGAAATAATAATTTCTTTGTATAGTGTTTTTCATACAGGATGCATTCCAAAACATTTTAGACTTAAATAATCCATTTGCGAACACAAGAGGGTGATAAATAAAGCAGAAGAGAAAAGAGTGCAATGAACAGATACAGACCCTAGAGACAATCACTTTGAAAACAGACAACGAGTCAACTAAGAGAACAGACGTGGGATGGTCAGTCTGGAGCTACGGAAGAAAACACCATTTTTCTAACATCACAGATGTAGGGTGAGCAGCTTGGAGAAGGCCACTGCTATCAAAGCAGAAGGAGTACTGCAGTAAGCAAAGATTCAAGATCTTTTAGAAGAGCTGCATCAGGTCAGTAATAATCTTTAACCTGAAGAATGGCAACTTTTATCTCAGATCCTAAGACGGCTTTAAATTTATTCGAATAGAACCATGTAGAACCATTTTGAGACACTGATCACCTACAACGTGACATACGGACATATATACATAATATATCCATTTAGTTCCCAAGATATAAATATATCAAAAGGAAGCTATGGACTTTATGAAGCATAATTTTTAATTAAAAACTTAGCATTTTCGAATTCTAAGAAATCTTTAATCTTTTACTAGTCTCTCATAATGCTGCTTGCTAAGCATAGCTATTTCCCAGCTCATTATTACTTTTCATGTGATCTTATACTGATATTATGACATATGCTACTGCTAGAACAATTTCTAACTTTCATTATAATCTCATTTTTAAGTCTCTCATATAAGTTTCTTTTCAGCTGAAAACTCCCATGCTTAGTCTAAAGTCAGCAACAATTTTTGGAATAGTGGAACAGACAAGCTCAGGCATACCCAAAACAATCTTCAAAACAACACCATAATAAAATAGGTTTTTTACAAACAATTTGACTTAAGAATGGGGGAAAATGAATAAAGTAATTTTGTTCTAATGTGGTTTACTCTGTACGTTAAAATGAATTCAAGAAGTTCCGATTCATACAATGCATTTCAAAGAATACCCGCTTATTGATCTTTTAGCTGTGGATAGCCTGACAGAGCTTGCTTTTAGCGTGATTTAGGTCAACATGCAGAACAGTGACGGTCACATTTCAGCACTTTGGATTGGAACTATTTAATGCCTGAGTTTCCAGTTGTATCAAAACTCTGAACTCTGAATTCAGAGTTTAAACCCATCTCAGCTTTGGGTCAGCCTCAATCAGAAGGCTGGTGCTTCCTAAGAGGGGCATGTCCGTGCTGGCTGATCAGCCCAGAGACAGATGGACAGGAGCTCAGACGTAGCAAGGGAGGAGGGTATACTGCTTCCAGTAGGCCCAGGTATCTGGCTTTACACGCAGTAAAGAAACAACCCAGAAAAAAAAAAAAAAGATTCTAAATAATTCCAAGAAAATGTCAAATTCTGTTTTTAAAGTCTGTACTATGCAAGAACACTTTAACCTTTATCAGAGTATGTTTAGAAGCTGAATACAGACTCATCCCAACATGATGATACACAAGCCTGACGGTTCAGTGGCACGCAAGACCTATGACAAGACTCTGTTGTGAAAATGAGACCAGAACTGCCCACAACATGTATTGATGAAGGACATCTGCTAGCCCCAGAGCTGGGTGGAGTTCTATGGCATTATAGATGAAATTTGGGTCTGTTTCCTCAGGACAAAAAATAATGTCTTACCGCAGGTGGAAATTGTGGTACAAATTCCCAAGGAGCATCCTGACCCACCAAGTTTGCAACTTACACATTCACCTGACAGCCTCAATCAATACAGCAGAAGTCGCTGATGTGAACTGCTCACTTGAAGATGATTTTGCCCTTCTATCTAAATTAAGATGATGCACTATAGCTCACCTGTAACTTCTGGGTCAAAGAATCCCTCTGTGCCTGGAGCTCTCTGGCATTGTCAATTTCTTGTTTCAATCTTTCTATTTCCTAAAAGAAAAGAAACAACCTCTTTAGCAACACATTATTTGGTTTGGCTTCAGTGCAGGTAAGCTGGCTGCTGCTTCTTCTCCTAGCAAGCCATAGCAATGATACCAAAACTGGCAACTGGCTACTGCCTATCACAGCACATGAAGTTTAAGCCCTGCTCCCAATACTCCTGAATCACAGTCCCAAAAGGCAATTCCATTGTGAATAAACAACAATAAAGTATTTTCTTTGTTATGAAAGCCCAAGCCTCCTTTCCATACAAAAGACTTGAAATATTTTTTCTTGGAACATCAAGGGTCCTTGTAATTAGAGAAACAATTTTATTCTTTATGTTCTTTTATAATCTATCCTTCCCCATTTTTTCACGAGAAAAATCCAATTTCCATCTGTTAACTGTTTATTATGTCACTAGCAGCAGGGCTGAGCATCAAAAAAATTGCCTGCCTTGACCATTGATTTCTATTAGAAAAATTGTAAAAAGTTAACTCTAACCTTAAAAGTTAACTTTAACTTTTAAAAAATTTTAAAAAGCTAATAAATACTTTTCCCCGGAGGAACATGTTTACCTTCCAGATCTCCTTTTGGAAAGGCATCTCTCCTTTCAGCAGCTTAGCATAATTTGAAAGAGCATGGGCACCAAAATGGGAAATATTACCAACCTAAGGCAAATCTCAGGTGTGAGGGAGCTTGAAAAAGGCTTTCTTCCATTTTGGGTGGGTATTCTGCTTGCTCTTAGGAGCACCCTCCTGCATCCTGCTCAGAAACAGCTAACAACAACACCGCTGCAGACAAGACCCTGCAGGACACACTGGCCCTCCTAATACATATATAGTATACGCTTTGTCTGTGCCCATGGAGGGCTCAAGGGATCTGGTCTTAAAGAGAGCAAACAAACCATCATATGTGGCTCCCTCCACTCCTTTTTCCCATCCACAGAGGGGCAATTCCCAGTCATTCTGTGGCACAGATCTGCTTTCCTCTAGGATCCATGCCAGCGCAGGTGTTACTGCAATTCCTTGTATTTTCCTGCTGCTGGCCCAGCCCAAGGCAGATGGCACAATAAATATCACCCAAGTTACAGGCTGGGAGTTTGGCATGCATCGAAGCAAAGGGCTTATCTTAGGGATCATAAAAGTCAGCTATATTAACATAGCCTGAAAAACAGATTGGCCTGAAAAAAGGCGTTGATCTATCTCTTGCTCCAAACCCCTCTCCAGAAAAATGAAAGCATGCTGATGACTGCTTCCCTTCCTAGTGAGTGTGGACAGCATCAGTGCGATTGCTCTAAAGAAACCACATGTGACTCAATGCAGGCTTATTTTTGCAAACAGAGATGCTCAGTAAAAGCAAAGAGAAAAAATGATACTTTTTTGTTCTTCAGATACCCAGCTCTAAGTTGGACTGATGTAATTACATAGAAGGAAAAATATTAATCATTTCAAATAAGCTGAAAAATTAATTTTTAACATCTCTAGGAAATAACATTTACCAGCCATTGCAAGATTAATATTGAGAGCCTTTAGAAATGATGTAACAAAAAAGCCAACAATAAATGTTAGCAAATACCTCTTCCTTTTTCTTCAGCGTAGATTCTAATTCCTGTATTGTCTGGTTTAATTCTGTTTTATGTGTGTGGACTGCATTGGCTTGACTGCTCACACACTCTAGCTCAGTCACCTGTTGAAATAAGTAGCAGCAACACATACAGAATTAATTGCAACAATTTCAAGGTACCATTACTTCTTCACATTTGAAATGTACTCTTAGTTCTGGGTGACTTATGTTCATTAAAATGGTGAAGCTGTTCTTAGGAATAAAATTCCTAACAAATTGCTTTGCAGAAAATGGCTGCCATGGCTTCTAATGTTTACTGTAATAACTAGGAAACAATATATTTAATATATTGCAGGCTGAAAAGAACATTAATTAAAAGTTATACTTACTAATTATTGAAAATTTTACGGAAGAAGCTGAATTACCATTTCAAAAACAGTAACATCTAGATGATTAAACACAGATCTGTCTATCTAACTAACCTCTCCATCTGACACTTTTTAATGTTGTACCATCTTAATCAACTAAGCCACAATGCTCACCCCCTTCCTAGCAAGCCAATTAACATTTCACAGCCACAATTTCTGACTCTGCATCAAAAGTGTAATAGCAGATACTCAGCTACCAATGTACGGCTGCCAACTTCTTACTTCCTCTAGTTTCAGACCTCATCTCTCAGTCACAAAACCAACAGCTAATGGCACAATTTGGATTTGTACAGTTCCTCTTTATTAGCAGGCAGCAAACATTCTCCATCTGCCCTTCAATAAGATAAGATAACCAGCATTTTTATTTTTTTAATTGAAGAGATGTTAATATCCTGCCATTCACAGAAAAGTGGTCGTTGAAAATTGGCTTATGCATTAAAGAAATAAAATTCATGCAGCTACAGTCCATACACAAAGACTTTGTTCATGTACCTCTCAAATTACAGATCAGTTTTAAAGAACTCACACTGCATGTCTGCATCGATGTCTGCACTAAAAGCTTTTTATTAATAATAACAAACTGTAAAAGAATACAACTTAAAAACCAAAAGCTTTTTTTTTTTTTTTTTCCAGACTGTCTGGCAATCTTAGTGTTTAGTCTTTGACAGAGCTGCATCATCTACTTGCAGAACAAATCCCCAAAAACTAGTCTGAACAAAGTATGTTTCTGTGCTACCCAATTTGGCAAGGAAAACCTTTAGGTCTCAATTTAACTTCCTTAGAGAAGTATCCCCTAGACAGAGGGCATGTGTTCTCCAGGACAATTTTCTTTCTTAGATAAACAAACATCTTTAGGAATTAAGGTTGTTGCCCTCCACCACTGACGTAGTCACTGTGATGCCAATAATGTCAGACTCTGAACTGTTTGTAGGCTTAAAAGGTAGATTACTGAGTACAGGGAGAACTTGAGGGAAAGCCAAGAATGAAATACAAGAAAATGAAAACAAAATCCCTCTCAGCTTTTCTTTCTGAGTCACAGGGCATGAACTTCCCCTGTGTTCCCCTGTGACATGAACAGCAATGAGGAGTCTAGTTTCTCTTCCTGGAAAAATGTCATTTGAAATTTTTGCACACTGAGTTTATAGAAGTAGAGACACTAAAATTACAGCAACTCTTGGGAGGGATAAGGGGAACTAGTGAAGAGGAGATAGTTCTTGGACTGTGTTGTCAAGCTATCTTATTTACTTGAATTGCCCCAAAAGAAACATCTGTGCTTGTGGCAAAAAAGTAACAGCAGTTTGTTCAGTTTTATATGTTACTGAGCATTATGACTGCAGTCTTAGATCATTTTCTCAATTTGCTAAAATTGCACAAAAAATATATCTATTTAGATTTTTTTGTGACTACTACCAATTGTAACTGTTGCAGTATTCACTACAATAATTACACATACACAACCACCCAGAATTGCAACACACCAACTGGGCTAAAGCTATGTCTAAACAGTGTCTGAACTGACATGTTGTTGCACATTATACTGTGTAAATACAGCAAGAATCACCAAGTCACAGAATAATTTATGCTGGAAGGGGGACTTGGTGGTCATTTAGTCCAGGCCTCTTATTCAAAACTGAACCAATTTTGAAGTCACATTGGTTGCTCAGGGTCTTGCCCAGTCAAGAACCATTCACCATTTAGCAGAGTTGCCACACTTTTACGCATGTTCTTGTATTTCTGCCCTAGGCTCAGCATAAATCCTGCCACTCCTGCTTTATGTTGAGCTCTAGTTCATTCCCAACTTTTGCTACAACTGTCAAACTCATCCACATCAACCACCTTCAGCCCTTCTGAACTTTAACCTGTTAAACATTTCCAAGTTTTTCTGCTGAACCAAGTCTTGAATTAGAGCTGGAAGCTTCTGTGACCCCTGGGTTAGTGCTGGTTTAGAAAACCAGGTTCAGACCCTCTTCCACCCATTGTGAAAGTCTGGAACATTATATGGTAACCTCCAAGAAGGTCAATCTCTCTTTTAAAGCTGTTGCACCCACTGTCTCTTAGCAAGTACTGGCATAGTGAATACTCATTTACATGAAGTGAAACAGCCTCAACAGGAGAGACAGGGGAAAACTCAGTCCCCAGACCACATCCCTCCTAGTGCCTAGTGCTCTGGAAGCAAGGATGCACACCCTGTGACTAAGGAAGATCTTGAACCCTACTGTTTTCCATGGGGTTTCCTCTGGGCAGGCTCATGCAGTGAGGATGCATGCATATGGTTAAAGCAAGCCTGGAGTCTGAGGAGGCTGGTGGATTGAGCTAGGGTGGGTGAAATGTTACTGCTCTTGGCTGCACATATTGCTCCAGCTGGAAATGCCTCCTGCGAGAGACCCACTGGCTGCATGGGTCGCATGAACGCTCCTCAGTGCGCTCTGGGCCATACTAACTCAAGATACCTATTGAAATTGCTTAAGCAAATGCAGCTCATTTTGTTTGAGCAGGGTAGGGGTTGCTCCACAAACCTTCTTGCTAACAGTCAACTGCTCTCAGAAGGGCAATTAATTGCCCACACTAAAGGGGCTGAGATGCCTTACTCTGGTCCAGCTTTTCCCTGGGCAAACATCCATCTCTCACTGCTTATGCAAGAAAATAATGCATTGTTCAACTGTTTTGTTTACTGCTCACTGAAAAACTAGTAAAGGACAAATTCAATTAAAAAACATTAATCACAGTCTTATTTAAATGCCCATTCCTACACAAATCTGAAAAGATGTCAAATATCTTCATGATGCTCTCTTTCTGAATGCACCTTTAAAAAAGAAAATCATATTACAACGCTTTCAAAAAATCTGTAGAGTAAGATGGGCTGGAAAATGATGAGATACAAAGCATACGTAATTGAAAACAGAAGTAACAGAAGATAAAGCTCTAGGCAAAAACATGGATAGCATTTACTTGCTCTATTTCCTTGTTTCAAATTGAATTTATTTTTCTCATGACCATTGGTCCAAAAAACATTAAAAATAACTGTTTATGCACAAAAGGGGACATAAAAGGAAGCTAGAACTCTTTAGTCTGACCCTCCCACATGCTATTTTCAGGGACATCTCCTCATTCATTTTTTTTCATTTAAGAGCAAGGCTCAAGCAACCATTCAAGCCTTTGCATAGCAGCACTAAATAATGTATCTGTGATTAAACCTTGTTTCCGGTACAGAATTCTGACTGTATTCTGAATTATGTCAAGTTTAGAAAAAACAGTCTTTGAACAGTAACTGACTAAACAAGGTTCTTTGTACCATCATAAGTCTGCACTGACTTGCACGCCTGGAAGAAGTCAATACTGTGGCTTCCGATCTGAGACTTAAAAAGAAAGGAATATTGTTCTTAGCCCTTGTTTCTGTATTTTACATTTGTCATCCAGGTAAGGATTGCTCATAGTGAAAGAAATTCTGAAAGGGCTTTTTGGTGACCATTTAATGAGCTAATTTTTCTCGCATATGGACATTATTATACTTAAATGCATACTTTAGAGAGAGATTCATCAGCTGAAATAAGACAGAAAGGCAACTTGTTCTGACAGAGCCTAAGCCTTCTCAGCAGAGGCCATTCAAGAGTTTTCTGGAAATTTTTATCTAGGGTCAACAGCCTATAAATCGACGAGAACAACAGGCAGAAGCTTTCATCATAGCTGCTGCTGGCAAGACAGGAGGAGTGAGGCCACATACAGAAGGGGTAACAGATTTTATATGAGCTTAAGACAGTGACTGCGCAAAGCTTCTCCAAGAAAACAAACCAAAGCACTAAGAAACCAACTGAAGAGATTGTATCAAATCTTAACACAGACAACTGCTTCATGAGTGAAGACTTTGGTTAGACAGAAGCAAAGAAGTGGGAATGACAGAAATATTTCAAGTGGTCACCCTCCCATTTTCAGTGTTGCTGTAGTCTATTTTATAGATATACTTGACACTCAACTTGTTTCCTAAAGGTGTTTTTGTCACATATTTATTGTGGAACACAGTATCCAAGGTCTACTAACCCAGGCTACAGTGCAGAAGAGACAGAGTACTCATGTGCAAAACAGAATTTAAGTATTACTTATGTATTTTTAGCTGGTTGAGTTACATCGCTTAATGGATAACAACTGTCACTGTGATAATATTATTCCATCAATAATTTAAGACGAACCTCATTCAAAGAAAACAGAGCCCTTTGCTTTCCACAATAAGAGTAAAAATAATATTGCATGGCTCAGCAAAACTAGGAATAACTACATAAAGTTTCACACAACTTTTGCAGAAAAAGCTCCTCAGTTCTTGGCGGACAGTAAGATGGAAGACAGCATGCAAACAAGACAATCATAAAAAACAATCTAGTATAGCTTTCAAGAATAAAAACTCTGGGAAATTTTCTGGTTCTAAGGAATGTGAAAATGCAGAAAACAAGGAAAATTGATTTCCTACGTTGCTGCTGAAAGAACAAAAAGCGCACTATAGTATTATTCATATGCATCACTTCTGACAGCAAATTAACTATTGTGGTCTTCCAAGATTTATCCATAGATAAAATGATAACCTGGGGGCAGCGGGGAGTTTTGTGTATTACCAACAATGTATTACTTTTTTCAACTTAAAAATCAATTAAAGATTTTGCTGAAAAGGACACATTTTTCTCTGTGGGCACTGAAGCCTCAAGCCATGGAAATATCAAAATGTTTTCTACAGTTACGCATTTCTGCAGAGATGAAATAGGAATAATCCATCATCTGTTTGATTTTTGTGAAGAAAGTAATGAAACTGAAGGAGGAATATTTGAAAATATAAGAAGTGTACTAAAATTGATGCTCTAAGCTTCAGCCATGCATTGTTACTTGTAACTTATAATGCTAATACTAACTTCAGGGGACATCCCTTTGTCTGCAATCTAATAGTAAGTATTTTTTCCAGGTATCTGACCAGTTCATAAAATACATGCAACAGCAAACCCAGTACAGATACGTCATCCTTTAATCCTAAGGACTTTAAGTCCAGTAATTTCCTCATTCTCCAGTGGAGTTTTGGAATTATAGGTTATATTTCATTCTGCAAAGATTGACTACATAAAATGCCATGGTATGCCTCCACAAAGTATGCTTTGTATAACCTGCAGATCTTAACAACATTTCTTATTTTTTTTTAGAAAGGCAATGAAGATGGGGGTGAGGGGACTTGTAAGTGAAAACATTTTTTTTTACTTTCACAGAGTGACAGCGGTTACTCTTTTACCACCCCACATACAGTGTAAGTGAACTCCCACAAAAAAGTCATAAACGGAAATCTGCTCTAAAAGCAAATCAAGGCAAGCAGAAGAAGATAGAAAGAACTTGCCTTCGGTTCACCATCCATAAAAAAAAAAAAAAAAGCTGGCTTCACATTCTGATTTCAGGAAACAAAACTACCATAAACTGATTCACCTGCTTTGTCTGAAAAAGGACAGTCTTTTTGGTAAATTGTAAGTATTAAACAAGGATTCAATCTTGATAAAGGCTAGATGTGGACTGTAAGTATTAGGAATCATGCATAGAAAGGGACCTAAGAGTATGTGCTAGACTTAGAAATTCTGTCCTAGGAAATGCTCTGACACTCTAACTTCAAGACTGACAACAAATATAATTTCAAAAACAGTATGAAATTTATGAAAGCTGAAATGGATATTGGAGGAGCAAAAATGTAAGTCTTAGAGAAAAATACATATCCCTTGAAATAAAACGCTTGTATTTTTTCCTTTGTTTATCCCCTAATATCATGCAAAGAAGGTGGTCAGCCTTCACAATGCTCTTCTCAAGAATTTTTAAAATACCACTCTGGATTTCTTTTTATTAGAAACTAGTTCCATTGTTAGGATAACAGACCTTAGGCAGATAATTACAGCCTGCTCTAAAGCATAAACTCTTTTTTTTAAGAAAGTATTGTAATTTCAAAAATAAAAAGCAAAGTCAATATTTTCCCACATACCTTCTAGAAACTCAACTAAAACAGAACAATAGCGTTTCCAGATCTGACTGTGTTGTTTCTAAAGTTAATGTTCCTCAGAACATCTCTCTCGAATGTTTGGTCAATATTTAACATTAGTTAACATCACTTGGGCAAGAGCTACCTTTTTATTTTTGCTTTTTCAGGACTTTCAAGTGCAACAAAAATTTGCTTGCAATTCCAGATTAATGGACTGCATATGTAAAAACAGAGATTTATTGTCTATTTATTGTGCACTCAGGATTGGTCCATCTGCATGCACATTTGTTTCAATTAAATGCATTAAAAAATGCTAGCAAAATGATAATCCCACTGTTTCAATTAAATTGCCAAACTAACTATATTTACCCAGCAAAATGCATATCTACTTTCTTCATAAACAAATGGCACCACGTGACTACCAAGCCACATGCTAATTACAACAATTTAAGAAGGAAGCTATACTTGAGTAATTTTTTTCTTTAATCAAGTGATCTGAATTTAAATATAAGTTCATATTGTTCAGGAGGGACAGGAGGGACACAGTCTTGAAGAGAGTATAACAAGAAATAGGTATCACATAAAAAAGCGCACATTGCAAATCACTTTTTGGATTAAATCTCCATTCACAATTTCTTCTTACCTCTTTTTCTGTCACCTTATTTCATATTTCCAGTTTTAGAAAATTTCCTTTCTCAGTCAAGTTAAGACCAAATAGTTATTCACAGTAGTCTCACATTGGTGCTAATAAGTTCTTCAATGAGCACTGACTTCTCAGCAAATCAGAAGTCCACAATACAGGCTCTGATTCAGCAAGCAATCACACATCTGCACGATTGAAACTGAGTCTTGGCTATTCAATTATTAATGCAGGTGGTGCAAATGTGGAGGTGACTGCTAAGGGTCTGCAAAGATTTTCTTGAGAAATTTTTAGGATAATCACAGAATCACACAGAATCACAAAATTGGTGATGGAAGGGACCAATTGGTTGGAAGGGACCTCTGGAGATCATCTGGTCCAACCCCCCTGCCAACCAGGGTCACCTAGAGCACGTTGCACAGGATAATCTGAGCAGATGGCTCATACAGGGCCTTAGACTTGCTGTGGACTTTACCAACTGCACTTAAAGATACTTGTTGTATTTAAGTAGTATAGAATTAGCCCAGTAAAATGATCATGGTTTTATTTCTGTATGCTCACGCACTTTTTTTAATATCCACTTCAAAATCTCTTTTAACAGTAGTGAAATCAGGGTCCGTTATTTGTCAGGTGTTCTTGATGACTGCATAAGATGTCTTCATACTTATTTCATTTATTGGATGAAAGAACCAGAACATAACAAGCTAATTTTATCTTATTTCCTAAGAAATCTTGGTAAAATAACAACCTGGAATTCAAGAGTTTACCTCTCTGTGATTTTAGAAGTACCAAAGAGATTGATCACTTGCCTTCATCTTATCATCGTAGGTTTCTTTTCCTGCAGGTGAATGACCTTCAAGGACTGCAGCTTTTTTCTTATGCACTGGTGTTACTACCCTGAGCTATTGCCCACTGTCATAGAATGATTTACTTTAGCAGTTAGCATGCAAGAAAGAAAATGTATAATTTTCATTTTTTACATGACAAAGATGAAACTTTGGGTTATTTTCCATAATTCATATCACCATCAAATCCTTTCCTTTCTATGATACCAGGATTAATGTTAGTACCAATGTTATTTTATTTGACTTAAGTAGCTACTTCAGTTTTTATTTGATTTTATTTTTTTTTTGTTACTGAGCTGTTCTAAACTCAAGAATCCCTTTTGACTTCAAAAAGCTACACAGGGTGTGTAGGAGTGCTCCCCAACCCTGTTTAAGGGAAATCCTTGTTGTTAAGCTGCTTCTGAGCTGATTAGAGGACAGAAGGCTGAGAGCTCTAAATTAAGCTCTTGACTGGGCATCACATCTTCTCAAAATTATTATCTCTTTGTATTTTAGAAGGAAAAATCCATACAAGAATTTACTCAACTTTTGAAAAATATGTCAGACAAAATATCAACATAAAGTATTTCTGACTTAAGCTCATAATATATCAGAAGAGAGCACAAAACTTTAATTTATGGAGAACTTTGCACTCAGCCACACTGAATTTGTATTTTATTTCTTCTCAGCTCTAGGCATTATTAATGCAGAGAACAAATGGAAGAAAGAAGACAAAAGCCTCAAAGAAAGAAAAAAATGTAGGTTAATGTGAGAAACTGAACTGATAGATGAGGAAATCTTAATCAGAAAAAAAATAATAATAAATGAAATTAATTTTTAAAAATGCAATCAAAAATCAAAGAGGGGGCATTGTAGCTTTGTTTCTATTTTTAAAAAGCATAAGCTGTGATACACAGACAAACTATTTCAGTCAAATTTGAAAACAATTATAGAATAAAAAATGTTGGGTTTAAAAGAATGTAAAACACCTTAAAAACTAAAGTTTACAATGAGTACTGCTTGAGGGTAGGAAGGCTCTGCAGAGGGATCTGGACAGATCAATGGGCCGCATCCAGTCGCACGGCATTCAACAAGGCTAAAAGCCGGGTGCTGCACCTGGGGCATAACGACCCCATGCAGCGGTACCGGCTTGGGGAAGAGTGGCTGGAAAGCTGCCCGGTAGAAAGGACCTGGCGGTGCTGGTCGACAGCCAGGTGAACATGAGCCAGCAGCGTGCCCAATGGCATTGAAAAAGAAGGCCAATGGCATCCTGGCCTGCACCAGAAATGGTGTGGCCAGCAGGACTAGGGAAGTGATTGTCCCCTTGTACACAGTCCTGGTGAGACCGCACCTTGAGTACTGTGTTCAGTTTTGGGCCTCTCACTACAAGAAAGATGTTGAGTTGGTGGAACACATTCAAGGAAGAGCAACGAAGCTCATGAAGGGACTAGAAAACGAGACTTGTGAGGAGCAGCTGAGAGAACTGGGTCTGTTTAGTCTGGAGAAGAGGAGGCTAAGGGGAGAATTCATCGCTCTCTACAACCACCTGAAAGGAGATTGTAGCAAGGTTAGTGTTGGTCTCTTTTCTCAGGTGACAAGTGGTAGGACGTGAAGAAACTCGAGTTGTGCCAGGGGACGTTTACAATGGGTATCGGGAATAATTTGTTCTCATAAAGGGTGGTCAAGCATTGGAACAGGCTGCCCAGGGAAGTGGTGGAGTCGGCATCCCTGGAGGTATTTAAGAGATGTGTGGGTGCGGCACTATGGGACGTGATGGCACCTGGTAGGTCAGATTGATGGTTGGACTTGATGATCTTGAAGGTCTTTTCCAACCTAGATGATTCTATGATTTTATAAGCCAAAGGATCATTTTATCACAGTGAATGAGAATAATAGAAAATATGTGGATGAGATATAATGTAAAACCAAAGGATGTTTATAAATAAAACACGACAAAGTTCAAACTGTGGAAAAAAGTACCCTAAAAAGTCATTTAATAAATAGTATTAGCAATAAGAAACAATAATTTATTTTTAAATAAAGAGGCAACTATTTATGTAAGTAAGACTATTTATAAAGCTATTTATATTAAGAGGAAGCTAAAAACAGAAATAATAAGATAAAATTTACTAATCAATATGCATTACTTCCCCACCACTACCACACTTGATGGAGGATGTGAGTCTGCTGTGGACTGCAGATAGATGACTCAGGCACCAAAACTTGTACATATACTTAAAGCATGTAAGGAGTGAATACCACAATTACATTATATATAAACCACGTAATATATTATTATATTGCACTAAACATAGCAGCTAGTGTTGGAAGTACAATTCTTCGTTTTGGAAGCTGGTCTATTCTGTACAACACTATGATCTTATAAGTGAGCATATCCCCGTAATGCATACAGATCTACACACATTCTTCTTCTCCATGGGCAAGGTGCTGTGATAGCCAACTTCTGCATAAAAAAAGCAACAACTACATTGTAGCTAAACATGCAAACTAATTTCCAAACTTTTGTTTCTCCCTGAAATAATTTTTTCTGAGTATTTCTAAATATTCTATACTATTCACCCTTTCTCAACACAGTTTCTTTTGGTTTAAAAAGCATTTTTTGTCTGAACTGCCATCATACACAAGTTGCAGTATGGCAAATTCTAAATAGATATTAGGAAAAACAATTTGACAAGAAAGGTGGTCAAACATAGGAACAAGTTGCCCAGAGATGCTGTGGGTTCTCCATTTTTCAGGACTTGACTCACGGTCCTGAGTAACCTGATCCAGCCCTGGAGCTGGATCTAACTTCAACGTTGGCCATGCTTTCAGTGGGGAGTTGGTCAAGATAAGGTCCAAAGCTCCCCTCCAAGGAACTAAGGGAAACTTAGTTAGGGAACTAAGATAAGTTATCCAGTGATTCTGTGAAATAAAGATGGGGTTCATATCATCTGTTGAAAAGCATGTCTAGAGGACCATCTAGATGATTATCCTATGGACAATGACAAGAACTTACAGAAGCAAAATCATTCAATATGTTAGTTAGTTTTCTTAGATTGGCACATTTATTTGTGCTTTTGTGTCTATATGAATGATGCATACAAAAAAAGAGGACCATCTTAGACGTGATGTGTATTACATAATCAGGAGAGATGGATTCCAATGTAAGGAGCATTTTTGGGTCAGTTGCAGCTAGTGCTTATACTGAGCTTAACAGATAAACCTGTAACAGAACGATTACACAATACAGTCTCTTAACACTGCTTGTTACCAAACATACCGTAGCCAACAGTTTCCACATCCACCGTTTCAAAAGCACATTTTCTGTCTGTGTAACAGAGAAATACCTGAATTGGAGTTTCTTTTTGAAATGGAGGGCTACTTCAAATTGAAAGATCATTCTCCAGCATGCAGGTTAGAACAGCTCTTGTATTGTGCTATATGGGTAACAGATTGAGATAATTGATTTTTTTTTTTATATCCTCTGCACACTTTTGCCTAGAGAGTTTGATTTACTGTGTAAGCTAAGTCTATATTTTTCTTAAAGCAATTCCAGTAGAGGGCATTACTCTTGAATTATCCTGTAGTAATTTACAGGCATGCCTAGTGAGACATAGGCAGAGAAATATGTGAGATATCAGTAAACCCAGAGGTCAAGGATTACAGAAAGATTTAATACAAGCACATAAAAGGTGATTGTAAGAGCACAATGTAGATGATCCCATGTTATAACATTGTGTATTCCCTCAGAAATATAAAATAATTGCGGGAAATGTGCTGGGCAAAGGTTACAAAAAGTAATCACCTATTAATGAACGTAGTTACAAGGATTTGGTTAGTACTTCTGTTAACTGTAATATCAGGAGCAAGCAAAGTGGCATACAAAAAATTCCTATATTCATTAATTGTGTTCGCCAATAACAGATTGCCAATAACAGGATAGGACTAAGAGTAACAATAATATCAAGAAAAAGGGGTCTTCTACCACAGTGCCTTGCTCATTTTGTCTGTTTGGGTCTCCCCACAGTGTCCAGGCAAATAATTCAGTTTCTGTTGTTCTGTGTTACTTTTCTTTTCTTAGTTGGATCAGAACTGTATTGTTACACCTTTGCACTGAAGTTGTTGATACATTTTATTATGAAGAATGCTACCTCATTATGTCTATATTTTAGCAATAAGTTCTTCACTGTAAAACCTAACTAGTGGTCAAATCCACCTGAAATTTTGCAGTATAGTAATTATGATATAAGGTTATAATTACATAATTTTATCAACTATGACTATTATCTTTCATCCACAAACCTGGAACACAGGTTAGAACTTCCACCCTTCCAAAGGAGGCACTTAAATGAGACAAGAAAGTGAAAACATCTCTGTACAAACATACAAGACAAGCTTGTGCCCGAATAGAAAATTTGTGAAGCAAAGTAATTTGTCAGTTTCTGCCAATTTCTTGAATTGAAAGCGTTTTGCAAAAAGCACCAGTTTTAATTACATTTCATGCATTTCTTCCAGACAGGTATCACACACACAGTTAGAGTCCATTGGAAATTGTCATTCTTCCCTATTAAACTAATTTGGCTGGGATTTCAAGATTCTTGTTTCAAGTCAATCTAGATATAGGACAGCCCCAACAACCTGACATTTCCCCAGGTTTCTCACGTCATGGGAATTCTTGCTACTGTTCCAGAATCAGGTGAAGCTTAGGTTCAACCTGCTGAATTTCTCACCCTCAGACCAGTATGATGCTTGTTCCTGTGACTACTAATAGCCTTCAGTTGGACAGGTTCAGCACAGGTCTGAAAGAACTCCTTGAAATTTGCAGGATTCAGCTAACTGTAATTTCCATACCGGATTTCATATAAGACTGCACAGCCTATAAAACCAAATTAAAAGGTCTGCTGTGTTTGCTACTTGACCTTTTCTGTCTATCAGCTTATTCATGAAAGTGGTCTTCATGCACAGAAATATATAGGTCTTCTGCTTTTTTTTCATTTTCTTAACTACGTTCATCTCCTGATACTAACAAAACTGTAACAAAGCTCCACCAAATACACCTTTCCTCCATATGTGTGCTAGGCTTGCCTTCACTTTGGACAAAAATATGCCCTAAGCTACAATGGCAAATTCATGTGGATAAGTGTGAATAAATTATACCAATATATTAAGTGTTACATGTGAAAAGAGAAGAGAAATTATATATTTGTTTTCACAATGCAGTTTTTGACTTTGCCTACTCTTTATTCCTCCCTCAAAGATTGCTACTCCTACCCATATTGTGCTGTAATTTCTGGTTTGCCAAATGACTTCTGCAAATTTTACAGTGAAGGGAACAGGACCCTGCCCCTCCTGTACAAATGCGGGAGCAGATCTTTAATTGCACATGAGAGCTTGGTCCTACACGCAGTTTTGTTTGGGTGCAAAAACAAAAGGAAGCTGTTGGTCTTTGGTACCTCTGGAAACTACAACAGGGTTCCTTTAACTTACAGATCTGATGTCAAGTTTCTGTGAGCTTAAAGGCAAGAGGAAGTCACGTGCAATGCTATGGAGCAGGTCCTGAAACAGATGTGATGCAGCAGGCATAAAATGAAGAGAGAAAGATGGCAAAGGTGTCCTAAGGTTCACAGCATAGATAATTCCGGCTGCAACAAAATCCTCTGCAGAAAAGGAACTGCTAGAAAAAAATTCCCTGAGAAACTCTGTGTGCTTTAAAGTGATTATTAGTGTCTGTCTCAAATATTTACCTAAAGCCCCAACAATAACCTCATTTGTTCTACTTCAAAATGAGTGAATACAGTCACTAGAGTACTTCCATCTCAATTATCCTGGCTGTTTGCCTTGACTTACCCGCTTATGAAGACGTTCTGCTTCCTCTTGATATGCAGCAAGCTGTTGTTTCCATTGTTTCACGTTGGCAGTGGACTCCAGCAGGGCTGCTGTGAGCTTAGCATTATTACCCTTGAGCGTGGCCAGTTCCGCCTCCCAGTGCTTGCTGATTGTCGAACTGCAGAGACAGTATGAGAATGGTCAGAGACCTCAAATCTCTAGGACTAAATGTTCAAATGAGAATACAAGTGCTCAAATCATCAAAATTTCAAATTCAGAAAATACTCATCAACAGAATTTTTAATATAGATATATCGTTATTAGAAAACAACCTCTACCCTCCCAGTTCCAGAGGTTATTTTGTTTTAATAAAATGTTAAGGATGATAAAATCCACATCAACTTCTGGGAAGACTTCCTTTCTGACCTTCAGTCCTTAAAGGGGGCTTATAAAAAAGATGGAGAGTGACTTTTTACACAGGCAGATAGTGATGGGACAAGGGGGAATGGTTTAAAACTAAAAGAGGGGAGACTTAGGTGTTAGGAGGAAATTCTTTACTCAGAGGGTGGTAAGGCACTGGAACAGGTTGCCCAGAGAAGCTGTGGATGCCCCATCCCTGGAGGTGTTCAAGGCCAGGTGTGACAGGGCCCTGGGCAACCTGATCTAGTCGGTGGCATCCCGGCCCATGGCAGGGGTGTTGGAACCAGGTGATCTTTAAGGTCCCTTCCAACCCAAGCCATTCTGTGATCCTATGAAAAGCATGTAATTCTAGAATATGTGTATGATTAGTCATCATTTTAATACGTATGTATTAAGTGCTTTTTCAACCTATTACTTAATGAAAGATATTATAGAAAAAGATCTGTCACTAACACAATTAAGAGAGCTACTGTAGTGCTTTGGAACTACAGCTTACTTGCCCTAATGCAAGCCTTCTATGCCTGAAATATACTTTATTTTTTTTTAATTAAATACCATACTTAATTGGACTTACAAAGTCAAAGATCTTGAAGTTCAACAATACAATACTGTTAGTAATACTTCAGTAATATCAGCAAGGAAGCTAAAGATCAAGAAGCATAGAGATATCATTCCTTTATTGCAAATAGGATTCTGATGCTGGGGTTTGTTGACATAGCCTATGGAGGAACAATCCTTGCCTATAGTTTAGTTATTATCTGAGCAAATACGGGATTTTAATTTTCAAAGATAATTAGTCAGCCAACATCCATAGACCCTGCCCTTACACTCAGTATGCAAAGGAAAAACACCTCAGATATATCAGGTGAATGTATTAGTATGCAAATGGTTCATTATTGTTTACTTTTGTAAAGACAACAGCTTGTAAGGTGCATGCCTACATGGAAAATACATATAGAAAATAATTCATTTTGTCTAACTAGCTTACTATTAAAGGCATCATTGACAACCCATGATCTGTAACTCTGGCCAAAATGACTTTGCATATAAGTTTATGGTGAATTATGAATAATTACTGTAATCTAACTATTTCTAATAATTAATATAGTTTAATATGTTTAATTATAGTTTACTGATATTTTGTATACAAGTTTATAGGTTTATTTGAACTTTGTACATATGAAACATTCTGCCATCATTTTACCCACCAAGTTTCTTTTTTCCACTTCTTGCACATGTACAGCCCATTCCACAAAAGCACATTTCAAAAATACTATGATTCCTATAAAAACTCCTTAGGTGTTCAAAGTCAACAAGTCAATAAGCACTATTCATCATCAATTCAGATCACATCTACCACTTTACTAAAATGGGATGCCTGATTCTTCCATGCTCCAGCATTTTCTTCCAAATATACTGCTTCATCCCCTTGAACAGGAATACAAGCTCTTTCAGAAAAGAAATACGGGTACTTTCAAGTTGCTCTAGCATTTCATGATCTATTCAACTAATTAGAAGTTCAACATTGGAGGTTTTAAATCTTCAGTGACTAAACTAATATAATGATAATCCCACTTCATTAGAGAACACTGACTCACATATTAAAGAAGATAAGAACAAATTTCTGTAACAATGTCTATACTTCTGTTTCTCCAAACAGATTTACTTTTCATCTATAGTAGCACAGCAAATCAACACATTCTGTAAAAACCATGCTAAAAATTCTAGTTCATTATCATATTCACATTTCCTCCTAGATGTTCTGATCTTGCAAACAAAAACTTGTCCACAAGTTCATGCAAGTGAGCGGCCCTATTTAATAGCCCTGCTATACAGCAGGACTAGTAGTAGCTAACTGTGCGTATGACACTATTCATGTTTACAAAATGTACCTTACTACTCATCTTTCCTCACAGAAGAAATACACACACCAGATTTTATACTCGGGTAACACAGCAGATTGCAAGCTAAGTATCTGGGACAGTTACAGGAAGGGAAATGTTTGATCACTTCATGTCATAACTGAAGATGCAAAAAGGGTAGTGAACGTTTTTTTTTTTTTCAATTACTATATATACTCACAATGATACAAGGTAAATTTATAAGCAATGAAAATCTCAGAAGACAGAGTCCTAGCTAGCACTGAGTAACCACGTGAGTGGGATTCCTGGCCCGTCTCACCTGCACCTTTGCCCAGTGCCCTTACCACCCTGACCAGAAAGCAGCTAGGAGCTCTTCAGTTATTTCTTGTGCACTGGAATGTCAGTGGTAAATACAAATCCTGTATTTTCTGTAACTGCTATAGCTACCCTGGTTCAAAAGCTGGAAGGTTTCTTTGGAGCTTGTTATTTGAAATTGGTCATTTTCAACAGGACTGCAACAGTACTGTTTATCAACCTTAATTTTTATATATACAGTGGGCTTGAACATGTCTATTGTAATGCAAATATTATTTCTTTATAACATACAGTTTTTTCCTACAAATAATATCTACGGTATCTTTGATAGATTGTACTACTGATCCACAAAAGAGAAGCATATTACTACTTAAATTAGTCTAGTTTTGTATTTGATAATATGCAATAGCTTCTCAGCCATTTAGATTTATCCTGTTTCTTCTTATAAAACTCCACATTCTCTGACATAAAGACATGACAGGTATCATACCAGGAAACACAGAACCAAAGACACAATTTTTTTTTTATTTCCATACTTCATGAAATCATAATCTGATTAAAATAGCCTGTAACCAATCATAGCAGCGCTTAGTTTTTTCAAATAATTTCTTGACACATACACACACGCACACACACAAAAAAAAAAGCAAGATATGGTTTGTGGATTATTTGGTTAAAACTGGACTTATTTAGATTTAAATTAATTATTTTAGAAACAGATCAAAGCACACCTACAGCAGGTTGTTCTTAAACTTGATTAAGATTATATGCACTGACACCTACATCTGTAGAGCTACATTTGTTCAAATTTATCAACAGCTCCAGAGCGAACATCGAGAAACACACACCTGAGGCACACACTTCAGTGAATTCTCCCTCAGGACAGAAAATGTTGGGGCTAATACTTGGGATGGGAAACACTCGGGTCCTGCAGCTGAAAGTACACGCCTGGAAAATCCAAAGGGCTCACATCAACTGCTAGAGCCCATGGCCAGAAATTTGATCGTGAAACAGTTGCACAGTCCCTTAGGATAGGTATGGGAGAGCTACACATACTCCTTCTCTCTAAAACCTTTTAGTTAACTCCTGATTGAAAGCCTCTTTGCTAAAAGGAATTGATTTTACCCTCGATGTATTAGATTGCATCATAGGAAATACAAGCACAGATCTGTCCGGTTGTCTTAACGGTTGTAAATATCTGAAACAAAACCAAAACATTCTTCATGCATTCTGAGATTATTTGCTCACATGAAATGGGAACATTTATTCAGCGATGAGAGTGATCCAAACCGCAATGCAACTTCTGCCAGAACACCTTTCAGTTTTACACTGCAGTGCAAAGAGCAGAGTGGTGTGTATACACAGGGTGACACAGGCACATACACATTCACAGCTTAAGAATTCAACCTGCATAAGTATGTTTTTTGTTTTGTTCTGAAAGCCAGGTATCCTTCTGCTGGTACTGTCACAATCTAAAAACGTATTTCTTTAGACCTGTCACGATTAAAATCACTGGCTTCCTGGCACACCTTAAGTTTTAAGATGGTCTTTCAAAAAAAGAGACATCCTTTATGCTTCCGCTTGTTGCCTGTTTCTCAGCATGAAAAACTCCACTGAACTTTTAAAAGTATCATAACAGAAAATGAAGCCTCATCATTTCCTTGTGAAAATTCTGATGTTTGAACATAAGACAACAAGCTCTTTTACAAACATAGCTCCAACGGTGCTTCTACAGCAGTGGCGGATAAGCCCAATACGAGAGGAAAATAGGCCTGTAATAGTTAGCAAAATTGAGTTTTATTGTCTCAGCTGACCACAGGATACAAAAAAATGCTTCCATAACAAAGCTTAAGGTCATACTGGTTGCACATAAAACTATCTTTACAGTGATGACTGTTCATGGGTTCATAAGTACTTCTTGGCAAGCAAAAGCTCAAAACCTTCCCAGAACCTCTGATCCTTGGTGTTGCCCACAGTATCTGGTATGTGGGTAATATCAGACACGTCCACAGACAGAACAGTGCGTGGTGTCCACCTTCAAGGCAAAGGATTCAAAGTCAGATATTTAACTTCTGTGGCACACAATAATTTTACCACTGCTACAACACACTCCTAAAGCAAACCATTGACTGGTATCCTATGGCATAACTGACACCCCCTGAAAATTAAAGTAGGATTCAACGATTTTCCATACTTCCAGGCATTCTGACCAATTAATATTGACCTGATCTCCATTCTCACTGGGTATTAGCTACAACTCCAGTAAGTCACTGAGGAATAGCTTTGCTATCTGTCTGTCTGTGACCTGAATAGAGTGCCAGAGGCTATAAATGCATGATTATCTTTCCCTGCGAAGTAGGTCACTTAAGGAAAATTAATCCTAAAAGCTCCAGTCACCATGTTTAGACAGTTGGAGAAGACTTGCAAAGGCAGGGACAGGGAGCCCACATTAATGAGTTGCATTCAGAATGAAGTTATTTCAAGAGATGTCTTCGTGAAACAAAGAAACGAAAGCAGTCCAAATTAAGAGATGTTTTCTGCTTTTGGAATCAGTATTGCTTATTCCTTGCTCACTGCGTTGCAGGCATTATCAACACTATAAAACATGGTTTAAGCTTTACTTCATGTTCATAGAAACAAAGGGTGTACAGAATTATGCTTTATTAATATTCTATGTTTTTAATACTGGATTCATTGCTTAAAAATGAATTAATTTAAAAGTTGGATTTCTTACTCTACTGTAGTCATGGTTTCAAACTACAGTTGCTGAAAGGCAAATAACTTCTTTTCTCCAAGTGTCACTGGTCTGCACTGCAGATGTATGGTGAGCAGTACCGTCTTGGGATAGCAGAAATGAGGAATTCGGTTGAATGGAGACTGAAGTACTTTCACTACAAAATTTGACATCTGGTATAGTAACTAACTCCATAAGACTTGACAAATATGAATGGAGCAGAGTCCCTGTAGCTGCTGTTCAGATTATAAATAGTGGCATGTGTTGGAAGCAGACCAAAAGCCTGGTGGAGTGAGCATTACCAATCAGCGGGAGAGGTATGTCAACCAGCTGGTAACAACACATTAGCTGCACTGGCAGCAAAGGTTGATCCTTTCTGACAGCCTTGCTTGTGAGCTGTACAGAGCAGCTCTTCAAGCTCAAGGAAGCTAAGGGGTCTTATGAATGATTTGGTTCTTTTACGGTAGTATCAGAGAGTTCTAGTGAATTCAATCAGTGTCGCTTCTTCTCTTTGTAAGCATAAGGCAAGCGTTTGTATTTATGTAAGGCTTTCGGCTGCATTTGAGAAGAAATTTTACATGAAGTCCTTATGAAATCCTCCACATGAAATAAAGCCATGGAAGTGCTCTTCTAGAGGGGCATAAGAACAGTTAATGGTCCTGGCTGCAATAATGAAAACCATATATGGTGCTGTTAGAATAAGATGGTGAGCTTTAAAGGGTGCTTTAAGATAACTTCATAAGCTTTAGATAATGCTGAGATCTCAGGCTAGAAGGGCGAGATCTCTGCAATGGACTATGCTTGCAATTGCTTCCATTGGAACGACATGACTGTCCTGTTAGATGCAGATGACGACCGTCATCCCTCAAAGTATTCCTAAAAGCTCCCAAGAAGCCTCGTCTTTTGTTCTCACTGAGAATGAGAGTTAAGCTCCTTACTTCGTATCCTGATGTAGAAAAAAATTCACTTCAGGCATTTTAGGAATTTCACCCCTTTTCAGAGATTTCAAAAGGCACCTGCTGAAAGTTACTTCCACTTCCTTCTTCTGTGATAGAAAGGATTTAAACATGATGGTTTTAGTTTGTCCTGCTGCTAGTCCAAAGTACTATATGTTCTAGGGCATGAAAGTCAAATTCCATAGTCTCTTTTCCTCCCTCTTGAATATTCAAAGCAAATTTGGAAACAGGAAAGGTTTTTGTCATGTATTTAATTATAGCTAACTAGGGGTCCTACAGTGAGTGGGAAGCTAAGAAAGAGCTGAGGAGCAATCTGGTCCTATCTCACCATTCCAGGAATAGGCAAGAAAGAAAAGTCCTGAGTTGTTTTGCTGTTTTTGCCTTCATACAAAGCCATCTGCTTGTACAGGCCCAATAGATTCAACCCTTGAAAAGACTCTGAACTTGGGTGCATGAAGGACACAGTTAAGTAATTAAAGTGAAAAACAGCAAAAGAGGGAAAGCTGTGGAAAGAATGACAGCTTTTGTAAGAAGGAAGCCTCAGAAATAAGACGAAACAAAATGACCTCTTTATGGCTACTGCTTACTGTGTTTTTATCTGTAGTTGTGATAAACTGGACACATGCTAAAGTAAGTCTTATTTGACAAATTGGAATTTATTTTAAAAAATGGTAAGTCCTCTCAAAGTTATAATCAAGAGATAATTACCAGGAAATTGCTTTGAGTTAAATATTTTCAGTGAGGCCAATGAAAAACTAATTAATATTCAAAGAGATCCTTATTCTTAATTAGAGTATTCAAAAGAATTTTTAGCAAAAGAGAATAGGTACCCTGGGGAGAGAAGTAGGAATGTTAACTGAGCATGAAAGATCTGTTCTCCCCTTTGGGATAAGGAATATCTACATGATCTCAATGGAGTTACATCAGCACAAAACCAGGGAAACATAGTTGTGAATCAGATCTTTAGACTAGAATAATGCGCACAGTTTAAATGACAAATTTGATCATAGCAAAACAGATTAAGGAGGCTCATGAAGCACATCATATTTGAAGCGAGGACATTAATAACACACCTTCTGGAAAGTGAGAACAACAGAATGGCTGGTCAGCAGGTGAGAGCATGCCTTTTCAGAGAGTCTATCATTCTTTGCAAATGTTGAAGGTTTATCCCATTCCATGATGTACTTTTTGTTCTTGCCTTTTTTTTTTTTTTTGCACACCCCTTTGCTCAACTCAGAGCTACAATATGCTTGAACTCCTAATTCCTATTTCAGTGTAGATGACAGAAATACAGAAGCTTTTCCTGCAAATTTGGAAAGAGGGGTGCTTATGGAGCTATTAGTGATTTCTCTTTCAAGGTGTTTCATATATGACCTTACATTTGCATTTAACCTTTACGTTGACCACGCTTTCAGGTTCTGATTTGTCCAAAGCACACATGTAGCCCATGGACAGAAGAGTTGCCTTTCCAGTGTTGTTACAGACAGTTCTGTTATTAGGCATCTCTTGTCTCACACCTTATCAGGTCACTGGGGCAGGATCAAAATGTTTGCAGAAGGAACCTGATGGATAAAGCTGACCAAAGAGGTTCAGTAATGGTACAGACCCCTTCCTCTATGTGGCAGATGACTATGCAATGAAAATCAGTGGCTATATCCTATTTATCTCTACCCCCTAAATTCACATCCTATACTTCATAATACAGTCTTAATTCATCACATGACCTACAGAAACCACCACAACACACACAACCTTTCAATATGGAAGCTTATCCCTGTGGAACAGACAACAAATTAAATTCTTTTTAAGGAGGGAAAATTTCAGAAGTATTTTCTACAGTTTCCCAGCATCACACTCCTCCAAAAGATAACAAAGCTAGAGACAAAAATGCTCAAGTATGGTGGTGTTCACTGCTCACTGAAACACTAAGAGTCAATAGCAATAGAAGAGTTCTTGAAAGGCACTCCATGGGATGCAGAAGATAGGGCAGTAACATAAAATGAATGCTTCAGCTATGATCCTCATCAGTCAGGGATTTAGATCGCAGTCCTAAGCCAAGTTCAAGAGGGGTAAAAAGAGAAGAGTCACTCTTCTCCACAGAAACAATGAAGGAAGTTTCCAAGCTTCTTGCATTGTCTGCTGTTTACACAGGTGACATTTAAACTCTGTTTCTCATTAAATTTACACTATTAACAACAATTTAATGCATGTCTTTTGTATATTGTATCACAATGGAAAAGACTTGTATTTAACCTGAACTATCACAGCAGCATCAAGAAAATCCCTGATTCTACTGAAGAGACTCAACTTTTATTTTAATTTTATTCTTTTAAAAAGATCTAATTTTTGTCTTAGTCATTTAATTTTATACAATAAAGAGGCACTAGGTTATCTCTTCATGAAGGTCATATAGCATAAAACAAAATCACTAATTCTGTTTTATAACTTTTAGCCCTTTTCAAGAGCAAGCATAGCTAATTAATTCCTACCTTTTTTGCACTAAACATTAAATCCTTGCAGACCTAAAATTTTATCAGACTCTGAAAAATTAAAATAAAGATTTGCCCTTGCTTCTTTACTGATAGTACTTATTCATATCAGTAATAGTATTTTATTCTCACAGTTGTGAGACCTTGCAGACCTAAAATTTCATCGCATTCTCGGAAAAAGTAAAAAAAGATTTGCCCTCACTCCTTTACTGAAATTGCTTATCAGTATCACTAGAAGTATTTTATTCTCACACTTGTAAAGTAACTGATATTTTTCAAAACTGATAAGCAGTCATTTTTTTAGTATATTAAATTACTATAGAACGTGAGCCATAATGCCTTGCTGTTGCTATGGTGCTGAATACTTCAAATATTCCAACAAAACTAAATTTTCAAAAGCAACCTCGGTTATTTAGGAACTCTCATTTTCTAAAATGACTAGGTATTTGGCCATGAAGAAAGTCAAACTGACTTGGGCTCCTATGGCACATAATGTTTATAAAAGCAATTAGATGATGTGGTTGTCAGCAAGTGGACAGGACACGTTGACCTTGACTCTAATATGCATTATGGCCCCTTTCATTCTGGAACTCATTTGTACACACAATAATTTAAAGCAGTTTAATGGTACATTCACACTTTGAATTAGTACAGACTAATTTTCCAGAGGTCCCTAGGCAGACAAAAGCCTGCTTCTTTCAAAAATCCTACCCATAACAATAATTTATGTGTACACTGATACGATCTAGTCTCTGTCAGTAATGTATGAAAAGATAAGAGAGTATGTGACAGCCCTTCATTTCTCTCACTCATTTATTGAGTGCTATTCTGGTTTTAAGGGTTTCACTGAACTGTGCTCTCAATTACATACCTGCGAGTTTGAGAAAGCCTCCTAACTTCACCACGGCCATGCTGTGACAGTAAGGACAAGGAACAGCTCTTTTCCCAGTGTCCACATCTCCACCACTAACTAAAACAGGGCCAAAAAGCCCCGCGCTTCTGAAGGCCATACAAATTTGCAGTCTCCCCAGACATCTCTGATCTGTGCCAGCTGGCCAAAGCCTGAGCACACTTTGGATAATAAGACACGCACACAGTCAGGGTTAGTGCCTTTGCATCTACGGAGTCTTCCAAAACCACCCTACCAGGCTTTATGCAATCTGCAGCCCTCCTCTGCCCATCCGAAACACTTCTGGCCACGCGTGCACTTCCTCGCTTTTGTGCCAGGAGAATGCCACTCGGGGGGTGGCAGTGTAGCCCTGAAATCATTGGAGGTATGTGGAATGGGAAAAGTACTCTGCACAAAACAGTAACTGTGTCTTAGGCCACAGGGACGCTGCATGGGCCCATACTGTAACACGCGGATGTGGTTCAGGCCCTCGGTGTCAAGGCCTGCTTCGTTTAGCCGTATAGACATGGCCAACACGAGCCTGCTGCAGCTACAGGTTGGTTCTGTGGAGATCAGCAGAGGCAGCCAGATTTGCAATGACGGAGTGAAGACAGATACAGCTAAACCGGAGCAGGATGAGGAACTGCAGCCAGGCTGCAGCATGCAGAGCAGTGAGGTGGCTAATGGGACCTCTCCCAGTCCCATAAATCCAACACACACCACACACCAAGGGTGGAGATTCTTTGCAAAAGCCTCTGCTGCATTTCTAGGTACTATCACAGCTTAAACTGGAGTGTGTTGCACCTCTGTTGATGACAGCAGCCATTATGAGTGGTCTAATGTGAAAGATATGCATGCACTTATTTTAGATATTATTGGAACTTTCCATCAGTGATACCATAGGATATTTCAGTCTCTAAGACCCCTTAACGCTTGTTCCCATCTTCCTATCACAACAAACTGAATTTAGCAGAACAACCACTGCAGATGCAGGGCCTTACAAATCCACTACAAGAACAGAAAGACCTTCTATAGAATGACAGAAATATTTATACTTGATTAGGTAGTGGGATAAAGATTCTGAGTGGTGACTATTTGGCCTCTGCCCAGCTAGTACATTAGGTTATGTCCCAATATCAAATAATAACTACTGGTGCAATTCATGTTTGAATTAAAATTGTCAATTTGCTTATCCCAGTAAATATGACGACATGCATTAATCGCACAGTTGGTATAGTGATGAACTGTCAGTTTACATGCTGACAACAATATCATTTTACTCCATTAAGGGAACAGAAGCTACGTGAAAGCATAGAAAATTTAATTAAGCTTCATTTATCTCCTGTGATAGCTATACAATTACCCAGAGGCAATAGCCTAAATATACAGCCCAAACTAAATCATCTATGGAGCTGTCAGAAGTATTTTAAAGAACAAGCAGTATGTCCACATGAACTATATGATCACAATAAACCACATACTGACTGTATAAATTTGAACAAAACAACTTGCTAGTGTGTTGCAACACTTGTCTGTGGATACTGCCACTTATGTTGTTTCCCATCTCTGCTTTTTAAAGAAGATTGAAGTACTAAATTTGCCTTGTTTAAACCATATCTGAATCCACAAAAAGAAAAAATTTCTTGCACTAGGTTGATCTTAGAGTGAAATTTACTAAAGAGAAATTAAATGTATGAAAAAAAAGATGAAATTTGATACATGAAAGTCTCTGATACTGGCACTCTTTCTATGAGTTACTAGTTAACACTCGGAAGAAGCAGACCCTATATAAGTTTCTCTCTTTTCCCTATTGTAAAAAATAAACAGCTTTTCTTTAAGAAAAAAATTGGAACATCATCTTCCTTAATTCACTGATCGTTGCTAGTTCTTTTTCAGTCAGTCTAGACTTGTTGGATCTAAATGATTTTGTTTCCTTCAGCCTCTTCAGAACAATGCACAGGTCAGATGATTTGGCTCATAACTCAGCTTAAAGTCAAAAAGAAAAAAATATAGACCAGTTCTTCCCAATTCAACACTTGTTTCAACTGAATCACCAGTTTTAAAAAAGAATATAAAGTTTTCCTCCCTGCTGCTCTCCCCCTCAGTTTACACAACTCATCATAAACCCAAGAGGGATGCAAGGAGAATGAAGAAGCATGTAAGTTTTGCTAGTTGTGATTTCACAGACAGACAAATGGCTTAAAAGCTGATAAACAGATCCTGAGCTCCCATCCTTTCACAAGGCTATGCCTACGTGCCACAACAGTGTTAGAGCACGTTTATTTTCTAACAATGTGAGCTCTATTTCACCTTCATTGATAAGGCATCTGGAATAGGAAAAGGGTATGGCAAGCAGCATGAGGTGAAGATGTTTAAAAGCAAACTTTCCTGAGCCTCCCACTGTGGTGAATGAATGTTAGCCCAGCACAGATGATTTCCTATACTGCTAAAGTAGAATTAAATAATAACACTAAAATCTCTGAAAAGTATAGAAAGAAGGTGCTACACAATCCGTGTTGTCATGTTCATAACATTATTTTTAAATTTCCTAAACAAAGTAAATGTGTAAGTCTCAGTCATACACAGCGACTGGATCACAATTTGTGCATGTAGGATGCTATTTTAGTGATCCTCTTAAAGTTCAGGCCAACCTAATAGGAATGTAACGCCTACATGAAAAAGCATTTGGTCTGAGACAACAAACCCATATCTCATTTCTATGCTTATTCTCACTATAGGGAGGGAAAAAAATCTTTTCTTTTCTTTTTTTTTTTCCTTTAGCAAACTAAAGAGTTGGATAACTTACTACTAGCATGAAGCACAATTCAGTTGGTGTGTGTGTGTTTTGTTTTGTGTGGGCCTCATTGTTTAAATAAAATGACTTTCTAATTTCTTACATGGTTGCTCTCTGCCAGAAGAATGGTTTCCAAAATTCCATGTTGAATTCCAAAGCTAAAACCTTTGCATTTCATGAGAAGAAGACAGAACATCATTACACCAGAGCACCACAGAATAAAAACTGCAAAGGCAACAACCCTATAATCAAAGTCCATCACAGTGGATGGACCACTAGTAATGTTTTATTATTGTGTACTTGAGAAAACAAGAGTCCTAGACATCCCAGGCATTTTATTTCATCACTTTCACCCAGCTCCAGCTTCCTTCATTTGCCAAATGGCTTAAAAGCTGATAAAAAGAAACCCTCTTGTACTCCACATCATTGCTGATTTGTGTCCACCCAATTCATTACTGACAAAACTTGATGGCTGTTTGATGTCACTGTGGAATACTTTGATGATGCTCATGAATTGCCATTTTTCCTGCATCTTACCAAACTGCTATTCAGCAACTTGAATTCATCTCAGCAGAGACCTCTATTACATGGTCAAAACACTGATCAACACAAACTGCTTGCTGCCTATACTACAAAATGCCAGTGGCATCTACAGTGATATTCAAGTCAATCAAAAGATATCTCTTTATGTACAGAAAGCTTCCCTAAAGCATAAAACTGATGAAAAATTACAGGTGATGTTGATCTCCATTTAACTGTATTCCCCATTCTATTCTTCAAGCTAATTCTTCCCTCAAGAAGAGAATATATCAAGTACTTCCTCTTTTTGACATATAAAATATTCCACTTGTGTGTTTATTTGTGCCTGCCCCTAATCTCTACCCAAATCTGCAGGAAGAAGGTTGATGCCACTGAACTTCTACTGCAAAGGATTTGCCTACCAAAATGCAACAGAAAATAATCAACATGACAGCCATCCTGACACAATTATTTTCAATAACACAACTGCTGCACATGGAGCCTGAGCAATGCTTATGCGCATTCCAATGTATTCTGAAATGGCTTACAACTTTGGACTTTATCAATGAGCTTTTACTTTTGTCTTTCAGGGGCTTAAGCTATCTTGACAGGAACCATCACCTGGAGAGGGGGTCAAGTGAATGAAATAATAGCCTACCAGGGAGCCACAGCAGGATGACAGCAATGCTAGGGAATGCAATACTGTGTAACCTCCATAGAAAACAAGAAGCACAACTCTGAATCATAGTGTTGGCAGAAGGTTTAACCTTACACTGTACCTGATAAACAAAACTTAGTGGATGAAATTCATCTTCTCCAGGTTTAGATGTTTGAAAGCTAAGAGAAGTACCCTCAGACGGCAATTCAACTGACCCATCTTACATGCCTACCCAGGATGAAATATATCAGGCACTACAGAAGGAATAATTTCTAGGCCCCCGTGTCATGTGAATGAGGCAGAATTTGCTGATTTCCCCCAGTGAACCCAAGCCACAGCATGCTCCAAAGGAATTACTACCTTAACTAGATTTACTTGTAAAGCCTACCCATAAGTAAGGGAAAAATCTTCTGCCATCTTAATTCATCTGACAAAAATGACACACTCCAAAGAGTACGATACTAACAAGTTAGTGTGGATCTTCTGGATTTAGACTTAAAACCAAGCTTTCTACTTTATATGAAAATTAAGAGCTCCTGGTTGTTGGTCCTATATCTCTTGCAGGGATGCAGTGATCCCTCAAAGCATACACAGCTACACAGCTTATGAAATTCAGTCAGCTCTACTTCACATGAATTCTAGACAAAAATTACTTTGATGAAAGCTATTTTTTGCATAAGGACTTCATTTGAATATGAAAAAATTATTTTAAAAATATACTAAGTACTCATGCTATATATTTTTAATGTAGAAAGTCTTCTAAACTGCTTTTCTCTGCTTTGTCAAACTTCAGTTTTTAAATACGAGTTCTTTCAAGAAGGGGGCAGAGGTAACCCATTTGGCAGGATCCTATCAATAAACATAAAAACACCATCAAGTGGCTTTATCAAGTTCACTGTGATTTCTTTGCACCACACAGACTACCCCATGTTGGCTCTGAACTGTAGAAGTCAACAGACACAGCACAGTTAGTTCCTAAGGTGGGCTCCACACATGCCTGGAAGTCTAAAATATTCCAGGTGACAGGAGTGTTCACTCAGCTCTATTCAAGCCCCTTTGCTCTGTGACCACTGGAGGAGTCCATACCAGCTGCTCTAGGTACTAATTAGCTTTACCTATGGCAAAGGAGCAGGAGCTGCAAATACCTCCAAAACTCATGCTTCTTCTCACTTCCTCTTAACCCAAGCAGAATTTGGCAGAGCAGCACATCTATCTCATACCTTCAACAGGAAAAGAATCCATAAGTTAAAATACTTGTTGCCAGCTATCAGCACCTCTGACTTCCATGGACAATCTCCCAGAAGAAAGTTATCTAATTAATTAAAAATTAGCTAATTTGTAAGTCCATTTGGACTTCATTAACACAACCTGAGCACTTTGCAAATGGCAAAACACTCTTTTCTGAATCTATGTAGTACATTTTAGTCCACAATTAATAATTCACCATGACTTAAAGTGGAAACACTTTATGACTTAAGATGATAGGCACCTTATAACTCAAGTCAGATGTAATGTAAATTCCCCTGCCCCATATCTAATCATATCCTTATAAATGCCAACAAGAATAAAGTAAATGACAGGCTCTTAAACTTAAATCAATGCACAGGGTGGTGCTAGGTGGATTGATTTCTGCTTCCAGAGTGTCCCTCTTCTCCAAGGAGAGGGTGCAGTTAAGAAGGGAGCAATATAGAATAGACTAGAAGGAATATATAAATCCATAAAGTAAATTGATCAAGGCTGAAGGTATATTTTTTTATATTCTGCTTGGAAGTTTGAGAAAAAGTGAGTTTTACAGCGTTTCGAGAATAGTAATTTAGTCATTCATGTTGTTGTCATACTTGTATGTTATCATCAGGCATTCCAGACAGCAGTGAAACTATAACCACACAGCATATAAAAAAAAAATCAGAACTGGGTATCTATCTATGTATATGTGCATATGGACTTTTTTCCTTTTTTGAAAATATTTCCCTCAAGTACCCCACCAGGTTTGGCCCTGCTGCCTAACGAACTTTATGTGTATCTATTCTCTTAAAGAGAATAAAGCAGACATTTACGGTTACAAAGAGCTCATTCAGAAGTGCAGGTGAGTGGGCAAACGGACACTATACCAGGCATGGGACAGAGGGGCCAAGCAACTTGGCAACACAAAGAACCTCCATTTGTCAAGACCCAATAACTAAAAGGTTTGGGCTTCTATTGTTTGGTTGGTTGGAGCTTTTTTAGATCTTCTTTCTTTCAGATGATTTAATTTGAGTTGCTGTCTTGTTTTTAAACTGGGAAACTGATTCCTGTTGTATGGGTGAAGTTATAGAATTACAACTGGAGAAATTTCTTCAGTAAGAATACACACTTCAAAAATATTCAAGAAAGAAAGGCTTTGGGGTATAGGTTTACATGGGCTTAAAAAAAAATAAAGCTGTATTTTAAAAGTGTATGACTGTAATGATTTGTAACAGATTTTAACATACCAGACTGACAATGTTGGCCTTCTGAACTATGAAATACTAAGTTGTCTCTCATTTTTTGCATTTTTGTTTAAAGATGGTTTTTAGCTTGTGGACTTCAAACTCAAAATTGTTCAGTAGTGCTTCATATTCCTATACTTCTCAGGAATACGACAGGGGCATTTTACCATGACTACAGCACTGCCATAAGTTACACAGGTTCATCATGTTCTGTATATTGATTTTAGAAAATAATCCAAACTTGACCACAAATGAACCTTGAAATGAAACAAGAATCAAAAATAAGATAGTGATGCATATTGTTTTGCAGCATAATTAAAAGTGATCTGAATCTTCCTTTCTCTAGAAATGTGTAGCCATTTCAATGATTTCTATGTGGATGGGAATACATAACCTGAAACCCAGGTCTAGACTATTCTCCAGTTCCACAGAATGAGATTACGACTCCAGAGTCCATTTTAGAGATAGAAAATACTAAATGAACAAGTCTGGAAAAGTTTCTCTAGCACTTGTTTACCAATACAGATGGTTGCATGTTGTTTTGTGTTGGTAAAGATAAGTGGACTAAGTCTTGCACTTGAAAAGAAGCAGCTACATATCAGCTACTACAAGCTTTTAGTCTTCTAACATAGTATGCTTTTTACTGGCTGTTGGGCCATAATTTGAAGAGGTCCACCACTGGGGAGGCAAAGTGCTTGTGTGTACAGATGAGTGCAAACTGGGTGATACTCTTACCTGCAAAACAGACTGCCACAGGGAAGTCTTGTTTACAAATAGTCAAAATTTGAGACTCTGAAGAAAGCCCTCCACTTTACCATCAAGAATTAATCCCAAAATGAAGGTATACCTCCAGACATCAACTTCCCTAACCAATCAGGATGGGACAGTTTGAGTAATTGGACACTGTGAAAAGTATGTTCATATTTGTCCTGCAAAACATCCCCTCTGCCTTTGCTTTTCACAAAAGGCTTCTCTTTTCAAGGGTCATGACTGTTAGAAAATGCACTTGAGACCCAGGGGATCGATAGAAATGTGGTTTTTTCCCTGGTAACTTCAGGTGTTAATGGCTTTCTGTTCCTGTAGAACATATTTTTTAAATGGGTGTCTGAAAAATATCTGTAAGTATGCAGTGAGGCTTTCAACCCAAACAAGGCATGCCATTTGTAGTTTCAAAGTATTACGTCTTTCCACAGAGGATTTTTTTTTAAATAGCAATTCTACAAAGTGGCCATTTCCTATCAAAAATTTTCACTGTGTTTTTTTCTGGAGAACTGTGCATTGAGAGCTTCAGCATTTCTTTGGTGTCTGCTCTCTTTGATGCTAATGACACTTGAGTGATGAAAAAAAAAGTTTCAAAAGACACTGGTGGTAGGGGTATCTGCTACAGTTAGAAATGCTGACCTAACTTCAACGAAAATTATCCAGACACATCTCTGGTGTATTAAAGACAACCTCTCAGACTCATTCATGGTGTCCTGGGAAAGTACAGTTTGGAGTTTATCCCTGGTTACTGGTAGAAAGGTTTCCTATGAGGACTCTCAGCAATGTCAAAAGACACTGAATGATGGGAGTATGAGAGATGAAAACATGAGGTATGAATAAGATCACCTATAACTACAACTGGAATCCTTCTTGAAAAGATGACTGCATGTTTGAGCTTAAAACTCACAAAACTGCAGATATTCTAAATAGTGTATGTACAAATAATCCCATAAAATAAACCTCACAGACACTGCTCACAAGTTGAAACAAGAATACACACCCAGTACCAGAATGTACAACAGAAAAAGTTCATTGTGCAACTAAAAAAAAAACCACCTCTACCCTCCCCCCAAAACACCCCAAGGAATCTGATTTGGTGCTAAGTATGAGATATTTAAAGAGCCAATGTTTACAGTTGCTG
The DNA here is from genome assembly GCA_013399115.1 of Anseranas semipalmata. Lineage (NCBI taxonomy): Eukaryota > Metazoa > Chordata > Aves > Anseriformes > Anseranatidae > Anseranas > Anseranas semipalmata. Next base: position 217,410 of record VXAA01006353.1, read on the forward strand.
ATGTATTAACAGATAATCTTTGAATGTCATCCATATTTTGGATTGATTAAACACAATGGATGTATTCTTTTAGGAAATGAAAGTTTATTCCTTAAGCAATTTAGCTCCTTTTCATTTTTACTAAGCTTTTTTTTTTTTTTTTTTTATGTCTGTGATTGAAAGAGGAACAAATTACTGTTCCAAGTTGTTTTTTGTTTGTTTGTTTGTTTGTTTAATTTAAATTGCATAAGGATTATATTCCTCTTCTAAGAAAGTACTTGACAGATAAGTTATAAGAGTGCTCACTTGTCCCTGAGGATGGTACTTACACCACCAGTTTTCAAACACCAAGCTCTCATTTTCTGAACCACCCTTGGAACTCTCATTAAATAAATGGCAGGAAGTGGGTAATCCACATGCTCCAAACCAGAACTTGCTTAGGTGCTCAAGGGAGACAGTGAAATTACTCTTCTAAGTGCTGGGCTATTTTTAGTTTTGGCTCTCATCCATTCCTGAAACCATTATAATCAACTTTACCAGTTGCAGAGTTGCTTTATTTGAAAGAGATAAGCAACACGTACACTATCGCTACTCTTCTAATAGTAGATACAAGTCCTCTCCACCTCTCCTTCCATACCTACAGACATCTTATGAAAATGTTACAGTATGGACTATGCTGTGCTTGACACACTATTGTTTTAAAAATATGTAATGATTTAGTATATATTCCAGATTCCCTATAGAATTTTCAGAAATAGGGAAGTCAGAGACAAGAAAAAATTTACACAAACACAAGATCTTCATTTCAAATCAATAATTTCCTAGCAAGAACTTTTATTGTGAAGGATAGCCTACTTGAGAAAAACCCCAGCTGCTCAGGCAGAAGTGCAGGAGTGCGGGAAGCAGTGGGAGTTGGGTCAGGGAGGAAGGGGAGAGCAATCCTTCTCCATGTGCTTCTTCCTGAGACCACCAGGGTCTTGCTGGTAGAGCACAACAGGCAGAAGAACAGCACAGCTAGGACCTTCACAACATCAGACAAATGTTGAGGTGAAGTCAAGACGTACTTCTAAGTAGCTCTGTTAACCAGTTCTTTGCTTACACTGGCAGCGGAAACTCATAACCTTTGAGTTTCTTCTCTAAGTGTACCTCAAGAAATAACAATCTTTTTTCAACAGAGTAATTGAATTTAGCAGAGTTCCTCTGGTGTGCCCTACGATGCCATAGTTCATTATAGCACCATGCAATTCAAAGACAGATATTGCCTTTTATGTTATAGAGAAACCTTTTTGAAAAGTCTAGCTTTATCAGTTCTTGGAGGTTTTCAAAACCCAACTAGATAAAGACTAGAACAGCCTGGTCTGATCTCATAGCTGGCCTGCTTTAAGCAGGAGCTTGGATTAGAGACTTCCTGAGGTTCCTCACAACGTGAAATAACCCTATGATCAGGTTAGATAGCATTTAAAATCAAGAATTTTAAGAAAAAAAATGTTATACACACCCCCAGCACTACTTGGTAAGAAAGCTGCATATAACACTATAAGGAACATCTAAATACTGGGATTTGAGTATAAATTAAAATTACAAAACAGCACAAAAACTTATTAACTCAAAATTTTTCTCCAAAGCCAACTTAACAATTCAACATGGTCCACAAAGTGCATTTACTGTAACATAACTAAAACATTTAAGCTTGTAGAAGTGCATAGTTATGACACACAAAGTGAAAAATCTATTAAACAGATTTCTGCATACAACTTTTAATGAAAACTCAGTGAAGGAACATGAGCTAGCAGCAAGATCTTAGGTTTGTTTTCTTTCTTTGTTGTTGTTACAGCATTGGATTTACATGCAGCATTATTAAATGGTAAGCTATCTAGACAATAACATATCTAAGATATAAACATCATTTGAAATAAGTCCATTTTCACTAAGGCAATGAGTCAAAGTTTCATATTAAAAACTTCTTTGAATACAAAAGTAAGAATTTTAACGAACAAGCAACAAACACACACGTATATTGTCTAATCAAAACATTATGTTATAGAAATTCCAAGTTTCATTAGTTTAGATGGAACATCTTTACGTATTACATGAAAAAATGATGTAACAGGTTCAAGGCATGGTTGACAGAAAATTGAAGACTTTCAAGACTTGTCCCAGAAGAATCCTCTTATAGTAAGTTTTTGTTTCTGAAAGCATGTTTTATCCCACAGCTTTCTAAAGTGCCAAGAAATGGAATTAAACTTGTTATAAACAAATATATTCTTTTCAAAGGGGGAAAAAAGCAACTTCACCAAAAAGTTAACAAAACATCCCAAGCAGCAGTTGTAGATTTACATAATATTCAGTTTTCATATTTGAATTATACTAGGGCTGAATAAGCTTGGAATAGTATTTCTTTGGGCTCATTCGGATGACTAGGCATTCTATACTACGCACCAGCGTGACTAAAACTTACATATAAAAGCCAGGTGCAGTCACGTCAGAAGTTGTTACGAATTTTTAAGCATCTTTTTCCTCTCCAAACTCCATTTTATGATCTACCTATCTTTTAGTTAAAAAATAAAAATAAAAAAAAATAAAGAATAAAGAAAATATGGGTGGAAAAAAAAGGAAGGAAAAAAAAAGATGTCTGAGGAGACCACAATTTAGTTAAGAAAGAAAATCCACACCTTTTTCAGTCTTATTTTAAATATTAGATTTAATTAACTAGCTTTTGTTACAAAAAAAAAGCATTCCTGGACTAGCCATCATTCAGAAAAGGACTGATCAGTGTCTCAGCCAAGATTACTAAAATTCTAATGCCAGGTTTAGGCTACTTTTTATTTTTGTTTGTTCTGGCAACATTTAGTAATTATAGCAGTGCTCAGGCTATACTATATTACAAGAAGTAGAAGTTCCCAATCAATATTACTTCATAATTCAACATTAACCATCATATTTAGTTTAAAAAAGGCAAGAGGTTTAATTGCAAGAGTTTATCTTCCTGCACAAGGCTCATAACTGTTTAATATCCTGCTCTCTCAAGCAGTTGACTAGAATCACGCTGCTGGTGAACAGCTTTAGGACTTTCCAGTTACAGATAAATTTAAGCAACTAGACGGACTTTTGCTCTATTATGCTCATGGGATATGAATGGAATTGTAGACGTACTAGAGCAAGTTCATTTCACTACTTACACTCGTTTACTGAAATAATGAGAAATTAAAGTTCTAATAACAAAACTCTGGTGACTTAAGTAATGCTTTTATTCAGCTTTTGGGTATAAATGGACAGAAAATAACTACAAATACCAAAGTAGTCTACATTTATACTGCAGAAATAACACAAGCTCGACTACCTACACCTGAACACACAATGTGCAGAGAAGAATGCTTGCAGAAGACGACGTATCTGTCCAGAGAGTTGTGTTATAACAAAATGAAATTGAACATTTTTCGAGTGTGTAGACTAAAAATGACAAGTAAGATGTAGACTAAAGCATGAACTCCACGCTTCTGACTTCTGACCTTGTTAACTCCTGTCAGACCCTTCCGGTTCACACAAAAACATAAAACCTCATTCCCCAGATTGCTGTTGTGATAACAAGCCCCGTCAACCTGTTACCTCCATCCTCTCCTGCTAAGACACCTGCACCCAGCTGAGCTCGCCGACCCTCTCAGCAGCAGTGTGGTTCCCACCTCCACTGCCATCCTCTCCTGGTAGTGCCACGGCACCTTGTCCTGCCCACAAAGCTCCAACTCTTGCCCCACGGCTGCCCGGGCTCCCGCCAGGTGGCCCCACATGTGTCTTTTGAACAGCACCTAGCATCGGATCAGTTCCAGAAATAAAGGTAAATACGGACAAAGCATTGCTGCACACAAGACTACACGCTCATGCCCTTCCAGCATTATCCTCCTCACCCAGAAGCACTGGCTAAACTTCCCTTTTGCTGAAACGCAGGGTGCGGGAGGCTCATTGATCGACAGGAGTCACCGGGGTGCAGAGGGAAAGGGTTCAGCGTGGCAGCTCCTCTCCATCCAATGTGGAGTGCCGCCAATGCACAGCACCAGCAAAAGGGCAGGAAACCAGGAGGAGAGCAATCCCTTTCCGTACCTCTGACGCATGGAAAGCCCAGGCAGTTGCAGATGATCAGAATGTAAAGTTTTGTTTACATTTTCTTTTTTTTTTTTTTAAAGCAGGGGCAAGCAGACTGCCTGCAGAGAGCACCCTTCCAGCCAGCACAAGTAACTAGGTATGTCTGCTTAGTTGCCCACTTACTATTCAAAAACATGCCCATTTAGACACAACTAACACAATCCCGCAGGCTTCACTTTCCATCTCTTTCATGCATGTATTACATAGTGCCGTTTTAGAGAGCCCTCATTATAGCTAACAATTAAATCCAACCAAGGCAGCTCATTTCCAGACTAAGTTCTGACATCAACTTGTAAAACATAATGGTGCCTGGGAAGTAACTGGTATCTTCTGAAATATATAGATTTTTAAATGGTAGCTTCCCTCTGATTGAGACAGTGTTCCTTGACACTCACACACACACAAAAGGGCTTCTTCTCCTTCTATATGAAAAAATTGTCAGAAAGCACTTGAAAGCATTCTTTTTGGTTAAGTAATAGTATATAAGTGGCCTCAGTTGGGTTTTTCAGTGGCCTACACAAATCTTTATTAATTTGTTATAAAAACCTTATTTAGTACAAAATTCGATTAATTTCAAAGGGTTTTTAAAAATTTCATTTTCTTCAATAATAGCTCACTAACAGACTTGAAGCTACCATTAGCAAGACAAAAACCATGTCTTTTGAGAATCATCGTAAGAAGTGATGCTCTAAATGTAGAGATATCATTGGAATGCCAATTTTAGCTAGTGGTATATAACAGGACAGTAAACTAAAACCAGGCACTCACACTGCATACATGAAGTAAAGAGAAAAATGCAAAGCGTGTAAGTTTTGTAACCTCTATTCTACCCCATCCAAACTTACAACTGGATAGTTTCAAAAATATCTTCCGTCATGCTCAATGTAGAGCAAAGTGTAGTTACCACACTGGCATACCAGAAAACATATTTACATATACAAAAAGAGAGGCGAGATCTTGCAGCTATCATTAAAAACAACAGCAACAACAAAAAACATTTCTAGTGCATGGACTTTATCACAACTACTTTTCACAAAAATATTGAGAATTCCAACACAGAAGTAACAAGTTTAAATGAATTCTTTACAGAACACTGATAGACGTGCAACATTTGTAATACTCCTTCAACATGCACATAGCACTCTTACAACGCACCAGTTCTTCTAAAACATGTAATAGATGCACCGGTAACAGCTGAAGTATAAAAATAAACGCAATCATTCTGCTAAAAAATTAGTGCAAAAGTATCATTTTTTTCTCATTTGAAAATGTAGATGATTTTTTCCAGGTACCTTTAATAGAATTATTTTCTTACAAAAAATGAGAAGTCTCGAACAATTCCATCTTCACTCATTCCAAATTATTTGCATGACATATCTGAGGTTCTAGTGTTCCCCAGATTTTGATCAAGGGCTCTCAAGCCACAAAGACATTGTTATTAAAAAAAATAGAATTTCTAGTTTTGCTCTAAGTTCATCAAATATTTATGGTACTCTACACAGTCTCATTATGTAATGTGTTTTATGAAGTGTATCCTACTTATGCTAATTTTTAACAAGCAAGATATATCCATCTTAACTCATTGTTTAAATAAAAAGGCCTTGTTTTCTTAAAGAACAATGGAGTACAGCATTCATAGAATCATAGAATGGTTTGGGTTGGAAGGGACCTTAAAGATCACCTGGTTCCAACCCCCCTGCCATGGGCAGGGACACCTTCCACGAGACCAGGTTGCTTCCTAGTGCAATGAATTATAATTCAGTCTGGAGCAGAGCTTAACATATTTTATGTTCTGAAAAAAAGTTGAAAGATGTTTTCAACTGTCAGAACTGTTCAATCAAAGATTGCTTTAAATTGTATAATCCAGAAGCATTGGAAGAGTCCCTTTTCTTCCAATAACTCATCATTGAAAGGCTGATCCAATACTATAAATTATTTAAAGAAAATGTGCAAAAATAATTTAATTGGAATACTCTATGAAGTGGTTAACTTTACTAAGATCTCAGACACTGAAATAATGCTTCCTGTTAAAGGGACACCTGCACAAATGAGCGTTCAAGTGCTTGCACTCTGCTGATTAAATTATAAAATAATGCCTCCCCAATCTCATTCCAAAAGATTTCCTCATACATGGTTTTGTTTTTGTTTTGTGAAAACAAAGATTATATTGCAAATCTGAAAGCCAGTCCTGTATTTTATATTTTATTAAAAATCATGTAATTTAATTCTTAACCATGCTAGGTGGAAGCCACGACATGGGAGACGGTCCCTTTAACAAGGAAAGAGACAAGTATCACTTTATTAGGATGTGGGAATGGAATCTGTACCTATGGGTAAATGGCAATGCGTTCTGGGTTGGTTCAGCCCTTGGTTCTGAATTCTGTGTCACTTCTGGCGTTGCTCTCTCGTCATCTGTCCCATTAATACTTTCTGGCGTTAAAGGAGACTGAATATCCCCTCCAGCTGATTCCTTAAGTAAAACAAACAAATGATAAATTAGAATTACAAACTGACCTGCTCAGGAAGACAATGTGCTTATAAGCACTAACAATAATTCTCAAATACGATATGAATTTTAGGCAATATTAATGTAAGGCTCACAGATTTCCTGCATCCCCCATAGACATTTTTCATCATGTGATTTTAATGTAGAAGTGTATTACCATCACATTCACACTATCCTGTACAAAATACAACTGACATATGATTTTTTTTGCAAGGATCCAGCATCCTGCTTATTACAGACTTCTCTCACTCTTGCCTGATACCTCATTTGGTCACAAACTGATGACTACTCACACCCAGCATTCTTACCTCTAACTCTGTATTCTATCACAAAGAAACAAACAAATTCTGATATTTTTTTCAAAATCCAGCCTCACATTCCATACTAACCAAAGTGAACGTTGGAAGGGCCCTTGCTGGTGCAGTCAGTCTCACATGTGAGCCCTGCTTGTAAAGAACACTTGGTCAGCAGAGTCCTTGCAAAACCTTCATAGCCACCTTAGCCTGGCCCTCACTCTTGCTGTTCATGGTACTATCTGGGAAGGACAATACCCAACTACAACCAGGCCGCTTCCACTACTGCTACATAACTGGACACCTGAAAAAATCAATGTCTGTCTCCTACAAAAAGCAGTGGTGCAGTTTTAATTACCCCTTATCACACCAGCATGTACACTTGTGTTTTGGTCAACAAATACTACTTGCTGATTTCTAGTCACTGAAAAGTATTTACTTTTTAAAAAAACAATAATGTACACCATGTAGCCCACATCCTAACTCAGAACATTGTATGATTTTCAATCCCTGTATGTGGTTTAATTTTAGTATTTTCTTCTTCTATTTTCCTTTTTATTTATTTTTCTATTATATTATTTTTCAAATAATGACTGTCACAGAAGATAAGAGAGTCATAAGCTAAGTAGCTCATCTTGATTTTAAAATATGTTAGTAAGCTTTTAGTAATCAAGTGGTAACAACTAACTCCAAGGAAGCAGACTTTCATGAATAGAGTTCAATGGATGTCATGGAGGGATGTCTGTCCAGCAGAGGATGGTTGAATAACAATCTTTCCAAAAGCTAATGGCCACGCAGCCTCTAAACATCTGCATGGGTAACAGATAAAACTGCTATTTAATGTTATTAAACTGAAGCACAAGTACAGTCTCTGGAAGGTAAACTGCTTCTCTTTCCAGCTCTTTGATACTCTGCACAGAAATCTGAAGAACAGCAATGTCAGGAGGAATTGCAAAGTACCTGGAGATGTTCATGATCTTAAAGGATCAAGATCTAATTTTGAGCTTCCACTTGTAGCCTTCAACTAGTTTACAAGGATAAGGCTTTTTGAAAGCCAGTACTGAATCTGATCCTTCATCTATAAGAAACGCAGCCCAGGACTTTGAAATTTAATCAGATGGAAAAACTCCGATCTTTTGAAGAAAATAAGATCTGGCTGTCATCACCTTCTGCAAAGCACTGGTGTCACTTAACCAATAATACTGTAGTTCTAAGTTTTCATTGCACTTTGAATTACGTTAAGCACTTGCAGCACAACAATTATCAAAACTGTGATTTATTCTGACATCCCTCTCACATAACATGAGACATATATCTCACATTCTAACATGCATCTTAGTCTACAACATGAGTTAGTGGGTTATACAGAGTTGTACTATAACATTTCAATACTGACTTGAAGTTCTGTTTAGTGCTTATGAAGTAATACTATGCATGCATGCGCACAACTGTAACTGTCTCCGTGCTGCACCTTTTTTTAAATCCCTATGGGTTATAAAGCAGAAAATAATTAGCTTATCCCGATTTGTTACACAAATATAAAGTGTAATTCACACTATCAATGCAAATTATTTATTATATGAATGTAAAGTGTTTCCGAATTTCAGGAATTCTGTTATTTTATTTTTACTTAAGTGATAATAATATAAAAGTAAAAAATAAATCTTGAGTTTTACAGAATGCTTTTACTGAACTGAAACTGAATTGAAATTAAGTGTGAAAGGAGAGCACAGTTGGCAAGATAATTGGGCACATACATTGTGTTATACAAATTAGGCATTTTTGTCTATTATTATCCTCTGATGTGATAAACAGTTTCCACCGACATTAAATGAAAGGCATTATGGACCCAAAAATTTCTCTGTTACTTCCTCCTCTTCTCCAGCTGCACTACATGTTCTAAAAAAATACATACTGCATTCCATAAAAACTGGTTTGCTTGTATCTTTAAGCTGAAATTCCTACAACATTATTACACACAAAGCCAGAGATTATTTATTAACATGTTTTAAGTAAATGAAAGCACTAAGCTAATGAAAGCGTGAAACCTATTTCAAGTAGAAGAAAAATGTGCAAGTTTCACCTTGGCTTATTTTTCAGTAAAGCACTTTCATAGACTTCTAATTTGAATGAAATTCAAGTGACAAAAATTCACGCAGAGAAACATCACAGTCTATGTAATACCTAAAGGTTCACTGTCTGCAAATTCATGAGGGGCTGAAATGTTTGTAGAAGAGAAGCATCAGATTCTAGTTCGTACATCTTCCACTAATATAGGTTAGTCAGTGCTCTCATACACTGACAACCACCCCTGCCTGACAGATAATTTGTTTGCAGGCAACATAAAGCTGGCTATGAATAAAGCACCAAATACAACGGAAAAAAGCTGCTTACGCTGAAAACATCCTAAGCTTACAAATAATATATTTGCATGTTATATTTTTAGAGAGAATAAAAGAATTCTAAAACATTTTTGTGAGATTAAGTAATGAAGTTTTTATTTGGTATCATTATAGTTTCACACATCCAAATCAGACTTTTGCAAAGCTGGGGAAGAAATTATGGTTAGCTTAAAAAGATTTTCACCCCTCCTTGTTTAAAGAGCAGGATAACTTACTCGTAACATTCCCTGTATAGATCCTATATGGAAAAAAAACAGTGCTTAAATTGAAAATGACATGTCTTCCTGGAAAATAATTACATACTTTAAGGTCTGCTATTTACCACTCATGCAAGCTACAAATTTTGTATATTTGAGAAGAAAGGATTACCAGCTCTCCTGTTATATAAGACCACTATCATATCATAGAATCACAGAATCATTTAGGTTGGAAGAGACCTCCAAGATCACCTAGTCTAACCTATGACCTAACACTAACTAGTCCTCCACTAATCCATGTCGCTAAGCTCTACATCTAAACGTCTTTTGAATACCTCCAGGGATGGTGACTCAACCACTTCCCTGGGCAGCCTGTTCCAATGCCTCACAACCCTTTTAGTGAAGTTTTTCCTAATATCCAACCTAAACCTCCCCGGTGCACCTTTAGCCCATTTCCCCTCGTCCTATCACCTGGCGTGTGGGAGAATAGACCAATCATATCATATCATATCATATCATATCATATCAAATATAGCTTTTTGGAGGATATTGAACTCAAGTCACTCACCAGTCCTGGACTTACACATGAGCTAGCAAGAGTTACACTCAGGAATATTTTGCTATTTTAGAGTTTGTCACAGATCTGCACTATACAAAGGAGCACTGGCCCTACTAATGAGTAGGCAGGATGCTGGTGATGCCAAGCAATATAAAAGTGACAGTGACTGTGGTATTCAAACTACGCATAACATAGGGCAATCCATCAAAAGATGTATAAAATTTCAGAACCTTATAAAACAAAATACATACAGTCAAAGAATAGTCTCTAAAGTAAAACAAGCAGACTTCAGAGCACAGATCAGGCCAACTGTTAATGGTGGCAAAATATAGAATAGTAGAAAAGAAGGAGGAGGTTGTTCTAAAATTAAGAACAAACTAAATCAATCGCAGCTTATGTTTTCATTATGCATTATATTTTTTGTTATTAAGTGTTCCATACAACTCCCTGGAGTTGCCATTCTTCAAAGACCTTCTCTGTTCAGTACGGACTGGCAATAGCATAAGGCTAAGCCAGCTACCAATTCAGATACCATAATACGAGTAAAAACATTTGTTCTAGTATAGAAATTCAAACATCCCACAAAGTCATTTTTTCACAGGTTTTGTAAGCAAACTGTCTATTTCCACAAAGAAGAAGCCAACAGGTGACAAAATCACAACCATTTAGTGAAAAACGGCCAATTCCTTGCACTATAAAAAAAAAATCTAATACTAAAACTTATCAGATGATGACTATTCCTAACAGTGTGCATAGGAGGGGCTCAGAATCACATAAGGAAGAGTTGGACTGTTTTGAATAAGTTACCACACAATTTCAGATATATTATTAAAATGACCATGGTCACAAGAAATACCTGAGGACAGATTCTGGCTTAGAGAAGAAAAGAACTGAGGTTCAGACTCCAGTTGGTTTTAAGACCAATGGGGTAAGGCTGCAGACACCCCAGCCTGCCCCATTTGGTTCTGTACTTCAACCTAATTAAGTTTAGTTTCAAAAAGAAAAAAAAGCAGAAATAAAAAAAAGTTTGCAGGTAACTGCTTTATGCAGCTCAGTGAACTGCAGAACACAGTGTTGCTCTTTCAGCATACAGGTAAACCTGCAACTGAAAATAGGTCACGGGTGGCTTGTCACTGTAAGATCTGTGGTTTTATGTCATGAACAAAATAATTCCCTGTGTTGAAAGATGAGTCTGGAAATGAGGAGGTGTCAGAGCAGTGGAGCCAGTATTTTAGTTTTATAAAAACAAGGTAAGACCCTTGCAAAACCCTATTACATAAGCCTGAGGTAAAGGGACAACATATGGGGTACCTATGTGCACAGGTGGTCTTAGAAGTACCAATATAGACAGCTTCTTTCTAGTCCATCTCAGACTGAAGCCTCCAGACAGCCCACATACAAATAAAGTCTGTATTATTATATGAATCCATCTTACTACAGATGGGTAGAAAGTGCATGTTCTTTGACACAGAAATAATGCTTTTCTCCTTATTTGAAGAAAGCACCATGCACTCATTGGGACTCACAGAAAACAAAGTGGCATCTCTTTTGTAATTTGTTGGTCCAGACCACTGTCCTTCTCTGGACAAGTTAAGTTCTTTTTAGAGTTAAGGTTAAGGGTGACTTCATATGTTACCTGATACTCTGGGAAATTAAAGCAAAGCCTGCTGGTAAATAGGAAGAGAACAGACAATATTAAAGAAACAATAAGAATGCAGAATTTAAGTTGAGCAGTGGGATAACTTAGCAGAAAAGGAACTCCTGATATTAAGTAATTGCAAATTGGGCTATGTATTGTTTTATTTCTAGTATGTGTTTCACTGGAAGAAAAAAAAAGCCTAAGAATACATTTCCTCAAATGAAACAACATATCCAAACAATTCTCAACATGGAATACTACTGCCTGGCTGCTAATGGACTTTTCTGTGTGGCGAAATACCTAGCCAAATAGTACCAACACTTTTCGAAAGCTACAAACAGCTTATTTAGAAAAATAGCCTAACTTCAATGGACTTTAGATAAGATTGTTCTTAAGTTTTAACACTGCTAACTGGAAAGTACTGGAGCGATAAATTCATATTCTATTTATGTGATATTTCTGTTATCTTTTCTTTTCTATTTCTCCTTAGTTTCATGTCAAATTCTTGCAGGACATTCAGAATCAAATACTCATACATGCCAATAATATTTGCAGGGTTACATCGAACAATGCTGAGTATTAAATACCTTGTGCAGGGCTTTCTCACACTAGATGTAAACGTATTTTAATACAGGTTCAACCTGTACGAACATACTGACTGCAGAAAAAAAGCACACGTACTTTTTCTCCTAGAAATGTGCAGCAGAGAGGGTGAGCAATGTACCATATCGGGTACACTTAATTAACTGGTAAGTAATAAGGACATTTTTTAAAGCAGTACCATAACACATTTTATATAAGTTTAAAACGTATATTTTCCATTTTTGATATACAGTATTTTCCTATCTATTATTAATTTGATGCACACTGAAAGTCTGAGACAGCAGAGGATTGACACTTGCAGCAAACTGGGATATTCTTATAGAGCTCACTGCTCCCACACTACCTCCCACTGCCTTTCCTGTCCAAGCTTCCCAAAAATCCAGGTTCCTGTAAAGTCCTGCCTGGCCACTGAATATATCTCCTTCCTCTTTTACTCTCCTTCTCTGCAAAGGATCACTATGCAAATCACAGAATCACAGAATATCCTGAGTTGGAAGGGACCCACAAGGATCATCAAGTCCAACTCCTGGCTCCACACAGGACCACCCAAAAATCAGACCATGTGTCTGAGAGCGTTGTCCAAATGCTTCTTGAACTCCGGCAGGCTCGGTGCTGTGACCACTGCCCTGGGGAGCCTGTCCCAGTGCCCGACCACCCTCTCGGTGAAGAACCTTTTCCTAACACCCAGCCTGACCCTCCCCTGTCACAGCTTTGTGCCTTTCCCTGGGGTCCTATCTGTGGCCACCAGAGAGCAAGGGGAAGGAAGAGCTGTAAAATGATTGAGAAATGCAACAATGGAATTACGTGCCTTGCAGCCACTTTTGGGGAGACAATCAAAATGACAGAAAGTACTCCATCAAGTGTTTCTAGGGTCCCACCTCACTTCCTCACTACCAAGCACCCATCTTCACCCCCTGTCATTAATCTCTTTGAATGAGCACCAGAACCATGCCACAGTATGTCGTGAAGCCATCGCTTCTCATCTGCTCCGAACTCCAAAGTTCCTGATTCAGCTCCCTTCTCTCCAGGGAACTAATGAGAAGTATTAAGTATGTGACGGCTATTATGCTGATGTGTCAGCACTTGCACTAACTGTATCTTTTGAAACAATACACTAACTTATCAACACAGCTAAAAGCCAAGAAATGACAAGTAAGGCCTGAATATGAAATTATTCCTAAGTGTGCATTAATTAAATTGCAGCTCTCAACGTGCTTTATAGAATTGCTCAGGGTAACATTTCTATAGCTGCCTACAGTATAAAATGTTGGGCTGCAAGTATACAGGGAAATCTGTACAAGAAAATGAACAATATTAATAGCTCACATATAGTAAGAGAAAGCTTTAACCCTAGGCAACTGCTAGACAAAAGCATCTTGTCTCTGAGTAATTCAATATCACGTCCAAACCAAGTAAGTCACTCCATTTTATAGTGTCAGATTTAACTCCAGAGTCCAGGCTATTAATCAGCTTGTCAAAACAGAAGCACAGTAATTGTTTTGCCTATAACATTGAGTAACTAGAGGCCTGGCTGAAGTACTCCACAGCCTATAAAGCCGAGTATATGCTAGGCTATAATACTGAAATATCTGCTTCCGTTATCTATGTGCTTATTTATGGAATTCACCAGAAATTTAGGGACAGCCAAGAAAACTAACAAACAAACAAACAAAAGATTATTTTTTTTCTCATGTTACAATACAGCAAACAGTTTCCCTTTAATACTGAAAGCCAACCTAGCACTTGGGCAAAATGCCTACCAGGGAAAACAACACAAAGTCTGTTCATTGTGTATATTCTTGTGGTTGTTCCACTGACTTCTCTTGGAAGGACACCAGATGTAGCTTTCTGGTGGCAACAAACCTATTTCTACAGCATCTTGTAAACTGCCTCCCACCCATTTTCCATCAAAGATTAGGAGCATAATGCAGTGCAAAGCACCCAAGAGATTCACTGATTTAATGATTTTTTTTTTTCCATCTGAATATGAGAAAGCACTTCTTTACGGTTCGGGTGACAGAGCACTGGCACAGGCTGCCCAGAGAGGCTGTGGAGTCTCCTTCTCTGGAGATATTCAAAGCCTGCCTGGATGTGATCCTGTGCAATGTGCTCTAGGTGACCCTGCTTAGCAGGGGAGTTGGACTAGGTGATCTCCAGAGGTCCCTTCCAACCTCAGCCATTCTGTGGTTCTGTGAATGAATAAAGGTGCATTCCCTAGAAAAAAGACTCAGCTGCATTAAGCCTGCTCAGCTCAGGAATCCCTGCTGAAGTTTTAAAGCTACTTCATCCTCCAAAAGCAGGAATTACCTTGTAATTACCTTTTTCTTTTTCTCAAAGCAAATTCAAAGTATGCATTTTCAAGTAGATTAATTTTAGGTATGGCTAATGTAAATATGACTATATTAATTTATCTTCCTGGTGGACCTATATTAAACCAGTTCATATGTTTTGAGATGTCTTTTTTGAACTCTTCTTTTACAACTTGGCTAACTGTAATAGAACTCAGAAGCCGCATGTGACTGTCATCTCCCTTCAACACATTTCACAAATGAATACTACACAGTAGGAAATAAGTAAAAACAGTTTGCTGTTTTAACTTTGATTTTTGTTGCAATTATTCTTATATAAAGTCCTTCACAGTGTATCTACTTAAGTTTCATACATATGATAGGAGAAGACACAGAGGGTCTTTACCATACACTTACTTAAACAATTGCTCACCATCTTTACACATTTTCTGGGGAAAGCTCAAAGAAAGGAACGGGAAAAGATGCGAGGCCTATTTTTCTCCCTTGGAAAAAAAAAAAAACAAAACCACCCCTAATATGATATGGGACATCCCTTTGGTCTGTTCAGGTCAGTTGTCCTGGCTGTGTCCCCTCCCCACCTCCTGCCTACCCCCAGCCTGTTGCCCTCCATGGGGGCAGTGGTGCTGCCCCTGTGAGCAGAGTCCGGGACCTGCCCCATGTCGGATAAGAGCCAGCTCCAGCCAGCTCAAGGGCCAGCCCCTTCGACTCTTCTACAATGGACACTGAATGTATGCTTAGACTTCTTGACACTTCCAGCTGACTGTTGAGAGGATTCAGGGTAACTGGGAAGTACCCTCTCCATTTTTCACTTCCAACATGTGTGCATGAGATACAATACAAACTCTTAAAACAGTTAAGTAGCATAGACTTTGAAGTACTAGGCTCGAATCAGGCAGTGACTCACTTGAGAGGGTGTACTTGTTAGCTCCATCTTTTCTTGGGATTTTTCCTTTGCTAGCCGTGCAGCTTCTTTGAATTCCTGAAATTTTTCCGCAAACTGAAAGTACATATGTTTTAAAAGAGAGAGAGAGAGTAGGCGTGAAGTAGTTACATTACATGCAGAACAGAATGCTGTACTTAACATTTTACAACATGCAATTCTGTCAGTAGAATTTGTTAATTTTTCTCCTTCTTAGACACTCATCTGAGCCAGTTACACAGTGACATACCTTCCAGTACCTTTCAGACAACACCTACTCTGTTTATATGGCAGGAAAACTACGATGCAACAAAGTTTCATCTGTTGCTGATAGTTTTTAAAAAAAACACCAACCAACCAATTAAAAAATCCCTCAAGTATGGCTAGTAATAGTGATAAACTGGCTTACACTGCTGCTTTCAGATTCAGGTTTTACTCTCTTCCTTACAATGAATGATCAGGTTCTGAAGCCTACTGTGGTCTAAGAGCCTAATAGCCTTCAGTGAGCTTCCTTTTTTCATGACTGAAACAATACTGATTTCTTCCCAAATTTTAACAACATTTGTAATTCCAATAGCTAACTAAGAAATCAGCAGTGGGAATATTGAGCCAAGTTCATTGCTTGTTGTAACTGTCATGTGAAGCTTGATTTCTCTGCTACATGTACTTGTAAAGCAGCAAGTTAGAAATACACGCAGCCTTAAATTTGAGAGTTAAATCAATTTTAGCCTAGATTCTCTGGCTAGAGAGAAATTTGGTTCCGTTGGTCTCACCTTTACATTATACCAATTCCTATAGTAGCCAAGCATTCGTTTTTTACTTGCTACTGCTTTTACACAGAATATGATCTTACTACGATTGGCTAAAGACTGAAATAATTCTGTAGAAACACTGGAAACTTCACCAACAGCTTCTAAATTTCTCCAGCAACAGCAAACAAAGAAATTGTTTTGCACGGCATGTATTTAGAAGGATGAAGGCTATTTTTGTGTGGCACAATCTCCTCAACTATTTTCAAGCAGAATTTCACTTGCTATCCAAGATACAAAAAATCTTATTGTCTTTAAACTTCTCCTGGTAGGCTATTAGTACTTGAGGAAGTATCATTTTTCTCCTCCCGTATCCTATATTTCAGCTGGCAGGTTATTTAAAAGCATATGTTTCCTGAATACAGGAGCAGACAAAAAATACCGTGCTGAAACACTGAATCCAGCATCAAAAAAGGTCTGAGAACAGATGATAAAATTGGCAACACATCGCCAGACCTAGATAATACTTATTTAGGACTCATTGATAGACCTCAAAATCTCATGGGTAACCTATTATTTAAATCAGTTTGACGACCAGAGGATTGCTAAGTGGAAAGCATTATGCTGAAGTTTAGAATACATGGCTGAAAAAACACTAGGCAGTAGATATGATCTTCTGTATCACAGTGGTAGAACTGTAAAAAAATACAGTGAATAGACAGATAAACATATAATATCCTGAGGAAGAGCCAACAAGGCTAATGTAAAGGAAATTTTCATAAATTTACTAGAATTCCTTGAGACATTCTTGTGATGGATGACAACAATCTCTTGAAACAATCCCTAATTAACAAAGATGAGAACTTACAGTATGAAAACAAGGGTACTCTGGAGGATTAATAATCTAAGGAAAAGATGAAAAATTGTGGAAGGAGAATACCCATTATGACACTTTTGCCATATAGCATACTCTGAAGTTATTCAGAATAAATGAGGTCAACTAGTTCAAAGGGATAAGACAGCAAACCTGAGAAGGAACATTTCTTCCCATATAGAAGCATACTATCAAAAGCACAGAGTTATATTTTGGTTCAGAAATTAGTCTCAGTTTTCACTGAATACCATGGGACATTCTGCTCCTCCTACTACACCAGCAAGAGAGACTGTGCTAGGAAATCCTGATACTTGGAAGGGAATACTCTTCAACACAGAAATCATCCTTTAAGTACTACTGACTTCTGCCTGACTCCTGACAGAATCTTGAAGTGAATCTGTGATCCGACATATTGAGAAAAGGTCTAATAAAGATAAACAAATGTTTAATTAATTTTCTTTTATTCTGTTTGCATGTAAAGAGTTGATTAATGTGCCTTTACTTTTCAATCAAATATTCTCCCAGTAACAATTGTCATAGAGAAAGAGCCTACCACTGTTGCACTCTACCCTGGTAATCAGTTTATGAGGACAAAGGCACGTGAACCAAATAGTCCAAAAGTCAAAATACTTAGTATAAGCTTTGAAAATCATCTGCTTGTTTAGAGTGACACAGCTAAGCAGACAATGATATGAGAACAAATATTTTATTAGAAGTCCTGATTATTTGTTTCATTAGTCTTTTGAAATCAGTCACAGATGAGACTAAGTGTTTTGTGGTTGTAGGCTCCCTGGAACTTTAAATATTTCTCTGGGGCCCAGAGACACTACTGCAAAACAATTTAGATATAACAGGGCTGTTCTCTTTGGGACTGTGATACATCAAATACAGAAAAACATTCCAGAATCAATATTAAGGCAACTTCTAGGAGCAACCTGTTTCTGAATAAATCCGTCAATACAGTTTATTTGTTAGTACTACTACTAATATTCTGTTGTACCTCCATCCCTAAACTAGATTTCATGTCCTACAGCAGTAGCTGTATCAAAGAGTGCTCTGGTGAACCTGACTACAATGCCAGTGCACAGAAAAGGGAGTTAGCAACCTGAGCAGACAGACAAGACAAGAAAGAGAAGATAGATGTGATTTCTTTAAAGCTACATAGCAGACTCAGGGTTTCTAATTCAGCTTTTCTGATTCGAAGACCAATACATCTACCAGCTCCTGTGATTAAATAGATTGTGATCGAAATAAGTTTATTTTTCCTCTTCAAATACGTCTTTATTAATTTTACAAAAATAACATGAAAAGTTTCATCTCTATGAACTTTGGTAGCAATGACCAGCAACTTTAACTAACATGAAAATCGTAGCTTGATAATTAAGATAAAATACTACAGGAACAATTTCCTGAAAATGTCTTGAGGATTCATCACCATAATCTTCTGAATGGGTCTGCGATTTGTTATTTTTCTCAACTGATCTGTGTATTCTTCACGAATCACAGCAATCTTGAGTAACTGCTAATTACACATGTCCTTTTCACAAAATATCTACTCTAGCTTTTCAAATTATTAGGCTAGATCCTTTGAAATATTAACAAAAGTTATCACCATATTGGTGAGCAAGTGCTTCTAGGACATACACATGAATTTAAATAAATTACAAAGTTTTTAAGTTAACTGAAGCAATGATGTGCACGAATGCACATGCATGTATACAACATTACTACATTAATATCACTCAGAATTTTGTGGATTTGTGATGCTTCATAAGAATGAAAGCTGATTATGAAACAAAGAAATCTTACAAGCATATCACATTGTCCAAATAAAGTAGATGTACTGGTTCTCTTTTTAATGATTTTCTAACAGGCCCACGCTTACCCCTTGGATAGTGACAATTATTTTCTCACACTGGCTGGTCTGTTTTTTTGGTTTTGTTTTTCTTTTTTTCTTTTCTTTTTTGAGACAAGCCAATCATTATTCCTTACTTGAACATGTACTACCACTCATTTTATTGCATTTGGGTTTTCAGATCTTTAGTATAATTCAAAGATGAAAATTTTCTGCTTAATGTAGAGACATATTCTTAAACAGAAGTCCTTATCTGAAGAAAGATGATACTGGTTTGTACAGGTTCCTGGACTTATCTACCAGAGTAGTATTAATAGCAAAAGGTATTGTAGAAGTGGTGCTCACAGGAACTATACCATCACTTTGAGAAAAACAGGTTACTGCTTTCCTCGGATTAAGGCTGACTAACCTCCTGCACAAGTAGACCAGAAAAAAAAAAAATCATGTAGGGCACAGAGTTTCTCTATTAAATATTTCAAGAAAAAACTGTATTCCAACAATAAAATGTACTTTTCTTTTACGTGGAATAATTTTCCCACTAGCTTTACCTTAAGACTACAGACTTTGAAATATTTGTAACAAGATGCACTACATAGCAGAAAAGTAAAGATGAACATGGCTTAAAAGACAAAAATGCATCTGAAGACTATCAACAACTTTTTTCTAGGCCGCTTCAATATACTAGAAACACTAAATTGTCTACTCTTATAAACTCTATCATGAAAAACTGTAGCATAAGGAAAACTTTAAATAGAGAAACCTAACTAATAATTAGAAATCATAAACAGCATATACTGTGATAGCTTAAATCTCCCTCCTTTTCTCAATCAGATAAAAGAAAATTTGCAGGTATCAAAGTGCTAAAAGCATATTGCCATCATGACCTGTCCTGTCGTTTTACATTATAAGGACAGATACAGATTTTTTTTTGTAAATCATTTATAAATAACAACACTGAGCCAAGATACAACCAGCAGGAATCAAATATTCTTAAGCTCTTTGGCTGGCCAAGTAGTTTTCATTGCTCATACTTACTTTTGACAGATGATGTTCAGATGAAAATCCCAAGCCATAGACTGTATTCGCCCTGCTGTCTGCCCATTGGCCAAACTTCTGGGATGTTTTAGTAAACGTCATGTTGGGGGTGATAGTGCTATTTATTATTGCCTGAAAAAAAAGTAACAGTTGTAAAAAAAAAAAGGGTTTTTTGTTTGTTTGTTTCAGTTTTTTTTAAAGATTACTCATAATTGAAAGTACCAACACTATAGTCAAGTATCTATGTACACTGAATGAGACACAAACTAGCAACTGGGGAACTGTCTTCTTCTAATTCAATCACAGCTAAAACTATGAAAACATATATTGGCATACATTCTGAAAAAAAAAAGGAGCAAAAGCTGGGTGGATACCTGTTTGCAATTGCAAGTAGTGATTTAACAGTTAGTAAGTCTAAAAAGAGTCCATTAAAGCAACCACATAGGCTAATGAGATCTGAAGAGAGGAACTAGTAAAGTCTTTTTTTGTCTCACATGTATTTCTTTGTCCCCGAATGTAATGCCTCAAGCTCCACTGTTGCAATCCTCCCTGCTGCATACACAATTCTTATTGGAAAACATGCAGTAAAACAAGAAGCACAATTTCTTTTTAAGTTTCTATATTGCAAGAACCTGTTTCTCCTCTACTTACAAATAAACGCGGTTAACAATGACAGGGTCATACAACTACAGAGGAAGAGCTACTCTTAGCATTTTTCTCTTCTCATTCTTGTTATGTACAGGATGGAAGACATACATGTTTCAGCATAAAACTTCTGCTAATGTAAACAAAAATACAACTATTAGATGATATGCTGGTTCCACTAAAACCTGCTGAAGTTTTACCATAGATTTCAACAATATTTCCATCACACTAAAGTTTGTCTAACATAGTCTAAATCTGTGATGTGGAACTGTCCAGTTGACTTACAAGTACATGTTTGGATAGAGTCTTACAATGACATCAATGGGTTCAATTTAACTAAAAAACTGAGTACTAGAGTTTATAACCAGCCAGTGTGAACAAGAAAGACTAGCCATAAAACCAAAGACATGCATGTCAGAAGTGAAATGCACATACGCTTTCTCATGTGTCTGTCTATTAAGAGTTTCAACCATATTTATTAAGCAACTCACACCCCTTTTCATAAAACGTTGGTTAGTAGGTGTTTTGTAATAATCAATCACAGGAGAGAGACTCTTTATAAAGAACATCCTTAGAACTTCCTAGAAAATTGTATACACTGTGAGCAGAACAATATAGGAAGAATCTTTCTTAACGTAAGCAAAGAGCAGGTTCGAGACCACCTGATGAAACTGAATAGGTAGAAGTCTATGGGGGCTGATGACATGCATCCCAGGGTCCTGAGGGAACTGGCTGATGCAGTTGCCAAGCCACTCTCCATCATCTTTGAAAAGTCCTGGCAGTCAGAGAAGTTCCCAGTGACTGGAAAAAGGGAAACATCACTCCCATTTTTAAAAAGGGTAGGAAGAAAAGCCAGGGGACTAATGACTATTCTGCCTCACCTCTGTGCCTGGGAACATCATGGAACAGATCCTCCTAGAAGCAATGTCAAGGCACATGCAAGACAAGTAGGTGACCTGAGACAGCCAGCATGGCTTCATCTAGGGCAACGTGTGCCTGACCAATCTGGTGGCCACCTTTGACAGGGTGACTGCATCAGTCAACAAGGGAAGACCGACCAATGCCATCTACCTGGACTTCTGTAAGGCCTTTGACATGGTCCCACATGACATCCTTGTCTTTAAATTGAAGAGATACGGATCTGTAGCCTGGATTATTCCATGGATAAGGAATTGGCTGGATGGCCACAGCCAGAGAATTGTGGTCAACAGCTCAAAGTCCAGGTGAAGATCAGTGACAAATGGTGTCCCTCAGGGGTCTGTCTTGATACTGGTACTGTTTAATATCTTTATCAATGACATAGACAATGGGATTGAGTGCACCCTCAGCGAGTTTGCAGATGACACCAGGCTGAGCGGTGCAGTTGATACAACAGAAGGAAGGGATGCCACCCAAAAGTACCTGGACAAGCTTGAGAAGTGGGCCCACATGAACCTAACGAGGTTCAACAAGTCCAAGTGCAAGGTGCTGCACCTCGGTTGGGACAATCCCAGATGTGGGTACAAACTGCAAGCAGTCCTGCACAGAAAGATTTGGGAGTTATGGTGGATGAAAAGCTTGACATGAACCAGGAGTGCATGCTTGTAGCCTAGATGGCCAACCGTATCCTGGGCTGCCTCAAAAGAAGTGTTGCCAGCAGATCAAGGGAGATGTTTGTCCCCCTCTGCTCTGCCTTTGTGAGGCCCCATTTGGAGTACTGCATCCAGCTCTGGGGCTCCTAGCACAAGAAGGACATGGATCTGTTAAAGCGGGTCCAGAAGAGGACCACGAAGATGATCAGAGGACTGGAGCACCTCTCCTATTAAGAAAGGCTGAGAGAGTTGGAAATGTTCAGCCTGGAGGAGAGAAGGCTTCTGGGGAGACCTCACTGTGCCCTTTCAGTCCTTAAAGAGGTCTTATAGAAAAGATGGAAAGAGACTTTATACAGGCAGATAGTGATAGGACAAGGAGGAACAGTTTTAAACTAAAAGAGGAGAGACTTGGATTAAATGTTAGGAGGAAATTCTTTACTCAGATGGTGGTGAGGCACTGGAACAGGTTGCCCAGAGAAGCTGTGGATGCCCCATCCCTGGAAGTGTTCAAGGCCAGGTTGGGTGGGGCTTTGGGCAACCACATCTAGTGAGAGATGTCCCTGCCCCTGGCAGAAGAGTTGGAACCAGATGATCTTTAAGGTCCCTTCCAACCCAAGCCATTCTATGATTCTACGATTATGTCAGTTGCTGTGCCCCAAACAATATTGTCCATATGGGTCCTACATCAACAGTCTCACACTATAGCATTGGGAATCTTTTGAATTTCAGTGCACATGTGCCTTGTCCTGGTTTCATGAAACCATAACCCACATCTCACCCCTGACAGTTCAAACCCAGTGATTACTGAAGAATCCTAGAGCAGCAACAAAACCCACAGGATCTAAACTGACTTCTCCGGTGCAGATAAAGAAATCTTTGTTATATTCTTTAAGTAGCAGGGACTGGACTGATGCAGAAAGCATAACAGTATTTTCTCAGGATGTTGTCAGTGAGAAAATTCAACATAACTGAAAACAAGTACTGCTCTCCCAAGCCAAAGATACACTTGAAGCCAAATTCAGGCTATACTACACGTGTGAAATGGCCTTCTGGATTAATATTAAAATGAGTAGTTAGGGAGTTTACTTAGTATCCTTTGCTTCTGCTTAGATTTGGGTAGCTCTGGAGCACAGCTACCATCCACATCAAATTTGCTCTGAATTCTACAGGGCAAGCCTGAAAAATTTATAGCTGAAGTGCCAGCAAAGCCCACAAACAGCTTCCATGTGTATATGTTGATTATCAGATGAAGTGGGGGAGAAGAGCATTGCAGGTAAGCTCAGAAGAAGATGGAGCATTGCAACACGTAGAAAGGCAAGAAAAGATCATAGAATCACAGAATGGCTGAGGTTGGAAGGGGTCATCTGGTCCAACCGTAGAGCAGGTTGCCCAGGACCATGTCCAGGCAGCTTTTGAAGACCTCCAAGGAGGAAGACTCCACAACCTCTCCGGGCAACCTGTGCCAGTGCTTAGGCACAGTGAAGAAGTGCTTTCTGCTATTCAGGAGGAACCTCCTGTGTTCCAGTTTGTACCCATTGCCTTTTGTCTTCTCATTGAAGACTTTTCAGACATCACTGAAAAGAACCTGGCTCTGTCCCCTCTGCACCCTCCCTTTAGATATTCATATACATTCATAAGATCCTCCCTGAGCCTCCTCTTCTCTAGGATGAAGATATGTTGTTCCTTCCCAAGTGCAGGACTTAAAGACACTGCATCACCGATGAATTTAACAAAACTGGCAGCTTCTACAGTGGCTTTGGCAGCTCCACTACACTCACATTAAATTGGAAGACCACATATGGATGTAGCTGAGGATATCAAACAGTTTTTTCTGACAAACTTTGCATCAAAATGCAAGCTTTGGTTACCATTGTGAACAACTGGAAAATTTTTGAATGCCTCAAAGCTTACACTTGAATCAACAAGCCTCATCTGGTAAAGGATAGGATTTGCTGTGACTAAAGACTGAAGAACCATCACCAGCACTAATTGTCCACAAAACTTATCCAATTTTCAAATATGACATATTAGTCAGTGAAGTCGTTCATAATTCAGACACCATTCTCTTTTCTTTAAGCATAAAGTTGGGGGCCCAAATAAAGCCAATGGGCTTGCAATTGCACTAAGGCCCCCAGCTGAAGTGATGGGAAATGGCTGTCTGTGTCATGTAGGACAGAAGAGATAACAAGAGAAAGGAGGGGTAGACTTCTTGGAAAGAAGTTCTGGTCTTCTTAATACTTAGAAGCCTTCCTTTTGAAATAACCTGGTGGAAGCCTATAACAGAACTTTTAAAATTCATCTAATGCTCAGTCTCTCTGGGTGTGGAAGCTGTCAACAGAAGCAAGTTTGAAATTAACTGTCCTGGGGACAGTGCAGAATACGGTCTTCTTCCCAACTCAAGCTCTGTTGTCTGCTTGCTTAAGCCCTAGTTCCACACATTGCTTGGTTAATTTGAACTAATGTCACAGATTTGGGACTGAAGGTATTTTGTCACTGGTGTAACACTCCTCAATGCAGAAGAGGCCTGGGACTTAGGACCTGCAAGCAACAGGCAGGTTAAAAGCCTGTGGACTGGAATCTGCTACATTGACTGCAAACTAACCCAGTGGAAAACCTTGGAGGAACCAACCAGTTTTCAGCTGAGGCTGCTCATTGCTTCAGCTGACCACATGGCTGGCTGTATATGAGAAAATCCAAGAACAAGCTGTATAGACCAGAATGGGATATCAGTTTTGACAGCAGTCTGCATTTAGGTTGGCTTACCTTAATTGCCTCCTTCCTTTTGGTAGGAAGAAAACTTTTTAGAAAAATAATTGTACTCAGAAAGAGTTACTGTTATTCTGCCCTTTGTTTTCCGACAGAGAAAAATAAGGATGCTCCACTCCAGCAGAGAGTATTAGTCTGAAGATAGCAAGTTTCTTGCTGGGAAGATTAAACTCAGATCCCACCGATACAAAGACAAGTCCTTTAATTAGATATACCAATTTTAAAAGAAAATCAAGGTTTTCAATTCTCTCTGAATTAAAAACATTAGTGTGCTCAATCTCTCACGTTAAATTGTTTATGCTTTAAGCGTGCAACACTAGAGCATGCTACAGATACAGTCGGTGTTAGCTACTTCTGGAAATACTAGATATGAATACTTCAAATCTTTGGCTCAAAAAAATTATGAATTTTTAAATTATCATTTATAATTAAAGCTGTCTTGTCTACTCAATAGGTACTGTTTTTAACTGCTCTTCTCTATGCCATGACATTTCACTATAGAGTCACCAGTATAACAAATGTCAAATATTTCATCAGTCTTTTAAGAATGTTGTTAGTCTAAACGTACAAGGATATCTTAAAAACAGAACAGAGTCAATCTGACAGGCAGACATTTAGCTTTTGAAGAAAACTGATTTTGTTATCTTTAGGTTTGGTTGGAATAACAAAACAGCTTTCATGTTTTCCTTTCAAATAAGTTCAGCTATGAGAAAATAGGGCATGTGTCTAAGCATGCTGTTCGTTTTACTGACAGCAAACCCAACACCTGCAAGAAAAACAGCAGCAGCAGTCAAATATGATTTTATCTTGTGCTAAAGATGATGCCAATAATAGTTGAGACGCAAAGTATCTTTGAACTTCTTCAAAATCATCACTGAAGACCTGGGATTTTAGGACTTACTTAATATCTGTATTTAGCATTAAACAGATTATCAATGTAATGTGCCACTACTTTATTTTAAAAGTCATTAAAATGTAAAGATCACCTATTGCAATAACACTGAAGGCTGACTTGGCTCAGAAATATTATATGCATGGCTTATGGAACCTACAGACTTGAAAACCACTCTTTTCCAGAGTCATCTTGTATTTTAGATGAGCACAAATTATTGTATTTTTTCCAATCTTGCATCTGTGAAAAAAATACCACAGTGTTAACTAGTACTGCAGGAACAACTTTACTTGTTTTCTTTTCTTAGTGACTGCAAGAGACTGAATGGAAAAAACAGAGGGATTATGGGAATAATCTTAAAGTCTGTCTGCAGTGTTACTGGAGAAATAACGGAGGCTTCCTTCCATCACCTACGAGAAAAAAGTACTAAGACACAAGAAGATATGAAGTGACTATATAATTAATGAGATCTGAAAGCCTTAGCAACAGCTTCTCAATGTTGTCATGTTGTATTGCATAAGAGATTTTATTTTTCAGGCTTTCTCTTGATTCCTAGAATCGTACGAGAAAAAGGTTGCATAAAAGACAGTTACTCGAGGTCATACAGATCAGCCTTGAGTTCTATCAGATTACTTGCACCAGGATCTCCCTGACATGGGTGGCGGAGAGTCAGATACTGTATGTGACTATAAAATATGGCCTGTTCACTGAACACCTTATGGTCCTAGAACTTTTACCAGAGGCAAGTCAGAGGGAGATTAATCACTTCTTGTAAAAGATATTTTAAGAGGAGACAGTAGCTTCAGAAAACAACATCACACCAGTGAACAGGCTTTAAAAGTGCATAACCTATGTAGCCAGAATAATACCACACCCTGTGGAATTACTCCTCAAAGGACTCATAAAAGGACATTTAAATCTACCTAAATACTAGCCTCCACAGGAACCATTAACCCAACTCTTTGTCCAGCTATGCTTTCTTTTACATAAGCATCAATTTGCAAACTAAAAATGATGGAGTTCACACAATTTTGAGAAGGATAAAGCTGTTTGGATAAGGATGAGTTATGCTTGGCTGCTGCATCACCCAGTTTATATAAGACATTTATTTATTGAGTCTGTAGAATGAATAAATAGAACTTGTTTCTATAGGACCTATCTCAGCTGAATCTGGCTCACATACCAACTGATATGGAATAAGGAAAAAAAAGCCTCTCACAAAATACAACAAAGATCTCCACAACCAAATTCAAGTGGGTATCTGAAATGTATGGTAGGATTTCTCAGAGGTGAGTGAAGATCATGTCTTACAAACATCCTGTTTTCAAGAAGAAAGATTTAATGATGTTCAGTCAATCAGTACAGAAGTTAAATTTTATCCAGGAAACCTACTGAAACTTGAGCAAAAAAAGAAAAAAATATGTGGCTTGTTGTTTTTTCCCTTCAAACCATCATCAAAACTCCCTTGCTTCAAGGTACTCTATGAATATAAACAAAGAATTGTTCCAGTTACTAATTCAGAAAAACAAATTTGATTAAAAACAGATATGGAAAATAGCTCTCAGAGAAGGTATCTTTGCACTCTGATTCGAAACACCCAGCTTCTGGCCTGATAAGCAGTCTGAGGACTGCTTATTCTCCCTCAGGGCTGTGGAGGGTAGCTGTTGAAGTTTTGCTAATGCTCCTTCAGTTACCCTGAGGAAGAGGAAGGACATAAAGAGCAGAAACGCACAGGGATGACAGAAATAGATTATCACTCAAGTTGAATCTCTCTCTCTCAAACTTTCCTTTCTACAGTCAAGGTGGACATGCACTTCAGTTGCTATCACTTACTGAATTACTGCTCAGCACCTAAGCCACTGCAGCTGACCAACCACATGCACTTCATTCTCTCCAATGTACAAACCCATAGGGTGCTATAAACCTCATCAGCACTGTGTCTTTCAAGAAAACCTCGTTGGATCACTATTTAATCCCCTTGAGGGATGAGGTCTGTAAAACCAACATAGTTTGACAAGTGTTTTTGGCAGCTGACAACATGTAAATTTGAGACATTTTCAATGTAAAATTTGTTTTTTAAAAAAAATCATCTTTATTCAGTTTCATTTCAAAACTTAAAAATGGAGAATTACTTTTCATATATTTTTATCCTTTGCCAATTTAACATTTTTGTGTGATGAACAGACAATATAAGGCATTGTAAGCTCAGAAACCAATAGTGTTACTGACACACAACTGTATGCCATATAGCAGAGAGATTACCTGGATGTGCTCTGAATTCACAAATGCTTTATATTTATATTTAGCCCTTCATACACACTACATTTTATATGCACAGACATGTTAAAAAAGATAAGACTATAATTAAAAATAAAAAATTTCTCTGGGAACTATGCTGCAAACCTCCTAAAAGTTCTTCCACAGGTCCCCCTGCCATATACCTGTGTATGTTTCAGAGCAGTGTTGTGATACCTGAAACAACAGGTCTTAATCATGGTTGGGATCCTAGATCTTTGTCAGATATATAATGTTTGGGATGAAAATATTATTAACGTTGCAGTGATCAGAGAGAGTAAATAAAAGTGATAGACCACATTATCAATAAACCTAACATTTAGGTTTTTAAATTTAACCTAAATAAAGCCAATAGTACTGTAAATACAAAGGAAATGCTGCAGCAGACAAAAGAGCAAGTAAACAGATGAACAACTGCTTGACAATGCACCTCAGCTGTCACGTTGCAAGAAGCACAGCTTTAGACAAAGGCAAAGGAACTCCAGTGGATAATGGAAGGATTTTGTAAACTGTGAAGATGTTTAGGTGCTACAGATTACAACTAGTAGCCTTCATTTCATACAGCATCTACTCCCAGTCCAGAAGTATTTTATAAACAGTCACATAAAAGGTATCTTAATTATTTGACAGAACCAAAAATCATTTGAAGGAAGGCTGGGAAGGGAAGAAACAAAGTAAGAGTTAAACTCCGAAACATTCTGCTAAGCTTCAATGCCACTCTCAATCACCTAAAGGAGTATCATATAGAGATCTTTGACAAAAACTTCCTACATACTTCTGTATGATAAAAATTCTCTTTCCTCAACTAAAATAGCAATACTCTAGATACTCTTAAAAATGCAGAGTAATGCTTTTCAGCTTTCAACAAATAGCCAAGAAATCTCTGTGAATACTGCTATGCTTTAACAGAGTGTTTTAGTTCCAACCATCATGAATTGACACATCTCCAGAAGTTGTAATTGATGTACCTTGAACGAATTACAGCTTTTGATTACACTTTGTATATCTTTAATGTTCTTATTGCTGAAATTTCTGACATGTTGTTTGTAAAGCTACTGTTTACACACTTGAGGTAGAACCTACGGAATAGTCAAGTATTTTCCCCAAGTCTTCTAAATTGTTATTTTAACATTTCTTACAACAACAGCTCAACACATTATCTTTCCCAATTTAGAAAAAGAAAAAACAAAACATAACTCTCACCCCAAACCCAAGCCAAATGAGTTTTGATAAAAGCTTACTATGGAGAGCTTTATTAGGAAAGAACTGTCACATTCTATACTTCCAAAAATTGGAAGACTATGTAACGAAGGATTTACTGAGTGATTACAGGCACTGAACAGATGTCTTTCACAATGCTGAAGCCAATGATATTAAGGGCAAGATAGAAACAGCTTATTGTAACACTATTTGTAGTTTTAGTACACCTCACATGGAATGCCTTGTTAGATTGCTCAATATTAACTAAGTACCAGGTCATCACTTAAATTCAGCAACAGATTTATCCAAATAAATGTGAACACAAGTAAAACAGTATTTTCCAAGGAGCACTGAAAACATCTAGTTAAACAATATAACTATTTTAACACCTCACTAATGACAAAAGTATCTGAGAAGATACATAAAGGACATCAGACTGGAAAATTACAAAAATCAATCAGCAAGCAAGTTCTCTGAGATAAAACTTACCTTTGAGCCATCCAAACTGATTATCCTGTAGACATTTCTTGTGCTGTCATAGAAGTAGGACACAGTAACAGCATGCTTGCTGGTGGGAACCCAGTTCTTCTTAGTGTTTGGGTCAATCTGGAAGACATGAGCTCGGGTGCTGAAGATGGGTTGTTCCCTGAAGGACAGAAAGCAGAAGTCATGAATTTGATTGGGTTGTAATGTTGTTGCACACAAGTTATCTACCAGTTGTGCCAACTGGGATGTACACATTTCACTTGCTTGATTTTTTTTTTCCCCAGGAACTTCTTTTGTGTGTTGCTGCAAACACCAAATAAAGTGCATTAATACACATGTGCAAGAAAAATGCAAGCCTTCTGAAGTAAAAATCAGCACCTAGCTGTATAGTCAGATAAAGACAGACATCTCTAAACATAGATTCAGCCCTGTCCCATCACCTTCCACCTATCCCTTTAAGCTGTCATTGAGAGAAGTGTAACTTCATCTCATTACACTGCACATTGCAGAATGTGTGACACTTTGAACACTCATCTTCTCAAGCCTTTTAATATTCTGATTTTTCAAACCAATCTTAGGCCATAATCTGAAACTGAACTGGCTAATTCAATGTAATTACTCTAAAACTGACATTAATTAGGATCAGGAACATTATAATTGTTCTGAAACCCTCACTCTTTAGAGCTTCATACCTGAATGTTTTCACAGCAACACTAAGTATGTGTAACATACATGGTTCAAAGTTAACAGCTTAGCAAATAAAATTATGTATTAAAAAAAAAAGGTTACTTTAAAATTTACAACTTACTTTTCCTCATGATCACTATCAAGACACGTGCCCTGGGAATAATATAGGGATGCTGTCCAGACATGTAGGGATGGAATGAAGAAAGCCAAAGCACAGTTGGAGCTGAACTTGGCAAGGGATGCAAAGAGTAACAAGAAGGGATTCTACAGGTACATTAGCCAGAAAAGGAAGACTAAAGAGNGGAAGACTAAAGGGAGCATACCCCCCCCGATAAACCAGATGGGAGAACTGGTGACAATAGGCATGGAGAAGGCTGAGGTACTCAATAACTTTTCTGCCTCAGTCTTCACTGGTAATTGCTCTTCCTGCAACCTTCAAGTCTCTCAAGTCCCTGAACCTCAAGGCAGGGACTGGGGGAGCGAAATCCCTCCTGCTGTGAGTAAAGATTGGGTTCGAGATCACCCGATGAAACTGAACAGGTACAAGTCTACGGGGCCCAACAAGATGCATCCAGGGTCCTGAGGGAGCTGTCAACCACTCTCCATCATCTTTGAAAAGTCATGGCAGTGAGATAAGTTCCCAGTGACTGGAAAAAGGGAAACATCACTCCCATTTTTAAAAAGGTAAAAGGGTCAATGGCACAATGTCCAGGTGAAGATGAGCGACTTGTGGTGTCACACAGGTGTCAGTACTGGGACCAGTACTATTCTAGTATCTTTATTAACGACATTGACAGCAGGATTGAGTGCATCCTCAGCAAGTTTGCAAATGACACCAAGCTGAGCGGTACAGTTGACATTACAGAAAGAAGGGATGCCATCCAGAGGAAACTGGACAGGCTTGGGAATTGTGCCCATGTGAATATCATGAAGTTTAATAAGGCCAAGTGCAAGGTCCTGCACTTGGATCAGGGCAATCCCTAACATGAGTACAGACTAGGGGATGAATGGATGGAGAACAGCCACATGGGGAGGAACCTGGGGACACCAGTGGATGAAAAATTGGACATGAGCTGGCACTATGCACTTGCAGCCCAGAAAGCCAACCGTATTCTGGGCTGCATCAAAAGAAGTGTGGCCAGCAGTCTGAGGAGGTGACTGTCCCCCTCTACTCTGCTCTCATGAGACCCTACCTGGAGCACTGCGTTCAGCTCTGGGGCCTCCAGCACAAGAAAGACATGGACCTGTTGGAGTGGGTCCAGAGGAGGGCCATGAGGATGATCAGAGGGCTGGAGCACCTCTGCTATTAAGAAAGGCTGAGAGAGATGGCAATGTTCAGTCTGGAGAAGAAAAGGCTCTGGAGAGACCTCACTGCAGCCTTTCAGTACTTAAAGGGGTCTTAAAAGAAAGACAGAGAAAGTTTACAAGGGTCTGTAGTGACAGGACATGAGGTAGTGGTTTTAAACTAAAAGAAGGTAGATTTAGATTGGATATAAGGAAGAAATTCTTCACTCCGAGGGCGGTGAGGCACTAGAACAGGTTGCCCAGAGAAGTTGTGGATGCCCCATCCCTGGAAGTGTTCAAGGCCAGGTTGGATGGGGCTTTGGGCAATCAGAGCTAGTGAGAGATGTCTCTGCCCGTGGTAGAGGGGCTGGAACTGAGTGATCTTTAAGGTCCCTTCCAACCCAAATCATTCTGTGATTCTAGACAGCATTCCATAGAAACCCAAAAATATTTTAGTATCACTAAGATGGTTGTCACTTCAAATTTAGCTCTATTTTATTGATAAATAGATTGCTGTATTCTTCAGGGAATGCTTCCATCCGTTCCCAAAGATATGAACTACCAGAATTTTAAGTTGGGTATAACTTTGTAGGTTTTTGTACTATTTTGCTTTCTCCCATCTCTAGGATGTGAATAAACATATCTTTTGCCACCGCGCTCATCTCCCTTTAAGTAAGAGGCAAGCTCTTACTACATTGTTCTGCCAAAAATAAAAGCAAAAGAAAAAATTAGGACTTGGAGTAATCATAGTGAAAGGGTTTAAATTTGGCCTCATCATGAGTACATGTGAACTCTCACTAACATTTCTAACTCTTGGGAGTGACAGCATTCAGGACCAGCTGCTTTCAGTAGCAGAATCGTACTCTTCAGCTGTGAGTTAAGGCTCCTTGAAGCCCATCTGCCAGAAGATGTGGTGTTCTCCTATGCTGTGTGTTAAAAGAAACGATAGAAGGAATATAGAACAAAGCAAAGACAGTATCATTCCAGTGAAAGCTCAAAGAGAAGGTATACAGTCCAGGGCTATCAATGCACATGCTAGACCTCCATACAGATGTCACAATACACTCAGCATTAGTTAACATTCTCCTATATTACCCAGCTACCAGAGGTTGCCTATCTGTTTTTCTGGTCCCAATTCCTTTGCACAAATACAAAAGTAATGCAAAAGTGACTTTTATAGCCCTTTTGCTTAACATAATCTTTACACTAATTCTTATTGGTCTTTCAAATGCCTATAATTACTTCATCATGCTTAAACTTTTCTTCTCACCTTCTATATTAGATAAAAACATCTTCTATTTACCTCCCCATTAAGCACACCAATGTAATGTAATGCATATTACCATAATGCAACCAGTTCTTTAACACAGAGACAGTTTAAGAGCCCATCAACACAAAAATCTTAGAAGCCATCCAGAATTATTTGGATGAAGGCTGACATTGAAAGGAGAAAATAATGGCCCTAACCACATTAACTAAAAAGACAAAAGAAGAGCTGAATCTAAATTGAAAAGATGTGGTTAATGAATAGACATTTGACCAGAACTGCTACTCAGTTCTGTCACAGTATAGGATATCATACAACTGAAACATTCAAAAGACCACAGGTTAGGATTTTAATACGTACAAGGTAGGCGAAAACTATACAACTAAAGCAAGTAGGAGTGTCAGTAAAAGTTCAGCTGTTCAGCCCTGAGTTGCTGCTCCCCTACACAGCCAGCACAAAAAACTTCCACAGCCCTTGCTAAGCCTCCTTGTTTCACTGGATGGTCTGCATATTCCAGCTGATTGCTCAGCTGTGTTTCTCAAAAGACAAACCAGAGCACTTTGCAAGGCACGTGTGTGTGGCTAGTATACACATTACAGTTAGGTACAGAACAGCTTTAATAAAGCTTACTTGCACTTTTTTTATTATTATTATTGCTTCTGATAAACTAGTTATAATCTTTTCTTTCTGAGCTTTACCTGAAACTACAGGTTTGCTGAATGACAACCTGTCTAGTAGCAGACACTCTGCTAAAAACCATGGCATAAAAAGCATAAACCAATCAGATAAATCATGATTTTGCCAGATTACTGGGATAACTAGGAGTTTTTTCCAACAAGGATGCTAAACTTCAGATGTCTCTAAAATTAGACTAACTAAAATACGTTTCAACACTTGATGATGAACATTTATACTGACTACTTCTTCACACAAATGGAAGTTACCTTATGTCTACAGGATGAAGAGTGTTACAGAATCAGTCACTAATTTGCCACTATTGCCCTTCAAAGCTGTTGTACAATTACATCATTTGCACTTTTCTGTGGCAAGACACTATAGAGCTACCTTAATTTTAGATTTGCTAAAACATTCAGATGCAAACATAAGTTACTATGTAAAACATATACAGTATTTACAACTTCAGCTAACCAATCTTTACTCTGAGACTTTTTGTTCTTCCATTACCCTAACAAGACATGATGCCCACCCAATCTGGAAGTTTAAATTAACTCAGTTGAAGTACTGCTACGTATATTAAATAGGAGAACAGTTTCCTTTTTCTCTTGCTAAGTGCTCAGGCAAACACAGTGTGCGAGTTTATACATAAATACACATTTAAATGCACTTTTGCCAATAGAGAGCTGCAAGAGAAAAGAACACCTTTAAATAAGTAAAAATAATCCTGTGGAAGCTATCAGTTTCTTACTCTTCCCTCTCTTCTTCTTTCACCTTTCTCTTATCATTCTTTCATGACCACAAAGTATTTAGTACTCATTAAAGACATTAATAAGAACTAAGACAAGAACTCTTCGCTAATTACAAAGAGAAGTCATTCATTTTTCCAGGAATGTCCTGAATAAGAAAACAAACTAGCAGACTGCCATAGTAACCCAGAT
Organism: Anseranas semipalmata; assembly: GCA_013399115.1. NCBI lineage: Eukaryota > Metazoa > Chordata > Aves > Anseriformes > Anseranatidae > Anseranas > Anseranas semipalmata. Next base: position 252,175 of record VXAA01006353.1, read on the forward strand.
TAGAAATGTCCACTCAGGCATGGCAGAAAAATTAAAGCAAATATGCTGTTGTTAATTCACTTAGATTGCAACATTACAATGGTCAAAGAGACTAAAAAGAAGTAAGTGGCAAGTCCTTCTGGACTTAACTAGCAATGTGAGGACTAAAGAAGGATGATAAGCACCACTTAAGGAGGTAGTCCCACCAGTTTTGTTCTGTCACTGATAAACAAATCAATTTGTTGGTATGTGATCTGTCCTAAGCTAGGCTTAGGAGACAAGGCTGTGTCCTAACAGTTGAATAAACTGTCTTTTCAACCATTCTTTCCATTTTGACATCTTAACACATCCTTTTCAAAAAATGCAGACTAACGAATATAAGCACCTATAGGTTCCTTTTTCTGTATCTGAGACTAATTAAAGGTTTCACAAAAGATGCTTAAGTTAATACAGAAGGTTAGAAAGAACTTTCCTCACTAACTCATAATTAACATTTGCTTTAAAAAAAAAAGGTATCATTCTCTGATATGTCTGATGCTTCCAAATTGTGCCAACACTAGTGCTAAAGACCACCATTCCACGCCAAGTACAACCACACACCGAGTTCCCTATCCATAGCAAAGCTTGCACAAAAAGTTTACTGCTCTCAGCCCATTACAGCAATGCGCACAAGAAGACCCTGCCACATGGCAGCCTGCACTCTTAACACATGGTCTGGCAGTCCTAAGGACTACAAGCTCTTTTGGTAGGCATCACACACGTTTTCGCAGGTGGCAATTCTGCACTGAGCTCTGGGCCTCTGTAGTATCTGGCATCCAAGCTAATTTCTCCTTATATCAGAAGTCATGAATCTTCTGGATAATCTCTCACACATTTGCTAATTATCCTCAGATTTAGGATAAGACAAAGACCTTTCTGCTTTTTCAAAGTGACAGCACAGCAAGACTACAGCTTTCTCCCAATGCCCTACTGCAGTCCTAAAAAACACTCTCCCTGGCTTGTTTGTAAAACTGTAGCAAGCTTTTGTTACTCTAGGTAGCTTCATGAGGGATCCCTGAAAAGAAAGGAGAAGAGATTAAAAGTGCAGCTATAGTCAAAACTAATTTGTCAACTATGGCGTCCAAACATGACCAATGGTTTCTCACGAGTCTGAGTCAACAGGCTCTGTAAACACAACAGAGCAAAAGAAAAATACAGAATTTTATTTAGTTCCAAAAATGCTGTGTGAATACCTGTAGTCTAATAAATACTGTATACAATAGCTTATGGGGACAGTATTGCATAGCATTGGCTTCTTGTTGTACGGAAACTGCTCTGAAATAAAATCTTTTTCAGGACAGAAAATGACTGTGACAACTGCCATCTTGAAATAAGAATTAAGATTATAAAGTACTGGAAAACACACTCAGCATACTTGTGAAATATGTAAATCCTAAGATTTTGCTTTCTGTATTTTATACATATAGTAAGAACTTTGATGGGTTAAAACAAGCTTTGAAATAGTAAGGAAAAAAGCTACAGTCAACCATACCACCACTGATCTAGTTTTACACTTAGATTCTTAAACCTGCTTTTGCTGTTAGGTTTTGGGTTTAAGGCAGGCTTACAGTCAGTTAAAGTTTAGGAAGCTGTTCCTAAAAAACTTAGAAAGTTTTCTGTAGTCAACCAGAAGTTAATGCATATATATGCCTATTTACCTGTAACATTCAGTGGCTTACTTTATACAATGTTTTATCGCTACATAACACTGCACAGAGCAGTGCCTTCAAGCTGCTTTCTAAACTGTTTTGTTCCCATTTAACAATCAGTTTTCAGTATGAGATCTTTGACCACTTCTGAGTTAGCATATCATCACAAGTAATAGCAGCAATTTGTCAGAAGTTGAGGGGAGAAAAATGGACTAGAACATTTCATTAAACCTGTAAGGTTAAGGAAACAATACCTTTACCTGGGCCAGAAACACCATCACATTCTGTTAGATTTTCAAGGATCTGAAGTTTCAACCAACTGAAGTGCTTTAGCTCAAAATCAGATACTGTGTAGTACTTAACAGACGTTAAGACATGTGAAGTCAGAAGCAAATGATTTAGCTATCTGTTCAGATTTTCACTTCTATGAAATTCACCTTCTGTCACAGGTGAACGGAAAGAAAGGTCTTACTGACATGCCACAAGACAGCTGCAAGGCCTGCTGGCTTAATCAGCTCTGGCCAGTTCTAACACTTTGTTTGCTTTTCTAAATATAAGTTGTAGACTATATTTATAATATTCATTTTAAAAATCTACAGTAGACATTCAGATGCCTAGTATTGCCTATTTTTAGGCAGGAAAGGTCCAAACCCCAGCCTGTAAACTCTTGTCCCATCCCCTCCTCCTTTGACCACACTACACAATCTGTGCTTCCTCCCACACTCTTTCTCTCCTCATTCTCTCTACTCTTTCGTGTGAACAAGGAAATCTGAAAGACAATGCAATACACAGCATGCTTTGAAATAATTACAATCCTATGACATTACAAATCAGACTGAAAACATTAAATAATTATTTGAACACTGGATTTTTAAAATTATTTAGATGTCAAATAACTTTAAAAGATAATGGCAAACCTCCCACTGAAATGATGAAACACCTTCTAATATTAAAGGGTACATAAATAAGCAAAAGTATTGCTGGACTCCCCTCTTAGTCAAACTACGTCGCACAATGGTGACTGATGTTAAACGGACTTCGAGTCATAGCTGGCTTTAGAATTCAAACTGATTTAGTAGCTTTAGTCCAGTGAATGGGAAATCACGACATGCTGCAAGTTACTTTAAGAGTTGTTTACCACTGGAAATGATTTTGTGATGGGTTTATACAAAAAATATCTTACAGGAAAAGACTCCAGAGCACTGGTATTACTTCTAGTGAAGGTAGATGATTACGGATTTGGTTTTTGGCTATAGCCACATGATAATTTAAGGTGACAAACTATGAATCAATGTCAGAAAATTAATCTGAGTAAAGGGAAGAAGGTGAGTCAATAGAAGACAGAACAAGAAGAGAGAATAAAGATATAAGAGAAATAACCTGGTACCCATTCCAGAGGAAATGTGACAAAGGACTTGATATTCACCCAGTTCTATACCTGTACCATTTTGTTTCATCCTGAAGAGACAGCCTATCATTCAGTCCCACATTCTTTTCATTTAATAAGGAGTTGATGGTGATGACAACCCCTCTTCCTCTTCTTTAGCAAGATATTTAAGTATCTGTAAAAACAGTACAATTAAAAGATATTTGTCTAAAACCAAATTCTATCCCACAGTTGGACCTCCAGTGTCCAACAAAAGGAAACTTCCACCTGAAACCTTTCTGGTTCTTGGGGAAGAACCTATCTTTATTTTCATAAAATTCTCAGAAATCTATTGTCTTTGAAATGTCAATGCCCCTTTAAAAAACTGTCTGAAATTTGAGAGTTATTCAGGCAGGACTTACTTACAATTATATATATCAATAAATACAGTTTGTGTATGACACAGGAGGCAAGTAACTTCAAAAAGCAGGGCAGAAAAGATTTTTGAAACCAGACTGTTTCTAATAACATTTTGGCACATCTACTGATGTGGATGGTATCTTTATGAGCATGTAATCCTACAAAACAGTTCATTCAATAAAAAAAAAAAAAATTAACTACTGTATATGTGCCAGTCTCAACTGAACGCTCAGAAAGCCCATAAGATATTCCAGAAATGGAAGGTAGAGAAGAAAGGCAGAGGAATACCCTACAAGCACGCACTGTAAAACAACTGCAGACAGCACTAAAAATGTATAGTCAACATATAAAATCACAAAAGTTAGGATTACCACACCTGGGAAAATAAGCCTCTTGCTATTAAACAAACAAACAAACAACATAAAACCAACAAAACAAACAAAACAAACCTACTAATTGTGAAGAGCTATAAGAAGTGTCATTTAAACTCACTCCTCTTCTGTCTGAACTTCCAATTCATAACAGGCTGGTGAAGTGTGGTGGCAAAATTACTAGTATTTAATGTTTGAGAGGTTTGGCTAAGATGTTTATCCTAACTAAAAGAACATTCCTTTCAACTAAAAGCTAACAGTCTGTGATTGTTTCCAACACCCCCACTTCCAGCTAAGATGATACTGGGTGTGCTGCTCCTGTAGGCTCCACCAAGAGCCATCTCTCCACATTGTCACACGTTCACAGCTCGATTCCTTCTTAGAACTGTGGTAGTTAGCAAGCCACTTAAGGAGCCCTTGGCTTTGTTAACATACAAGGGATCATCTGGAGCCCATACCTCCGAAGGATGGGCTCCTGGCTTTCTAAACATTTAAATGATTGGTTTTCTTCGTTTTTTTTTTTTTTTTTCCTTCCCTAAACACTATATAGGTTAGGTGTCTGCAATCACTGGACAGAGAATGGTGGAGATGGGGGAGATGGTGTCTTCTCATTATGGTCACAGTAAAGCTTCTGTCTGGCCTGTCCTAAATTGTACTTGTGTTATTATGCACTTGAAATACCTATACCTTCTGACAGAAGGAAGGTTAGTAGTTCTTGGCAAAATTTATAATAGCTAAGAGCATCTTCCACAGCATAGATTTAAATTAACTGTAGCACAGCGGAGAGATTAAAATCTCACAAATTTAACATCAACAGCATGGAAGCTGGCAGAGTTGCAAAGCACAGGACAAATCAGTGCCCAGACACCCACTCTTCATAGAAGACAACAAAACAGTCAAGCACAATGAGCTTACTGTCAGGACAGTGGTGGTGGAAGGAGAGGATACGCAGGAGAATGGAGTCTTAGATGGGAGCCCAAGTGACCTGGCTTCGATCCTTCTCTCAGACTTACCTTCTTGTCTCATTGTAGGCCATTCACACACACACACACACATATATATATATACCTTAAAGCTATTACACACAAAGTGCTACACAGACAAGACTGACGAGACTTCAGATTTCTTAAAACAACAAAAAGGACACACAAAATTCAAAACAAAGTTATCTATTATCTTTAAATCAGTTAGTATACTTTGAGCATAGATGCCAACAAGATTCTGCCTAAATATCTTACATTAAGAGCAACCCCCTTGCAGCCCTCCTTGGCTCTCACCACAACACCAGGCACAGAAGATGCGAAAGCACTCAGAAGCAAGAATTGTCCTCTGCCTCATCATTACCTCTTCAGACACCTAAAACATTAGGTGGGGAAGTATATTAACTTCATGAGATTGAAGAATTCATGAGATTGACGGAATAAATGATTTTCGTAACTTCACTGCATGACAGATGTTTCCAATTTCTTTCTTTCTTCATGTCCCAAGCAAATTTGAGATAACAGCAGAGAAGCTGTAATTGAATCCACTGGGTGCCATTAGTATTTCTGAGAATGAAATGAAAGTATGAATGACAGTGTTCCACTCATTTTCCTTCAAACAAGCAATGGATCAAACTCATCCTTGACATAGTGAAATCAGATGGTCTTACTAGATATGCTCTATGTCCGCATCAATAGCAAAAAGTCATGGTTGCTTTCTCACCAATCAGAGAAAGCAGAAAGCAAAACATGAAAATACATGCGCATTCTCCGAAAGAACAGGGCAGAGCGCATAGCGTTCTGCAATAAAATTCTCCTTACTTAGACGTGAGTCATTATGATACCTGTAGCTCAAGCATTTCATCCTGCTGTCTAGATAGTATATCAGATTTTGTCCTCACCATGACGAACCTCAGCTAGAAGTCTGTCTCCTAACTGCACAAAATGGCTTGTAGTCTAGCACTGTTGTTTTCTGGGGCTCCCAAGATGGTAAAGACACTTCTGCTGAAGTCTAACAAACAGAGCCAACATGCCTTCATGTCCTGATCAAAACAGAACACACTGAACTACATTTGCCACTGATGATGCAAACGTCTGCATTATGAACACATAAAATTAAGGTTTATATTCTACAGCAAGGAAAAAACAATAAAATTCTGTTGGATTTTTGGTACAGTGTCAGTGAATGTGGAGCTGCTTGCTTCACAGGCCTGTGTACCTGGAAGATATGTTCAGCGTACTGTAAACCTGATTTTAGAAAAGGAAGGAAAATAGGTAAAATTTGAACTTGCTATCACTTCTACAAATTCTGGTATTTCTAAAGGTCCAAACTGGAAGAGAAGCCTTCTCTCCAAAGCGCCCAGCTATCATATGCTGCTCAAGTTCTGTGGGTAGGCAAACATGCCATAGTGTTACTGGAAAAATCCACACCAAGAATTTATCACTCAAGTGATAAAGTGATGAGTGCAAGTTCCTCTAAATTCAGTATTTTCTAATTTGACGTTCAATGTGATTTTGTGCCCTTCATCAAGTCCCATCATAGCCTATGCAAAATTTGATTGCTGTATTTCACAGTTATGTGGCAATAGGGACACAGCTGGTGTATTTGTCAATAGAGAGAGGTGTGGATTTTGGAACCCGAAAAGGAATAGAAGGAAGACAGGATCATAGAATCACTTCATTAAGTGCTTCCACTTAGATAATCAGCAAGTACACTGTAAACAGAGCTAGTATGTAATAATGAATATTTTTAGGTGAAGTTAAACTTAACTAATGTTTTTCAGATCATCTTTGTGAGAGAAAATACTCTGTACTAATCATAATTTTGCTGTTCTAAAGAATAGATCTTTCATGAACTTTTTCACAATAGGAAAAAAAAAGCAAGGTATACGCATCTTCCCTGTTTAGTAAGAGACACTTGGAATTTGTCTCTAATGAATTTCTGTAGCAAAATATGGCTTCCTCAATTGGCACCATGATTTTTAGCAACCCTCCTTGTAATGCTTCTTAGCAGAGCACTTTCATTACCCTCTTTATTGGCTTTAAATTTCCATTTGCTTTGTGGTAGATCTTCATACAGAAATAACCACAGGTTCTTACATCTCACCCCATCAACCAAATCCATCTTGCCTTCTTCATCTCCAAGTTAGTAATTTCTATATGCCTTCTACATGTGAAAACGTTTTGTATTCTAGTGGGTACGGCACTTGTAATTCCTTTCATTTCCAGCTTAAACCCCACAAAACCCTTACTTGAACATTAAGAAATTGCCTGTTAACGATCAGTTTTGAGAGCTTTTACACTTAACCCTCAGAAATAGATGCCTTGAAGTAAATCAGTAGCACAAACTGCACTTTGACTGCAGATGCCTTAATGCTGAAGTTACACTTCCACCAGCACCAGCAGAAGTATCAGAACTTACACATGGAGTGAGTAGAATGAACCGGGCTGAATAAACATGCATTTTGTCACTACCACCAACAACCGATCTTCAAAGAATTTGCAATTTCTTTCAGATTGTTATAGCTGCATGCTATGTTTCAAAAAGAATCACTGGTCCACATCACAAGATGAGAATTGGATTATTTCAATTGTGTCAAGGAACTGAATTAGACTCCCAGAAAGGTAAACAAATTAATTTTATATTCATAAGTAACAAATCAATTTGTATCATCCCACTGAGCACTGCAGGAACTATAAAGCCTCTTTAATTCACTTTGAGTATGCCATTACCATGCCAGCAAGTCCCTCCCTTTTGACAACTTACAGCCTAGTAAACACTATTGAATTTAAGAAGCAGTGGTTGCATCTATATTGAGCCATAACTGGAAGTGACAGATCTCTGTTTCCTTGATTGTTCACACCATACGTATGCAAAATAGATTCTAAAACTCATCCCCCAAATCCCATCCCTGATGAGCCTCTGGAGAAGTTTGCAAGAGAGACCACTCAAGGCACTCCTAGGACGGCTCCAAATCCTGTTTCCCCCAAATACTGCACTGCCAGGTCACCTCCCACCATGTTGGTGGGATTCCCAGCGAGAATGCAGGACACAATCTGTTTTTAAATATACCAGTATGACCATACTTTGTGCATGGAACAAACAGTGCCTTGCACAGTAGTGGACATGTGAATAAGTACATGTCTGAGCAGTAAATGTCAACCAAGGGATTGTGCAAGTGCTGTGCCACGGGGATGGACCCTGACCGTGGCAGCGGAAGAGCCATGCCAGGACTAGGCTGTCTCACCAATAAGTAGCTCACAGGGAAGGTGACGGTACTGGAAGCACAACTGCTGCATCGGTACTACCTTTGGGTATAATACTACCCTTAGGTATTACTATCTGAATAATGTAAAGAAATATTTCTTCACTGACTGCTCGTGCCCTTGCTTTGATTGCACTGGTGGAGGCTGGTAAAGACAGAATCACATGTCAGTTGCACTGGAACCAGATCATCAACCGCTTTGCAAACAATACTTTAAAATGTAATTTATACCTCAGAAAGGCATCTATCAATGACTGTTGTTCTAACTCCAGGTTAGCAGGTAGGTACCGGGGATTCACCCACATGGAAGTTACTTTACTTGTTGGAAGTGTAATTACAGGACAAAATCCAATCTCAGGAAACTGCTTGGCATTCTGACAAACTGAGCAACAAAATGCACACCATAGAGTTTGTGCAGAATTGCTGGTTCAAGTGCCTGTGTAACAGATAAAACTGGAGTTTTCTTATCTATTTCACAGAGAATTAGAATTACCTATGTCAAAGCCTGTATTTAATAATTCAAAAAATATTCAAGCAATAAGTTCCTGCTACAATAGTTAGGAAACATCTATTCAAAGACCAGGAACCAGTGCTAGTTAGTTATCTCAGTATTACCTCTTTTTATGAGCAGGAACTATTTTCTTTGCATGGTACCTGAATGAACTGGTAGGGTTCAATCCACTCAAAACCTATGTGTGAACCAAGAAGTAGAAAAGCTTCCCTCCCCCACTCCTTTGCATAAATATTAGAATAGATATTTAACAGTAGGAATAAGAAGCCCTACTGTTTCCATATCCTTGAAATAAACAGTGGTCAGAAACAAGTAGGTTAATTAGCTACTTATGGAATGTTTGGCATTGCAAAGTCAGTTTTAAAGAAAGCTGTATTTAAAAACATTTTACTCACATATGCAAAACATAGCATGGTCTTACCCAACTGGAGCACTTAGGTGCTCACATTTACATCCAGAAGAGGTTTAACTGAAGCGTCAAATATAAGTCCATGTAGCAAAAACTGGCATTCCCTGATCTCTAACAGGTTTTGTGTTTAGAAACATTATACATACTATGCAATAGAACTGCTCAATGTGGTAAACAGAATGCTATGAGTAGGAAGTACTAAGCACAGTTAAGTATCATACTTAACTACAAAAAAAATCTCAGTGTTTACAAGCAAATGAAGATGAACAGTTCTTTAGGAAGGTAAACATATATATGACTAGATTATTCAAAACAAACTTTTGTATTTGCCTGTTGAAGCTTAAAGTATCAATTTTAATCAATGTTTAATCTGCATTGTCTGACGCTTGATCACGACCACCAACTCCCTAAGCCCCTGGCAAACAAGCGTATTAGTTTACAAGCTCAATGGTATCTGAAACCAGAATTCTCTTTTTTTTTTCTCCTTTTCCCCCGACTTGCCTTCATTAAAGTGTCAGGTGACATAAGCAGGTCACCATGACTGTCAAGTTTCAATTAAGATTAACTGCTATTTGTGCCATTCTGGTTAGGGATATTTCTTGTTCAAGACAAAAGGTTCAAAAAGACACCACCTCTTCCCAAGCACTGTCAATCATTTGCTGGTAGGAACCCAATTCCTACCTATGTCTAGATGCAGAGTTGTGGATGTCTGGGCAGCAGGCTTGCTAAGTCAGACACAAGAAGTTCCTCTACGTTTTGCAGAAGAACAAGAACAAATATAGGCATGGAAGAGACATATACTGGGATGCTGACAAAGCATTTGCAAAACAGTATCCAGAACATGAAAATAATTTAAACAAGGAGAAATTGTTCCTGTCTATTGGCAGATTATCTGTCACTTATACTCAAACAAAAGTCAGTGGAAAATAGAACTGGTGCAAAAGCACAGGTCTCCCACTTTCAAAATCAATTGGCCAAGTAGCTGCTTAAGGCCCTAGTTACTGTATGCAATAATTTGACAACAAAGCTACATAGCATACGTTATTCCATATGCTTACTTTTGTTGGCATGGAAAACACTCTGTACCCTAAGATCACCCTACATGGCAGCATAGTCCACGGTTAATCATGTGTTTGAGAAAACACATATACTCGTTTGTCCAGTATAATGTGGTATAGTCTTTTAGATTTTTGTACAAATAAGCCAGGGCTAGCAGACTGTTGAAAATGAAAAAGCACGAGAAGTAGGAATTGTGAGAACACATGTCAAAGATGATTTATTTCACCAACACTTCACCGTGAAGTGTTGACCATTTAAATGTCATTCTTCAGTTTTCAAAACTCAAGGAAGATCTCCTTATATATCCTGCTACAAGAATAGCTCCAAGATTAACTGTGGATCCAAGACTATAACATGCTGTTTACAGAACAAGTCATTTAAAAACATTTTAAAAATTCTAAAACCTTGACAGTATTATCTGTTATGTTTTTTACTTTGAAAGACACTATGAAAGGGAGAAAAATGCCACTGCTCAACAGGCTGAGAGACTCAACCTGGTGGACAGCCTCAAAAAGACCTTCCAGACCTCAGCTTCAAAACTGAGGAGCAAACTAGGGCACTTTGACACTTCCTGCCAGGATAAACAGGCACTGCCGTAGAAGAAGGTAGGCCTACCCCACCTGTAATGACACTTTGCTCGTGCCAGCTCCTGTATTTGTACAGCTGTGTAGTAGCTCAGTTACAATACTCACCTGGCACACTGCATGCATAGACAAGCGTTTGTATCACAATACAGGCAACAAGAAAAAGCAGTCCCCAACTTCTGTTGTCCCCTCTTTTTGGTAGCAAGCTCAGTGAAAACTTAAGAAGTGAGATATTGACAAAGAATACAGCCACAAAAATGGACAAAACAGTGCCTGTGAATTGTTTGCAAGTATATGGAAGAAGAAGAAAAACCTGAGAGGAACTAAGTATTTCAAGCTCTTCCCTCTTTATTCAGGTAAAAGCCATTAGTCAAAACCAGTCACACTGATTTCTTAAGTTAGCACACTTGGTATCTGTAGCTGGAAAAAAAAATCATGAAAAGATACTGGAAATGTCAATATATGCTTGTATCTGGCAATCCAGCATGATCTATTGCATGCTTAAACAGTGTCTGCCTAGACTAAATTTTTTTAATGATGATTGGCATTCACCACTACTTGCCACCAGAAAAATGTGTCAGAATGCAGTGTCTTGCCAGAAGCATATTTGTGAGGCCATTCCAGAAAAATCAATACTATATTCAAACATTGTTCCATTACTTTGCAGAATGGAGCTGACAACACTAATGCTACCACCAGGACTCTGTGTAGATGCAACAGAGCCCAACACTGCATGTGCGAGACCCAGGTGGAATAAAATCACATCTCCCTCTAGCATCCTTTCTCCTCTAACCTGTCTTGAACATAATACTAATTTAGGTGGATCTTGAACTGCCCAGCCTTGGGAAAAATAAAAACTAAGATACTTATAGATACAACAGAATCAGGAAAAGAAACCTATAATCACAATTAGATCTAAAAACTGATATTTACTAGTGCAATGCTTCCACGTCCATTGCACCTTATTTAAGTCTGGACACATTTCAGAAAGCTTTGCAGGGAGAGAGGCACAAAAACCTGAAATAAAAAGCATGCTCTTTCAGAACCTTCTACAGATGGCTTTCATGTAAGTATGGCCTATAAATACACATTTCAACTTAAAATAGTATCCTAAAAAAGAAAAAAAAAAAAGAGGATAGACCAAATTCTCTTATTTTTACTTTAAGTAATATGGAATACTTTGTTCATTGTTACAGTTTCCTGTTACTAAGACTATAACCATACACAGGGAAGCCCGAGATTTTTCTCTTGAAAAAGTGCAGGGCTGTCTCAGATACAAAAGGCACGCTGTTAAAACACAAGCACACTGAATTTCTGTGTAAATGTATGCCTATACTGATGTGAGTTCCAGGTCTAGTCCAATCTCACTGGATATCTCTACACCACACTCACTCCCTTGCCTCTTAAAACAGAACTTCTGAACTAGAAGAGGGACCATCCCTTGGTATGTACTTTAGGCCTTAACAACTTCAAAATTAAAGATATATAAACAAGTGGAAAATTTAAGTTTCTAATCTGCACGTGGTGTTTGCATTGTTTAGATGGTCACTGATCTGGAATATACTGGAAAACCATTGGCTCAACTAAAATCATGTTCCAGGCACCTATACTAATGAGAAACCGCTAGTAAATCAGTGCTGCATCGCTAGATCATGTCTTCTCTTTGTAGCACACTAACGCATTGGCACAGACTTGGAAGGCTGAGATTTAAAGAGTGATCGGCTATGAGCTCTACATCAAATTACAGCCTTAAGAGACAATCATAAAGAGTAAATATTTTCCAACAAAATTTCCATAAAAGTGATAGCTGACCTCTACTTATTTTATTAATTATCAAGCAGAAATGGTCTAATGCCACTTAGGCATCATTGTCTCCCCTTATTAGAAGTGACGGCCTGTTACAGTATTTCAGTCTATTACAGTCTCTACCGTTTCAAGACCGAGTATTTCCTCAAGTATCAGCCTGACATCCAGCCATGAGTCCTGCAAGATGATGGGAGCTGTGGCAGGGAAGCACTGTTTGGGAAGGAGACATCACAAGAACACACACACAAATATTCATCCAATGTTTGCCTGGAGACATTAAGAGTAAAAATAGTCTCAACATGACGAATGAGAAGGATTTACACATTTTTCAGCAGAACTAGGACTTCACCCAAAGAGCTGGTCTGTACAATCCATAATGCACAGCAGTATTGAAACAGATCAAACGCAACCTTAAGCTATTACAAATACCGTCGCTGAATCAGCATGGAGATCATCCCCCATGGCATTCAGGATGCTCACTTATGTTTTGCCAAGCCAGGAGAGCTGTTTTAGATTTCTCATGCTTATTTCATGGTCATAAACCTACCATGACAGAAGATAATTTAAGCAGGGTAGAGGTCTCCATGCATTACTGCCTCACAAAGTAGTTTATTAACCATTTCAAGCTGATTTACATACAGTCCATCTGTCTAGGTATTTATACCTTACCAATTTTTACAGATAATCAAGTTTTGTGGGTGTTATCTATAGTAAGTGATGTTGATATGTTTCTGTTGGACTCTACACGCTGCTATAGAAGACAGCATAAACTACTTTGCTGCCACTGCTTTCCCACAATAAGCATCTCATTTTACACTTGAGATAGCAAGATGACCAGGAATTGCAGTAACACTGAACTACCACCAAGAAGCTGCACCTTCTGCTCTTTTATCTGCAATACTTCTATGTTGAAGGAGCACAGCTGATGGAACTGTTGCTAAGGTGAGGTTTTGGGAGAGCTATCATTAATCTGTGTGGGAGTGAAAAAGGTTGAAGAACTCGAGTGAGGTCAAATTTAACGGTTAACAATGCTTCTAGCTCCTAACAGCTTTATAGTGCTTGTTGCCCAGTTAGAGAAAGGAAACCAAAAACTTAACGACAAGAATTTGGTTTGGAAACACCTAAAAAACAGGAAGTCGACAGGTAGCAAACAAAACCCGGTTTCCACAGCAAGATTTGTCTATCCCATATGCTCAAACGATGCAGATTTTCATGTATTTTTAGATTCTAAAGCTTCAAACTGGCTTTGTAAAAGTTATTAAATCCTAGAGTTTAGGATTATCAGTTCCCCTACAACTATAGTACCGTCCCTTCAAACTGTGACCCTGCATCCTGACTGCTTTAAGAGAATGCATTTGACTAACCCGCCACACTTCAACAAGTGTAGAAGCTAAGAGTGGACCAATCAGTAATAGCCATTTTCCCCTAACTGCCAAAGATTAAAACAAGATACTTATTTCCAGGCAACTATGATGTTAATAAGTACATCTTAAAATACTCATCTTCCACAATATTCTCTAGCCCGCTTAAGAACTCTAGTATTGTAATTCTGCCATCTCAAACTGACACATACCATAACCATCTCTGTGAAGATAATGTACTAAATATAGTCCAACAAAAGTGAAGAGAAGCTGAAGTCTTCATAAAGACACCTTGATTAACGTGACATGACAGAGACAAGCAGATCTAAAGAAACTTTTACCTTGTAATTCCTTATCATTCAGCAAGAGTGAAGGGAAAAGCTAGTAAAATCAATTTGGATACTTGTCCACAACATAAAAGACCATAAAGGAAAGTAGTTATAGGGAAACTGCTCATTGATAAACCAAGAATTAATCCAATTAATTAATTAATTAATTAATCCAATTAATTTACAGAACAGCAAATTCTCAACTTTACCGGAATTCATGGCTGTGCAGCTTCCATACTGCTTGTGGCATCAACTATATCCATTCCAGCCTCACCAATGAGAGCAGCACAGCCCACAGATACTAACCTCTAACTCCCCTGCCATCAACTAAAGCAAAAGCAGTACCGATGACCAGTAAAATAAGGTAATTTAACTGGTCAATGTATACATTAATCTGGGCTACCAATACACTTTCTGAGTATGTTTACTTAAGATCTATTTCTTCAAGATTTTTAATATCATCAAACCTCTGCTCAAAGACGACCCGTTGTACAATACTGGCAAATTTTTTATTGCTCAATACTGGCAATACAAAAAAGAGACTCATTATGAACTAGCACAGAACATACTGATGGAGGACAAACTAGAAGACATGGAGAGACTGGAAGGTAGAGGAACAAGAGTGGACATCCTACACCTGTGCTATCCCTGGGGCTTGATTCATTTACCTTGTCCCGTGAGACAAGAGGGACACCCACAGACATAGGGGATACAGCACCATGAAGAGTGGCTCCTCAACTACTGCACCCTATAAACTGTTCTCAAGCTTCACGTTTCTCAGAACAAGTATTTAACTGCAGTACAACCTCAGAGACCAGTCACCTACAGCTTAGTATCCGCTGCGTACACTGCATAATTACCTCGCTTGCTGGATGGCACTCAGTGAGCCGAGCAGGTGGAACTATACTGGCAAAACAGTGAATTCTTCCCTACAACACATATGATTAAGAAAGCTACTGCTGGTTAGGTATTTCTCCCCAGTCCCAAATTTTCTTTGCTCTGACCGCCGGAATGGGTAAACTCTCCACCAGCCAGGTACTACAAGCTTACTGTACAAGCTCATGCAGGTCAGCAGGACCCGTTATAAACTGAATATAGTACACAGACCCTCATGTGGCCAGGTACATGGATTACCATTTTGCAACTTGCTTCTAGATGGCTCAATTTCAAGACCTTAGAGTATCAGAAGACTACCTTTATAACTGCAGGGTTAAGAGTCTGGTACATGTTGGTCTCAAAGCAGCCTGAAGTCCACAGGGAACTGCATTTAGATACTAATTTGAAATAGCTTTTGGAAGAGGACCTCTGCTCTGACCATTAGCAAATGTCCGATACTGAACCGCAGACCAACAGAGCTGGTGCTGGCCCTGGCCTGGGTCTGCTCACTCCCACTTACATGGCAGGCAGCCTATCAGTAACACACCTACATTTCTGGTTTTGTCCATCTGTTAAAAGGTGGTCTGCAAAGCAACTCTATGCTGCCATACCCCAATGCGTACCATTGAAAGAATCTTCAAAATATGTGCCAGCAAATTTTGTCTTCTTGACCTCAGCGTGCCAAGATACTACCCAGAAGTCATTGCACAAACAACTTTACATTCTTTCTCCAAATAGCTTTTTATAGTCGTTCAGTATTTAGGGTTATTACCACTCGCTCTACAGATATGGGTCTGTATTGTTCATTAAGGAACTGCTGCACTAAAACACCAGCAGTACTGAGTTTATGAAATGGAGGATTTTTTTTTTTTTTTAAGTCAGGTGTTTATATTCAGAAGTGCTCAGTTTAATTCCGGAGAAAGTACAAAGTTTATTACTCTACAACCATTCTCAGTATTTGCAATAAGTTACACCTAAATGACAAATCTGCAAACAACACTGATTTTAAATAAATGTTTTCCATTATGTGAATTTAAAAAGCTAAATAAATCTGTGTGTGCTTAGCAGTGTTAAGAATACAGACCCAAACCACCATACTATCATTTAGCCTTTTGGCAGGTTTTTGAAATGCACTACCACTTTCCTGAATATGTAGACAGCTGCAAGCCTAGGTTTATTCTTCTTGGATTTTTTTTTTTTCTAATGGAAATAAATACAACAGGAAAATAAAATCTAATGACTAACGAAGAGTCATTCCTTCCTACATCTTGTGTGGTGAGTGTGCCCCAGTGACTAGGACAGCGCCAGCGAGGCAGCTGTTATCACCCTACAAGCAAATTAATACACTGGAGAATTCCAAGTGTCTTTAACATCTTGAGGGGAAAAAGCACTTGCAGTTCCATATTACTGTACTAATTTCACATTCAGATTCCTGAAAGACCAAAATATAAAGGACTGGAGTTAAAACCTTTGTACTCTGAACCAGTCTTTAGAGAACCAGCATCTTGCCGACGCATGAAAAGCCTGCCTCCACCTTGCAGTTAGCCAAATCATACTGGGCTTCTGTTGCTTTTGAATATGGATGAGTTGCCACTCCATTCAGAGGTTATGAGGCAAGCACAGCAATAGGGTTTGTTTCACCATCTCACTACACCAATCTGTGCGAATACAACTGCGGAAAGTTTTCACGGCTATCTATGCCACCTTCATGCCTACTAAATTAGACGCAACCAGATTCTTTTTAAAGGTTTTATTCCTTCGAATTTCCTTCAAATCTCGAGCGGATGTCCCAATTTACCTAGGGGACCTGCTGTAAGGCAGATCTCACCGGAGCCTTCTTCCCTCTACCGGGCAATTCAGGCGCTTTGTATCCCCTGAAGACTCCGGGAGAGTTAAAACGAGCCCTGGCCGCGCTGA
>VXAA01006355.1:7495-41402 GCA_013399115.1 Anseranas semipalmata
CAACGAGAGCCCCCCCCTTCTCCTTCCCTTTCCCAGCTTTTATTGCTGAGTGTGACATCATATGGTATGGAATATCCCTTTGGTTGGTTTAGGTCAGCTGCCCTGGCCATGTCCCCTCCCCACTTCTTGCCCACACCCACCTACTGGCTTTGGGGGGGTCTGGAGAGAGTCCTGGTGCTGTGCCAGCACTGCTCGGCAGTAGCCAAAACACTGGTGTGATACCAGCGCTGTTCTAGCTACAAGGGCTGCTGCAGGGAAAGTTAACTCTATCCCGGCCAGACCCAGTACACACGTACTTCTTGAAAGTTACCTGGCAGAACAGCATCAGGCCCTGCCAGATGGGCAGGAGAAAAACTACAAGCAACGCAGTACTCTCGGTATTTATGATGGAGATGATTTGTGGAGACCTGCAAACCAAAATGGATTCCTTGGAAAACATGCAGAGGATTGACAATAAAAGAGATTTGTACAGGGACTGTTCCCAATGTCTTGTAAACTAGTTTAAGCAGGTAAGACTCAATTTTTAAGGCAGAGATACTGGGACAACAGAGTCAGACCACAAATGTTCCTGGTTGCAACAGATACCAACAGCAGCAGGAGTATTATACTGCACTTGATTGTAAGACCAACCAGATGAGAGGACACTTTATAAATTTTATTAGTTTATTAAGTTTATTAGTTCTTAAATATTAGTGCATAGGGTTTCCTGATCTTTGTACAGACATTGAGTCATAAAACAGAACAGATAGTTCCCCCAAAGGAGCTTCCCTTTAGTTCTAAAGGAAGTCTCATGCAACGTGTTCAAAGGCAGCTTTAAATACAGGCCAATCAGCCACAGAACAGGGCAGGGAAGGAACTGTTGTTTTTTGATGCACTTCTCATTCCCAGGGAACCCTGTTCCATGTTGGTGATAGAAATGAGGACATGGAGCTGCTTTGGTCACACTGCCGGAAGACTGCGTAACTCACATAGAAAGCTTTTACAAGTTATGCACTAAAGGAAGGTTGATGCTTCTGTTGCAAAAATGTATATTGTTTTTCACCGCACTAAATGATGTTTCTGTCAACTTACTTATATTTCGTGGTTTATTTATTTATTTATTATCGGAAGGTTGGTTTTTTGGATATTTCACTTTTATTTTCATTGGATTCTACCCGGTAGTTCTGGCTGTCATGCACCAGGTGTTACTTTCCTGTGTTTCAGCTGTAAACAGACAAAAAAAAAAAAAAAAAAAAAAAAAAAAAAAAAAAAAAAGNTTTTTTTGCCTTTGGCCTGAGAGAGTTGAGAGTTTTCATCCACAGGGTCAGAAGAAGAAAATGACAGCATAAACCAATCTGTTTCCAGACTTTATATTTCTTGGTGATGAACAAGGATTTCTCAAGTGTCATATAGGAAGTAAAACACTAAAAAGGCAGTTTGTCCCTTGTGCTCCCCTATCTCCTGCTTTGCCGATAAATGGTCCATGGTGCATTTTGTGTCCTGTTCTGTCAGATCTTTGCTCAGCAACTGAGTTTTCAGGCACTCAAGTAAAGGCAGCTGGAAACATCCTCAAAGCTAGTGGGAGAGCTTCTATCCCCCACCTCAGTAGTTGGCTTTCCTCCCAAAAATGCGAGCAACAACAGAAATTAGACACAACAGTGGTGATGATTTGTGTGACGGTGATTTGCTTGAGCACACTGAGAAATGAGTTCAGACACTACTCCACAGTGCACAAGTGCGAATACTTATAATGGGCTCCTGATCCCTCACAAACAGACCTGCCAGGGCTAGAAACCACGTAAGCCTTGTCTGTACTCTCATGTTCCATGCAAAGACCCAAATCCTTTCTGCCAGGAAATGAGCTTTTCCTTATGTGACTTACAGAGACAGAGGGTTGGATGTATGAGAAGACTTTCTCCATGACATCTTCAGTCAACTGTCTTACCATTTTTTCAGGGCTTTCAGTTTTCAGCAGATGCCCAGAATTTCACATTTACATGACTTGTGGCATCCGCTGCTTCAGAGCACGTGGCACGTGCTTATATGTACCATGACATTTCTGCATGTTCTCATTCATTCTGCAAGTGCCATGGAAACAACTTGCCAATCACCTTTAATGGATAATGCATCTCTCTGGGCTGAACTGTAAAGTGTGAAGTGTAACTGTACACTGTAAAGTGTAAACCAAACGATACATCTTGATCTGAACCTGGTCTCATACATGGCTGACACTAGTAAGTCAAGCACCATTTTGCATAACTAAATTGAGGAGTCCATCACCAATGCTTTAACTGGGTGTTATTCAACAAGACTCATTTATTTCTGTTACAGACCCTTCAGAGCTGTTTTACGTGAGAGTGATAATGCAAATCCTCCCCAGCAATATGCATCCGACTGCATTTTTGTCCCTATCCCAACTCCTTTTGTCCTATGATGCCCTTAGTTTGAGTACCCCCATCCCTGGTTCCATCCACAATGCTCTTGGACATAATCTTTATCTCCTACCTCTTCATTAAAATAGAACCATAAGACCTTTGGCAATTCTCTCCTACACCCTGAGGATCAGTGGTGACTCCTCAGTAACTTAGTTACACCCTTCCCTAGTCTCCAGCTTTGTGAGCTTTCCAGGTGCACCTTTTCAAGCAGATGTGTTAGCTAAAGCACGGAGATTGACTTTGTGTTTCAAAGGCAGATATTCTTTACTTTAACCAGCAGTGCATGTTGGTGCAACCGTAAGCAAAATCATGCCCGCCTCCATTTCATCAGCACTCTCTTGTGTCTGTTGGATGCTCCAGAGTTTCCCTTTTCTCAAAGTGCTCTAAGATGCCCAAGATTTCCACTCCTGGCTAGGATCATGGACTTCATCTCTAGTAGTAAATTAAACAGTGACACATAATATTCTCAGGCACTGGAACTCAATTATTTATAGAGTCAAATTGTTACAACGGTTCCTGGCATGTTTTGGATCCAGACAACTAGCACTCTCCTGAACGTTGCCCAGGCATGGTTTGGGGATAGCATAGGCCAAAGGCCAATCCCAGCAGGCAATCTGTATGCAGCCACACTGTCTGGAAAGCAAGAATTTAATAATGTGGACACAAGCCACTCTGTGCCAGCTGGCTTCAGAGCTAGAGAGCGGTCACAGGCATGTTCTATATAGATGGAGTCTCAGAGTCCTTCTCTCTCTTACACCAAGTTTTCTGGTTTTGATCTTACTGTCATCTTTCTGTCTCTTTTATTCTCCAGATTACCAGGAGGATGCTTTTCCTTTGTCAAGTGTGATGTTTTTTCAGCATTATTAACTGATCAGAGTCTCCCATTAGCTGGTTTGTTTCCATTACTTTTTGGCTTTCTCTGCTTAGCTTTGCCCAGTAGTACAAGACTGGTCTATCGAACCATAGCTATGAAACCATAAAGAACATCTATTTCTACTTTTGTGCCATATGCAAGAAATCCTTCTTCCATCATCCTTAGGTTTTATGTCAACATGGGACAAATGATATCCAAGTCAGTGAGGTCCCATATTCCACAGGGACTGTTCAGTTCGTAGATGTGGCACACAGACATAAAGTAGTCCTCGATACCCGAATTCATCAGATGTCCAGAGACAGACCTTCCTCACCAATCATCACATCTCCACCAAGAAAACTGCACTTGTGATACTACTCCCTTGCTTTTCCCACCCCCAATTTTTTAAGCAGTTAGGGAAAACGTGGGGGTTTTGCCTTCTGCTTTGTAAGGGTCATATAGCTTGTGGAAGAAGTGGTCCCATCCTTCACTTGTTTCAGCATATCTCAACAGATCTACACAAAACAATGATCCAAAGAGAAAACTTTCCTTTTCCCTTTTTAATTGTGTTTTCCTCAAAAAGTCACAGTGTTTGGTTGGTTGTTTGTTTTCTTCCTGCTGGTGCATTTCATGGGTTTGGCAGTACTTCATCCATGATTTTGAATGACACCACTTCTTTGTAGTGCTGTTGTGCCCAAGATTTCCGCCCGAAACACTGCCTATTGGCAAAGCCAGCATTAACTAAATACCCCAAATCAGATCAGCACCGATTGCCCTCTGACTATTGCCCATGTGGATTGTACCTGAGATCTCTGGGGTTAACCCTATTTATCCATTTCAAGTAATAGAGCAGAAAGACAATCCTGTAAATCCAACATGGACATTTCAGCTCCTTCTCTCTTATTCATATTGCCAGGGGAGTGGAACGTCCTTACAGGCTCCTGTACTTCATCTGCCCCCGTGAACACAGAATCATAGACGCATAGAAATGCTTGGGTTGGAAGGTACCTTAAGGATCACCCAGTTCCAACCCCCTGCCATGGGCAGGGATGCCACCCGCTAGATCAGGTTGGCCAGGGCCCCATCCAGCCTGGCCTTGAACACCTCCAGGGATGGGGCATCCACAGCTTCTCTGGGCAACCTGTTCCAGTGCCTCACCACTCTGTGTAAAGGATGTCCTCCTAAAATCTCATCTAAATCTCATGTCTTTTAGTTTAAAACTGTTCCCCCTTGTTCTATTACTATATGTCCATCTAAAAAGTCTCTTTACATTTTTTTATTTTTTATTTTTTTTTCACATCTTACAGTGCCCCACTGTCTTTGGGTTCATCAGCCTCAGTTGCTTAAACATCTCCTGCTCATTCCCTCACCAGGCCACTGGCTCCATCTATCTCTCTCCATGCACAGCCCTCTTCCTCCAGCTGCAGCATCCTCTATTCCAGCCTTCACTGCTGTGGTTGTCTCACCTTGCCATTGCATCTGCCTGACCATCTGTTGAATCATGTGCAATATAAATAACAGCTAGTGACAAATAATAGCTAAGGATACCCTCCTATAATAATATGGTGGACTTATTGGACATCCACCACTTCATACCATTTTCTTGTTTTACTTTGCAGATCACAATTAGATGGTAATATTAAAGGGGTTTTAATAGTAAGTGGTTTAAAGTTCTTGGGCTACATTATATATAATTTTTGTATTTTTCCCCAAAGAGTTTGTAACTATTCATTCCCCCTTGTTCCCTGCTGTAATACTATTCCATGACTGGAGAGACCATAAAATAGGCCCTTATTCTATGTTTCTTCACAGCATTAGAGATACCATACTGGCTGCAATGGGTAACAGACAGTCAGCTGTTAAAACCAACCACATTTAATAATTTACACCAGGAAAATGCTGAGAAGTGAGGATAGTAGATTTCTCTACACCCCCTTCAGCTCAGCTAAAAATATTTTGGCCTTCTCTGCACAGAAAAGCAAATGTTTTTTAATCTAAATTATAAAGAAGGTGAAAACCTGTCTTAATGGATCTGGTAAATAACAGGTCTTTATCTTCATTGAGACCTTTAACCTGGCCTTAGACCTGGACTCAATCACTGGGGTGCACACATCATTGTGTAGTTAATGTTGTGGGCCAACTTTTCATCCAGTAAAGTCACTGAGAGCTTTGCTTAGAGACCAAAAGCAGCGCTGAAGCCTTGCAACAAGAATTTGTCCTCTATCTAGCATCTTTCTGGCTACATCTGAATGACGAAAATGAATTGCTCTAAACATAGCTCTGGAGCTAATTGATGGCACACGCACATGCCAAAGTAATCTTTGAACAGTTGTAATGATCCTAATGGTGAGCACAGATGAGTGGTATCAGAGAAGCTTTGTTTTTCACTTTCATTCCTGATTCAGTTTGGGGATGTTCACAAAACTACTGCATTTGACAAAGTGCTCCTTTTATTCCCCAGCTGCCTTGAACCAGCAAGCTGATGACAGATTTTTGGTACAGTTGGAATTGTTTGGGGAAAATATGCCCAGCAAGCAGGCTCACTTTTAAACCAAAGTTATTTCAGTCTATCACACTCAGCTCCCAAGGCATGTGAGCTTCTCCAGCAAGGGGAGCTGCTGGGCTCAGCTCTGGGGAGGGATGAAAATAAGCATTGGAGTCTTTCTGCTTTCTAAGGGGACCTTCCAGCTCTTCTTTTTTTTCCACTGAGGATGGCCTTGCACTCACTGGCTGAAGGTGCTCGTTTCTGCAGGTTGGGGATGGGCAGGTGCTCCCTGAACACTACATTTTATTCATGCCCCTGAGCTGGGGAGCTGCCAGCTGTCCCCCCCCAGCTCAGCTCCCTCCTGTGGAGATGCTGCAGCCCACCAGCATCAGGGACCACAGTGACTGGCCACCAAGAGGTGCTTGAGGTGCCGGACAGCAACAGCTGCCTGGCCACAGCTGCAGATGAGCCTCCCAGGGCTCTGCATCCTCTATATATCTGTGCTTGAAGTTGGGGTGCCTCTGCAGCAGTCTGTGGTTGGCAGTCCTGGCAGTGTCCATGAGAAACACACCTCTGGTCTGGCAATTATGAGCAATTGGCTAGCCAGTTTATTTAGTCAACTGAAACTTGGAAGGGGACAGAAGTTGTTGGCATGGACCAAAATCCCAGTATCAGCTGCTATACAAACAGGTGGCATTGATCTGGGGGGGACACCCCTGAAGATGCTCATCCCCCCTTCCTTCCACCTTCCCCTCCTTACACACAGTGTACACACAGTGAGTTCTCCTTCCCCCTATTCCCTTCAGGCCAGCTCCAAGCATTTCAGCATGACTGTGGACAACACTTGCCTGTTTTTAACAGGGATTTGCAGGAAAAAAGTAATACTAGGTTGGGTTAAAACTGGTTAAATCCCTCAGGATCTCAGTAGTGTTTTAAAACATATGTGAAGGGGAGGGACCATTTTTCACACATCCTAAAGAATATAGCTGACATATGGACCATTCAAAGGAAATTTTGTTCAGGCCATTGGCCACGCATGAATGGCCTGGCTTATACAGTGGGGATTGAAGCTACAACAGGGATCTTCTCCCAGGAGCTGGGTTTTCTAGGCAGCGAGGACAAGCCCTACCGCTTGTCTCTGCTGCGGTACAGACCCTGATCACGGAGCAGCCTGTGCCAGAGCCAGGACCCAGCTGGAGGGGCAGGGATAGGACAGGGACCATGGTGCTGCCACATCTCTCCGCATCGCCTGCCCCGCGCAGCCCCCCTCCTCTCCACTGCGAGCATCCTTCTGGCCACGCTCACTGGTGCTCACTGCTCCAGCCAGCCTTAATGTAGCTGGGCGCCCGTGTAGCACTGCAGGTAGGTTTGGCATCTCAATCATCTTTCCCATAAATACTGCCCAGACCCCAGAGAAACACCTCGTAAATCTCTTTGCTCCCTCGAAAAACAAAACAAAACCAACAACAAACCACAAGGAAGTTCAGGGAACTAAAACACTAAATCTAATTTCTTGCTTTAAAAGTGCTTTACATATATCACCACCAACCAGCATGTAAATTTTAGTCAGCTACTGGACTAGTCTTTTAAAGAAGTTGAAAAATGGCCCTGTGTCCTCAAAGGACACACCTGTTATCTGAAACAGTTTTTAACCAGCTTGTTAAGCAGCTTTGACAGATCAAAGACCCTGGACAATGGGCACAAACTTTAACAATAGTTTAGCCTTGAGCAAAAGCTTCTGTCAAAGCAAGGCTTGTGCCAGTAGTATTATGGCCTGCAATTGAAAATAAATTTTACTTGAATAAGTACCTCAGCCCGATCAGAGGCACTGCCGCCAGGGAGACAAAAGCAGTTGGGGATAAGTTATTGACTCCACTGACAGCATGAATGAAGTTCATTATGCCAGCCCACTCTTGGTAAATGTGTCAGGTTTTAAACTGAATTAGGTGGCAGGTGCATGGGCCATTTTCCTGCCCCCCTTGAGACAGTAGAGGGCCAGTCATCACCTGATTCTACAGACAAATGTTTAGATTTGGTTTTCATATCGCACAGGCGCAAGCGGCAGCGTATTTAAATCACAGGGCTTCCTGCGACCCCTCTCCCACCCTCCTCTCTCTGCTCCCCCCTCACTGGCTCGCCCTGGGAGGCATCGCCCTGCCCTCTGCAGCGCCCACCACAGCCCCGCTTCTCACCCCATCTCTTCGCCCGTCTGCCAGGGCAGCTCGCGGGATTTGGGCTGCCATGGGCTGCTCCTGGGAAGCCGCGGGGAAGCCGAGCCCCTTCTGCCCTGCCGAGGGATGCTGCGCACAGACGCTGTTCCCCTTCACTACATCACCTCAGGGTGGAGGACGCGGTCTCGCCGGCTTCGACAGGATCCGCATCAAGCCCTCCCGTGGCCGATGCTCTGTGACATATATGGACGTAAAGAGATTGAATTCAGGCATCCGCTTCTAGCCTCCAGTAAGGCTTTCTGCTGAAAAACAATATTGAATCTTTGCAACCCTCTGATGACAAACATCACCGCAATTTCACAGAACTGCAGGACAGATCAGAAAGAAGTGATATGAAACATATTCGTATGTATGTGTGCATGTATACATACAAAAATGCATATAACAGTATGAACACATATGTACCAGCATTTACAAGTTTCGCTAGAATTCAAAGAAATAATGTGATAATCTGCCACAACAATTTGATACTCCTTTCCTTTAAGATTGAGCCACAGTTTCAAGATGTATATTTTATTTATTTTTTGTCTGCGTATCTTGCTCAAAAACATGTTGTTTTATAGTCTGCCAGGGCCTACAAAGATAATGCAAGATCAGCTGAACTTCATATACTTTGGATGCCAGCTCTCATTACTTAATCATGAGACGCAGGACTATTAAGACTCTTAAAAATGAAAGTCTCGTTCTCTGACCAGGGAGGGAAGAGCTGGCATATGCCTTTGGCTGCATGCCTTATTTACGTTAATGAGCGACTAAGATTCCTTCTCCCTGTAAGTGAGCTGAACATCTCTTTTCTTGAAACTTTTGGGATCTGCTGCCTCTGTTGGTTAAAAAGGGGGACTTTTGCTTTTGGACAGCATTTTGGACTCACTTAACTACCTTTTTACAAGTGATTTGAGTCACGTAAACAACCCTTAATTTTTAAGAACATTTTTGTAAGCCTGAAGATGTTTTTTATATCTTTTTTTTTAAATATATATCACCTACTGAAGGTAAAGTCTTTGTGGTTGTCTGTTTAGTAGCATACATCAGCCTGTGAACTTGCATAAAAATATTTATTCCCTTTCTCCAAGGATTTCAAAGAGCTGAACAAACAATAACTAGTCCCTGCAACACTCCCCTGAAGAAAAGCATTATTGCTGTTCCTCAGAACTGAGAACCAGTGCAAACAAGGAGTGGTGAGGCTTGCCCAAAGTCACAAGCAAGTCAGAGGCTCATTCACACTCCAGTGGGTGCTTTAACCATCAGATACTGCTTCACCCCATAACACGATGTTGCTAAAGACACATTTGGCTCAGTTCGCTATTATATTTAGTACACCTGTTAATACTAATGCATCAAACTCTTTCTTTTTCTGGCTCTGGTACAAATAGACCCAGGAAGTCTCACCCACGGACCCACATCAAGAGAAAATGCTTCTTTCCCCCTTACACAAATCTGTAAAAACAAAGTAGGCTTATTCTTTGGGGCTATCTAAAGACTGCTGTGTGTCAACACACAAAATCATTTCTCACAGTGGTATCACTTGCTGGATATGTTCCTTCCCTCCAACTACAGCAGATGGTGTTTCATAGTTGGTCACAAATGGCTGTCAGTGAGCGTTTGTCTGCCTGCCAGTAACCTGTAGTTTGGGGACTCCCTCGGAGAGTGTACCAGCACTGACTCTGCTGATAGCAGCATCCCAGAAAATGATCCGTCCTTTCTTGTCAGGCACAAAATTAGCCATCTCACTTTCAAACTGTTGACAAGGGGAATATGAAGTAAATAAGGGCTGTGCCAGCCCAGATGATGTGTCTTGAGCTCTGGTTCGAGGCAGCTAGCACTGACTACAGAGGAGAAGCTGCCTCTATCACAGCCAGTATTGACCTCCGGTGAAAGATGGAGATACGAGAGCAGACCTCTCCCGGTGCCAGCATTTTGCATGGCATTTGCACCACCAACTTTCCCCAATGCAGTTTGATTTCTCTCAGTCAGCATCATCTGCAAGGAGGAGGTGACCTTCGGTGACATTGCTCTGTGGCAGGAAAATCCTCCCACCGACCAAAGGTCCCAGCGCACCAGTCAAGTTTGCTTTTGGCTTCAAGTGTAGGGCAGGAGGCAGGCAGCCAGCCTGGAGTCTGCCGTAACTGTGCCTTGCACCAGCAGAAAGGAACAGGAGGAATGGGTGAAACAGGAGACAACAGTAACAGAGACCAAATACTTCTGTCCCCATCACTGGAGACAGAAAACAGCTCTGCGAGCTTTATAGCAGCTTGCAACAGCAGCCATTACCTTGCTGGTGCACGCCTGCATTTCAAGCACACACAGCTACAACCCCGAATGATCTATTTCAACAGAAATCTTAAGGATGAGTCCATGCAGCAAAGCCAGAGCTCTCCACAGCAACCATCTCTGGGTCTCCTGCTTGTAGAGCAATTTCTATTTACAGCCTTTAGTAGGATCTGGACTGGTACCTCAGCTGGCCTCACTTTTCTCCCCTGCAGGCGTATCATCCACTTGGCAGAGGGGACGTGGCCAGGGCTCTGCTCTGGAACCAGCTGGTTGCACGTTACCCATGACTAGGTGGCACCACCATCAAAAGGTTCTGGAGACTGGGTGCATTCTGGGGGGCTGGAGTCTGGTCTCCAGCTTTCACAGCCTAGGGAAGCTGAAGTACCTCAATCCCATGTAGCAAGAATCCTACATCAGCTGGGGAAAACTAGACAGTACTGATGCCAGTTATTACAGATAATACTTTTGCATTTATTCAGTATCTTCTTTCATGAATGTTTTGGATGTGGCACACAGACCATGAGTTCGTAATACTCGCCCTGGGCTTTGGGATCTTAATGTAGAAGGTGTGTCTCCCTGGACCTTAAGACAGCCTACTTACATGGCTCTTACAGACAGCCTGCTATGGCTGAGCATCCAACCGCAGCAGTTAAAGCCAGGTGCCTGATGGGTGAAAGGCGCTGCTCCTGATCTGACCAGCTACAAGAGACTTAGAGAAAATTTGGTCCCAGAATTTTCCTTTCACAAAGATTTTTCAATGTTGCAAAATTCCTTTTCATCCCAAATGTGAGGATAAGGTAGATTAAGTAAAAACTTAAGTCCCCCAAAAGAGAAATCATAACTGCTTTGGAAAACACCAAAATGAACCATCTGAAATGTAATATCCTAAAAACAGCTGAATAACTTACCTTCAGCTTCCTTATTTTTGTCACTGAAATGACATTAAGAATAAAAAGTACTAAGTAAGGCAATATTTAAAAGTCAAAGTGAAGAACATGAACCTTGTTGAAATGAAACCTTCCAGACTTCTAAAAATGAAGTATTACAGCAATTAGTTTTCATTAAGATTGATACCTCCTTGCAAATCTGCTTCTTCCAGTGCAAACTTTGTTTTAAAAAGAACATTTTGAGCTATATTCTGGAATATTCATAAAGAAAACTAAACCCACACAATAACTACACAACCCCAATGACAACTACTAACCAGAACTAAAAGGAAGCAAAAATTTTGCTTGGCTGGAGTCAGGGATGTTAATGAGATTTCGACTACTTCAACAAAGGAGGATTTTTAAAGACAGTTGAAGGTGGAATCTACAAGCAAAGCTGAAAATCAAGTCTCTAGTTATCAACCTATTCCATACATTCTATATCTATCTGTAACAATTTTCCATTTTCCCTAAGTTACAGTACTGGATTTGTATTTTGATTTTCATCTATAAATAAACTCGTTCCTAGTCTTCTGTTTTGGCTACAAAGATTTTTCTGAGAAAAACAGGGACAGACGGAGCTGAAGTAAGGCTATCTACCTGAGAATGCAATGACATTTTAAGTCAGTTTCCCAATGAGAATTCTGTAAATGCCTGTTTCATTTCTGATCAAAGTACAAAAGGAGAGTGACGACTAGAGTAAGCTTGATCCTCAGTAGGTGCCTTGTGCCCTGGCTTGCATCCAGCAGTGCTTTCAAGCATGCAGTCTGAGCAGGACAACACAAACATCTGAAGTTAAGCACACGTATAAATATTCTCACCACATTTCAGTTGGGAATCCTTCCAGAATCTGGCTAGGAGTGGTTGACTGCCTCCTTACAGGGGCACGCCTAAACCAAGCACAGCTTCCTCTGCTACCTGGCAGGTCATTTAGCCCTGTATTTGGTTTGCATAGGCAAGTTACTGCGTTTGTGTGTGTACTGCTCATACAAATGTGATGTTCGCATCCTCGACCACTTAGAGATAGACTATCAATAACTTAAATACGGATATGCCAAACATCTGCAGCTTCTTTTTTTAGGACCAAAGTGGAAGGCATTACACAACATGCAGAGTCGTCATTTTTCAGCCCTGCTTCAGGCAAAGAACCAAAAAGAAAAGTCTGTTTGATTCTCCCAGAGCTCAGCAACTTCATAACAGGGGCCTTCCTCTCTTGGGAAAGTCCATGGGGACAGAATTTGTTTTGTGGATGTTTCCAGAAGGTACCGCTAATGCTTGCTATTTTCCCTTCTGGTAGTACAACAGGGGAGGGTAAATGAAACTCTGAATCTGTATCTTCACTCTTATGTTACCTTGCTGACTTGGCTAGGACCACTGGTGTCCGGAGATAACACAGTGCTGTACACTTCAGTGGCCAGCCTGTGATCAGCCAGACAAACATTTCCAACACAGCTCTCATTTAGTCAGGAAAAAAAACAACAACAACAACAAAAAAAAAACACACAAATAAACAAAACAAACAAACAAACAAAAACAACTGAGCCACTTAAATCAATGTTGTCCATTGCATGGCCCATCCTCAGGGACATCTACAACAGTGCCTACTTTGGCCAGCAGAGTTGTTTTCTCTAGCTGAATGGGAGGCATACACAGTTTTGGATGTCACAGATGTGACCAAGAGAGCTGCCCTGCACCAGGACGATGACGTGACTGTTGAGGCAGTCTGTAATATTCCTATGCAGTACGGGGAGCTTTGCTGCCACACGCAGTGAATCATGCATTAGGCCAGGACTCTGAAGGCAGGGATGGATCTGTGGGCTTACACGCATCAGGAAGTCCAGTAGTACTGCATCTGAGCATCTGGCTCATATCGGGCACCTGAGCATTTGAGCATCTGCCTCAAATTGGCAGGGGCGGATGTACAGGCTGAACAAGCGTGAGGCTCTCATGGATGTGGTTGGGACAAGGAGATGAGGAAACTGTTGAAGCCACTTGGGGATCACTGTAATGCATTTCTGAGTTCTCCTACCAGTCTGTAAGCTGAATATTTAAAACTTAGCTTTCTAGCTTTCCAGTATCTACTTTTTAAAAATATAATCTTTTCTTTTCCCCAAATTTCTCTAGCTTACCTTCAGTCAAACTGGAAAAAGTTTTTTTTTTTTTTCATGGGAATTTCATCAGCTTTTTGATGAAGTTGTCAAGGAAAAACACTGGTACCCTGCCATATGGAAGCATTTATTCACTACCAAGTATGTAAATTAGATTACATCCTCAATGGCAGCTGTGTTAATTAGCATATCTTGGTCTCCTGCTTGCTAGAACTGCACCCAAAGTTTGTCTGTTTTTTTTTCTGGTTTGTTTTTTCCCCAAACTACTCTTGGGACCTTCACAAAACCCATTAACCTGACTAGATCTGCTTCAGATCCCCACAAGAGTCCCTCTGAGGACTGGAAATTCCTTGCAGCATTTGCCCTCTGCTGGGGTCTCTCTGGCTGAAGAACACAGCAGGCCTGAGGAGATTAGCGGGAACCCCTCTGGGGACGGAGGAGATCTGCTTCACAACATGACTTTAAATGTTGGCTGGACTTGTTACGAGGCTTAGAAGCTCTGCAAGAGCCCTCGAGTTAATTAGGTGAACTTGCCAAGGCCTGTCAGACACTTGGTGACCTGCATTGGATCCTTCAGACTTTTGGCAAAGTGTCGGAGACAGCGACATGCCAGTGAAAGGCTCTGGCTGTGCTAAGTAACCATGAGTACATTCCACCAGAGTTACTACCATTTCTTGGAATTAGCAAAGGCAACAGAGCCATTTGTGAGCTTCACAGCAAACCAGGTTTGATGTCTCTGGCCTTCCCTGTCACACACAAAAAAGAGAATTCATCAAGTGGTCAAAATACACCATTTTTCCAACCTTGTTGTCTCAGATTTGATGGAATAATTTATGTTGGTTAAAATAGCTATCTCTTGCACCCTAACATGACACATTTGGAAAGCTTTAGAAAGCAATGATGGTTAGCTGACTACCCATCCTGAAAATCCTCGAAGTTTGAGACTTTACAGCATGACTGGCCGTGCCATAGATGCCTACACATTTCAGTATCTACAGCTTTGCTGGCTCAGGATATTCTTGTTTCATTTACCAAAACAGCCAACAAATGTTTTAGTTAGATGCTTAAGCACAGAGCTCAAAATGAACCCATACTAAAGCCAGATAATGATACCAAGCTTCAATAGTCCAAGGTGTCACTTGATGTGATGATGGGTTGGGAGGCTGTAAGGAGGAGGTGTTGTGTGTTTGTGTGGCATTGACACAAAAGGCTTGTGACCTATGATTCAGGTTCCTCAGTACTACTCTAAAATTACTGATATTGTGAATTGATGATGGCAAAGATAATTCTTATGATAGTATTAATTCTTCAGGAAACTAAAAGTCTTGAATCAGATGTATGCACAGAACAGGTCATAGTTAAGGGAACGAAATATCCATTTTCTTAACCTAAAACTTCTTTTCAAACTCCATTGCCCATCAATGTAAGAATATGTATCTCTTTTCCCTCTGTGAATGTACTTTTGCTTTCTTCCTTCTTGGTGCCCAGTCTCCTTGAACACCTCTGCCCAGTCACTCTTCCCTAATTGGCTGTAATTTTTGAGCTGACTAGTAGAACTGAGAGTGAAAATACACTTTCTCATACTTACTACCATTTTTAATTAATGCTCTGTCTATGCAGAATGACTCATTAAATTGGTATTAAATTTATGTCAATGCCAGTGCGGGTAAGTCTTGATGCTTAATGGCATCACAAAACAGAAGTTAATGAGGATGGGAAAATTCTAACATGCAGTGGAAATAGTTGCTGCCTCAATTTATTGGTGTTGAGGCTGGGAACTGTTTAGATTAAATATTAATTAAAAGGTTAACTCTGTGACTCCTTCACTACAACATTTCTTTGTTTTCTGCCTATGGGCCCATTTATGTACTCAGCTAAGTACTTGCTTAATATCATTTCAGTTCAGGACAATACTTATGTCTGCACTTAACTTCAAATATACACTGAAGTACTCTTCCAGATAGAGATGCTTTCTCAAATTTGGTCTTTAATTTATCTTTCATGCCATTTTTTTCTTCAGTTATTGCTCAAAAATTGTTTTATTTCTTTAAAGATCTGTAGAAATGGGAATATTAAAAAAGAAAAAGAGAAGAGAAGAGAAGAGAGGAAAAGAAAAGAAAAGAAAAGAAAAGAAAAGAAAAGAAAAGAAAAGAAAAGAAAAGAAAAGAAAAAAGAAAAGAAAAGAAAAGAAAAGAAAAGAAAAGAAAAGAAAAGAAAAGAAAAGAAAAGAAAAGAAAAGAAAAGAAAAGAAAAGAAATTGTGAGCTTTTTTTCTTTCCAAATAATAATAAAAAAGTCTCATTTTGTTAACACCAAAAGCCAGATGTTCTTTGCTGGTTTTAAGTACCCTGAGTTGTATCTGCTCGCTGAAGTTTAATGCTGGGAAGAGCAATCAAGTAATTCACAAGGTTTGATCTTGGTGTTAATTTTTTTGCATTAACCATAAAACAGTTTGTTCTCTTGAAAATAACAGTTTGTGTGGTGGTTAGAATCAATAAAGTGAAAGACATTTTGCAAACCATTTAGAGGAGTTTTTCACCTATAAACTACTCTCACGGAGGCAGCTGGGGATTCCTAAAATAAACTTCCTTGAATTATACTACTAAATGAAACTCAATTAAATATAGTGGCACATTGCTTTTCTAATCTATGCTATTGTACAAATTTTCATATTGCAATCTACCATTTAGTTTTTTTTTGTTTTTTGTTTTTTTTCCAAAATGCCAATGCCAGTTCATAGAGCTTTGGGAGTTCTGGGCAGCATAACAACAGCAGCAATGTTTGTCTACCTGTATTTTGTCTGACAGTGTTTACCAGAGGGGCAGGCACCAGATCGGAAGTTGCAAAAGCCTTTTCCATATATTGCAGTGAGAAAACCAGATCCAAAGAAGAGTTTCACTGGTTATTCAGGCAATCACCTAACTTTTTTTGCTCTTGCTGTGTATGCAATACTAGTAACACAGGAAAATGAATCTGGGGAGAATAGACTTGCTGAAATAAGTCCAAGTTGCATCCCACATTTTCTTTAAAATAGAGATATGGGACATTGCAACTCTGCTGGAAAATATTTAAAGTCAAAGTCTTCCACACTGAAACACACAAAAAGCTTGTAGTGCGTGAGGTAGGGTTTGTGTGCTGATTAGGTGCAAAAGTTGATTTTTGTTCAGGTAGAAGTCATCACAGCAAAATTATGAAAGCTTTATTTTCATCAAAAACATGACCATTAGTAATACTGCAATGAACATTTAAGAAAAGTTCTAACGGAAGCCAGCTATAACAAAATCTCAAATTCAGAAGGTTTATTTTCATGCTGGAAATACTTTCTACAACACTCAGGCTAATATGCAAGTCTATGGATGTGTGTAGTCAGGCGTGTGCATAGGAATGCACTTGGTTTCCACACAGATGGGCATCAAATTTTGTGAAACAACCCATCCGTTGAAGATGAGGCAATACTTCTTCATCCCTAGCCATGGCCTGGTCCCCATCCAGGGCTATCACCAGGGATTTACCAGTGCTGCCTCAAGCAAAACCACAAAAGGGACTTTGAGATGGATCTTTTTGGTCGATGTCTTTTCAGGTGAACCTTTCGACCCTTTGAAAAGGGCCGCATCCTCTGAAAGGCACAGTTAGCCAGGACCTCATGGACTTCACAGACAGATAGTCTTTGAATATCTGCTGTCCCTTTTCTCACTTAAATGACATCGGGTACAGGTCCTCCTGGCTAAAGCTCGTTCCCTGCTGTTACAAGCCCTCTGCCATGCTACTGTGTGCTTTGGACACTTGTGTTTCCTCCCATTAAATGCAGAGATCTGCAGAAGAACATAGCCGGTCACGTTGCAGGCAGTCATGCGCAGCAGAAAGCAGCGTGCCGGTGCAGGACACATGTCACATCTTGCTGGAGTTGGCTGGCTGCAGCTGGAAAGCTTCTGAGATAAAAAAAAATTTTACATTGCAAGGGTGCCCAGGAAGAATAGCGAGCAGGAGCTGCCTCTTGGTGGTTTCCCTTAACTGTACCAGCCCTCTGCTCCACAGAGGCAGCGCAGTTTTTGTTGGTCATGAAACATCTTCCCCGGCAAAGATTTTGGTGAGCGGCACGTATGTGGGCAGAGCGTGCCGTGGGAGATTACGGCAGGCTGATATGAGAGATGATATCAGAGATTAGTTAACCGTATGGGCTGAGTCCCGGGGGAGGTGTGTGAAATGAATCAGATTAAACAAAATTGATAATGTGAATACTTAATCAAACAGACAAAGGTAGTCTGCACAGCTAATTAGGGGCAAATAGAGCGTCCCTCTTGTACCTCATTTAACTGACAAATTGTGCAGACAGTTTTAATGGGAGTCTGTTTAGCAAAGAGAAGGCTGTACAGTTGACAGCTTGGCAAAATGTGGTTTCTGTAACACCACATGATGCTTATGGAAATTAGCCTGGTGCAGCTGAGCTCTGAGTAGGTGAGAGCTGCCCAAACTCTAGTAAAATGGTAAAATGGACCTTTTGCAGGCCTCTGCTCCTGGCTTCTTAAAGGGACCAAACCACTTTTCTGCAAGTAGAAAAGGAACACTTGAAGAAATGTAAAGAGCTGTTATGATAACTGAAAGGATCATTCTTGAAGCTAAGAAGGCAGATAAAAAATATCAAACTGTACCACCCTAGTTTATTACAATTTTCTGTTTGGAGTTTTTGTAAGAACAAAGCTACTTTCACAGCTTCTTGGGAGGTAGGTAAATATGAGTTACTGTCAGTGTTTTATGTATGAAGAAAACTACAGCGCAAAATGATCACCTGAGTCCTGCAATAGGAGCCAACTCTGGGACCAGGCTGAGCACTGAGGAGTCAGCCGAACCTGGGGCCTCAGCCCATCATCTGCTCCAGGAGGGTCTCCACTGTGCTGTGGAGCAACTCTTTAAATACAGTAGGTGCTCAGTTTCTTAAGCTCTGAATAACACAGACATCAAGGTTTCCTACATTTTCTGGAATCCCCTTCCTCTGCTTCTGCCTCCTGTCCTTCTGCAAAATAACCATATCCCTTCATCCCCTCACCTTGTGTGTCCTCAAGGCCCAAATGCCTAGCCCTCTTCCAGAAGAAGACGAAGGTGTTTGGCTATGTTGCTGAGTCTAACAAGAGGCTTTACAAACATGAGTTGGAGACTGAGCCCTTCAGAGAAGTGAGAGAAGTGGCCAACCCTGACAAGCACTCAGTGGACTTCACCAGAACTTACCTTAGAAGTCATTATTGCACTGACATAGGAAAGTAAGGTGCCAGTAAGACAAAGGCCTTGCTGGTAAGGGGAGCACAGCTAAACATGTCTTAAATTTGTAAGACTGTATTTAGGCTTCTTCTCGAGTTTTGAATCTGCATCTATTCATAGGTTGGCATTCCTAGCATGGAAAATGGGAGAGACTTGCAAGAGGTTTAACAAGCCAATCTCTTTGTATTGGTTCTGCTCAAAAGACTGCTCTGCTTTGCTCTGAATATGTCATCAGGAGCAATAAGAGGAGACCTGGCATCCTGATCAGAACAACTAAGGACAGCCCAGGTTTTGCTGGGAGTCATTGTCAGGGACATGGCATCCCCTGTGAAAAGACGATGAGCCCTGCTACAGACATAAATGTGTTTTTGATATGAAATGTTCTAAGAAATAGAAAGCCACTGATGAAGGATTTCAACTCACCAAAAGCTGTGAAGCCTCTCTTTTAGTTTCACCGGCAACTAACATCACAAGAATTTGATGAATGTGTGTAAGTACATCCATGGGTTCACTCATGACAATGCATTCACTGAGACAAGCTAAGAATTTTGATCTAAAATCAGCGTACTGCATGTAGCAAATGAGGAGTCTGAGGCGGTGCTGCAAACACTGACTTTCCATGTGAAGTTGGCCATTTCACTTAACTCTTCTATGCCTCAGTTTCTACATCTATAAAACAGGATCTTCATTGCTACCTCAGCATTACTATGAAAGAAATGCCATCCATGGCAGAACCCTTGGTAATGAAGCACAGGATCTGGTATAGGTGAAATTCTTAGCTAATGAAAACTGGATAGCACACTCAAAACTGTGTGTTGAGAGAGTCCAGGAAGAAAGTGCAAAGCTCAGAGAATTTGTGGCTTCTGCTTTTGTGATTCATTCGGGAAACACGGTAACTCCCTTCCCTTCCTGCTCAGTGGTGCTTATCACCTCAGCACTACAAGGACTTCAGCAGAAAGAAAAATTGAGTGCCAACATCTCCTCAGTAGCACGGAGTGTTGTCACATCTGACATCTGACTTATGCTTAAACATCATCCACTGTTAAAAGGCATAAGTTTATGATGGAACATAAAGATGGTAAATGCATGCCCTGAACTGAACATTTCAGGAGTGAAGTGCATTACAGATGTAATAAAGCTGCAAAGACAATGCACTGCCTGAAGCTACTGCTTTGGCTGAATTCACTTGAGCTCTCCTTGTAGAGTTACATCCTTGCAAGGAAATCCACAATATTGAATTTATAGAGAAACTAATGAAAAGGTTGGAAAGAATGGAAATGATTTAATCAAACCAATATTACATGCCAGTTACAAAACATAAAATTTGATCCTTGTATAGATGCAGGTTATTTTGGCCCCCTTGTGCTAGTTTTTTCCTTTCATATCTTCTCAAGGAACCTTCATAATATGCAAAGCCGTCTGATCCATTCATTGAATAGTTTCATGGTTTGGGTCAGAAGTCTGTGTAAACCTAGTCCTGACAGCAATTCCCATCCTCATCCTTAGTGAGTTACTCATCTTACCCTACCTTCACTAACGTGAAATGGGGATAATGGAAATTTCCTACAGCTATGCAAGTGTTTGAGCGGGGGAGTTAACATTTGTAGAACAAAAGAAAGAAGGAGAGGATGAAGGAGAGAATGAAGGAATGGGCAAACAAAGGAACAGAAGAGAAAGAAACAGAAAAACTGTGGGGAAGCTGAAGGCCCTGAATCCCTCTCCTGCACCTCTGAGGAGCAGCCATTCTGTCAGGTGGACACAACCCAGCTTTCATGGTGGCTGACACACAACTGAAAAGACCTTTAGGAAGCTGAAGGGTTTCTTTTTTTAACCTCTTCTCCAGCTTGTTAAAGCCCAGGTAAATCCCACCAGCTCCCTCATGAAACGCTTGCCTGAGCAAAAGTTTTTCCAGAGCATTTCATGAGTCTCACATAATTGAAATGGGAGGGGTTTTGAGCCTGCTTCAATAGAGTGCTTTGAGTTAATTGATAAACCTTCTCTTTTTATTATCAGTGCTACCCTTCTGTCTGAAAGGCTGGGAGATTTCCTTATGGGATTTGAGCAAATATTGGAAATTGCAGTGGCAAATTAGCAGGGGCCACAAACCAGAAGTGACAGCTCAAGGAGGCTGGTGGAGGCAGTGTAGCAATCCCTTCCCAGTAGCAATTGGCCAGACTTATCATATGGACTAATCACAACAGAGCTGGTGAAATAATGGGCACCAGATGTTAGCGCTTTGTAGATGTTGGCTCTCTGGAGAGCTGCTCCACTCTGTGAGATCCCTGGGAGCAGGAGCGTGGCTCTCTCTATTAGCAGGACAGGGGCTGCTGGACAGGACCTCTCCCACATGTCTGATTGGTGACACAGTCCCTTTCCCCAGCTTAAGGAATATTTGCATTCGTGAGGAACA
The DNA here is from genome assembly GCA_013399115.1 of Anseranas semipalmata. Lineage (NCBI taxonomy): Eukaryota > Metazoa > Chordata > Aves > Anseriformes > Anseranatidae > Anseranas > Anseranas semipalmata. The sequence continues at coordinate 28,446 of VXAA01006355.1, forward strand.
TTTCCATGGCTTGTAAGTCTCAGATTCATGGTACCTTGTTTTGTTATGAGAGATCCTCATGAGTGAGTGAGTGAAAACTAGTCGTGCAATAGATCAAATCATTAGTGTTTGCCTCCACAGAGGTCTTCAATAGGGATGCTTTTTTGCAAAGTGCTGAATACACCCCTGCAGGCCTCTGCAGTGCAGCAAAGATTTTGCTGGCATGGTGTCTAGGAGGGAATGGGCAGGGAATGTGTTTTACCCCAGGAGCTTTGCAGAGAAAGCCCTAAACTGCTCCCCAGAGCCCTGGATCTGCAAATCCGGACTGGGAGTGAAGTAAACTCCTCTCTTGCTCTTACATGCTTTGCTCTCACACCAGGTCTGGCCACCTTCTAGCCTTATAGGATTAGCTTATGCCTCTCTAATTATTTGCACTAAGCTTGCTTGACAAGATGGAGATTTGCAGCTAAGCCGCTGCTAACAGCGCTGCCACCAGCGCTGCCGCCAGCTGCAGCCCGCCAAGCCGTGTGTGGCACAGAGGGACCGCATGGGTGGGGAGTGGGTTGTGCACAGGGCACAAACCCTGGCTGGGCGATCAGTCTGGTGGGGGGCCAGGAGGGGCCGGACCTGCCTATGGCAGAGGTGGCGCAGAAGACGGTCACAGGATTAAACATACCTGCTATGTAAAACTTGATGCGGCTCCCCTGCTTCCAGCACTGCACACCCAGCTCTGCTCCTTCTTTCTTCTTTTTCCCCTTCCCCTGAGGTGGGCTGATGCTGACCGGCCATGGCTTCAGTCTGATGGAGGGGAGCAGTCTCTCCTACGTGGTCTGTCCATCTCCCAGCACAGACTTTTGCAGGCTTTTCCACGGGCAAAGACACATCTCTGCAGAGAAAGCATAATGCAGATGGCCTTTCAGGATCCTGAGCAAATAACAGAAGCTGTTTCCTGCAGTTTTGCAATCTCCTTTTCAGCCAAAGCCTCTGACAGGTCCTGACCACTGTGTCGGAAAGCAAAAGCGCAGGCAGTCCTGTCTCTGCTTCCCAATGTCCTCCTTGGCTAAGAATAAAGGTGCTCTGATGAGGAGGACCTATAATCATAACTTATGAAGTATGTAATAGTTACAGAACTATAGGTAGCCTTAATATAAATACATACTACATAATTCAATAGACAACTTAATGACATGTTTGTCCTTTGGTTCTAACCAAATGAATTTGGATACATAGCACAATGTTCCTAAATAATATCCTTACTTTTTGCCATCACCTTCTACAATAAGCTTCATTAACTTCACTTCTTTTTCTGCATTAAGGTTTTAGTGACGATATTTATTTTAAAAATATGAGATTTTTCAGGGGAAGATTTTTTTGGAATTTGTGTGTGTGTGAGCTTAGAAAAGTTGACTTGGTGGAGATAGAAGAACTGACAGTTCCCATTTAAATACCAAATGTTTCTTCTTAACTTCAATCTGCATCTAAAACAACAACAACAACAAAATCCCTGCAAGACACAGACATTCCTTGCAGTCTTTAACACCATTTCTGTGGTCCCCCAAGAGTTGTAGTTTTTTCTTTTGACATTTGAGATCAAACAATCAATCACCAATCATGTCCGCCTGTATCTGGATTAGCAATCAATTGCCACTCTCAGGCATATGCCAGGGACATCTTCCCCTCCCCTCTACAGGATGCATTTCAACTTGGAATGGCAGCTTAGCCTTTGCAATAGACATCACCAGCTCGATGACGGCTGGTAGAGGTCGGCAGGAATGCCCTTACTAGAGTGGTGAGCAGGGAAGAAATCAGAGGGTTTCTGGCAGCTCCTGACAGTGGCAGGTCTCCCCTTTTCTTACATTTCCCGAAAAGCTGCTTTTCAAGCCTTGGCAGAGCTATTACCAATTCTATGGCGGCTTTTCCCTGTGTTTGGGGCCATCTGTCTTTACTTCTTCCTTTCTGAAGTCAGAAAAGAAAATTATTTTCACATTAGCAACCCATTAAATGGCCCCAAATTTGTAGCACTATCACTGCCGGAGCCAAACCCATTGTTTTTACACTTCCAAATACCTACTTGGAGGCATTGTTAGGGGATTGGAGGCTGGCTTGCAGGACCTTCTGTCATGCACATGGGCAAGTGGGTGGGGTGGAGCACTGTCACCCTCATCCATCATTCTCCATCAATGTCACCACCACCTGCAGAGACATTACCCCCAGTCAGTCACTCACTTGGTCATTTATTTCTGTCCATCAGCATGAGCAGAAGGAGAGGATATGAGTACTCAGGATCAGAGCTGGTAAGATTTTTAAGGGTTATTTAGAGCAGTTGAGATATTGAAGAGCACCTGATGACTTGGGGAAGTTGCACTTTGAGCTTGGTTTCTCAGCACAAAAACCCCTCAGGAGGTCAGGTACAGTGCAGTTGCTCACTGTGCAAATGCCCAAGGCCGTTGCTGATTAATCTGTGCAAAAATGTAGTGCCTTTGGCTGTGGAAAGGCAAAAAAGCATTTTCAGCAGAATCTCATCACCCACTTTTGCATTTCTTTAGCTGGTTCTAAGCACAGAAACACACAGGTTTCTGATGAAGTTCTGGCTCAAACTCATGTCAAGCTCTCTTTCAAAACTCCCCAAAGTTTCCCCTCAAACACCTTTCTGTGCTCTTTGGCTATGCCCATGCTAACATTTGAACCACTTTTAAAACTTCAGCCTCTGAACTGGCCCCCCTTACTGGGGCTGTAAACAGGGTGGCTGAAATCCTTTTTGGGAGCAGCCCCAAGCTCCCCCAGCCTCGCTGGCAGCTTGGAGCAGGTGGTGGATGTGGTACCCTCTCTCTACAACTCTTCCTGTCCTGATGTGGTCCTCGGGAAATTAATCTGCATTTTAGGAGCTGAGCAAAACATTTCCCATGTTGCATATGAAAAGCCTTCTGGAATCAGAAGATATTAATCAATTCTGAAAGTATCATTCCTTGCCTTTAAAAATCAGAGGTTCTTGCACATTTTTCAAGTCTCCCCGAGTCCTTCTGTTCCTAGAGTCGATCACTGTGAAATGAGGCCATGTCGCAGCACAGCTTATTAGGGGAACTGAGATGTTTCTGTTTGTTTGGGTTTGTACTGAAAAAGGTTTATCACAGGGACTGTGCTTTGACAGTCTCGTCCTCCCCCGGGCTGGTTAGCATTTAGTAAGGAGCGGCTGACAAAGCTCCTGGGCCACAGAGATCCACAAGGTGCTTGCAGCTGGCACAGATACCTCATTAGAAATTCATTTTTTCCTGTCATAATAACAAAGTGCAGAGCAGCGGTGGCAACATACTTTCGTATGGGAAAGCACACAAAAGGGGACAGCTGAAAGAAGCTGTGCTTTTCTCCTGTATTTCCAGCCCAGCAGAATCATCTCCAAAGGGAGCAGCCTTGCCCGTCCACGCGTCCTCCTTGCCTGCATCGCCTGAATGGCGCTTGCGGCACCCGCTGCCCGCCGGGGTGAGCCGGCCGCTCTGCGATGGAGAGTGGTGCTGAGTGAGCCTTGTCACGTAACCAGGGGACATGCAAGCACCATCATCCACGTTGGCAAAGCTAATGAAAGAGGCAGCTGGGGCTCTGAACGTGACGAGTTTTCATCTTAAAAATGCAGAGCACAAGCCTGACAAAGAACACATCTCAAAATCTTGGGCTTATTTTTCTCCCCACTTTTTTCTTGCCTATCTTCCCCTCATTTGTTTTTTTTCCTTGTATCACCATGTAGATTAGAAAATATGAGGAGGATAGAGGGGAGAGGGAGACAGAAGGTAAACAAGCAGTGTGGGAATAGGAAAGGCCTGAGAGCCAAGAACCGAAAATCCTCAAACTATGTACTTACATCTCGGAAACTTCTCTCTTGAACACAGACCAAAACTGTATGCACTGATTTCCACTTTCAGATAAGGGCTTTTTTTTCTAAGAAAAAAAAAAAAGTAAAAGAATCCCGATGCAAAATTTTTGGTCTGATCTGTGTCACATATTAAAAACTGGCACTTCATAGTCATGCCGCTCCTCAGTAACACGGCATGAAAACCTTTGGCAGAAGTACAACAGATGAACTCATTTTAATCACTCAGCCTGGAAGGGAATCTGCCAGGGAAGAGCACCAGGCAGATGACCGCTGCAAATGCAGCCCTCGCAGTTTTCTGTCAGAGAAGTCTGAACCCCCTCTTCGTTGTACTTGCAATCCAGAGACATCAGCACCAGAAATCCTGGGCAGTGAGAGCATGAAGGGGACTGCAGACCATGAGACAAAGACCACCAGGCAAAACTAACACATTCCAGCAGTACTGTCATCGATGAAAGAATAAAGTATTAATTCATTTTCTATTCAAGAAACTAACTGCCGGATTAAACCAAGACACATTTTTGCTACAGACATTGGCAATAAAGTTATGTTCAGCAAATGCTGATTCACTGTGGCTTGGATAAATGTTCAGAATTGCCCAAAAATACTAAGCCTAATTTTAGGCAGTCTGAGAACCATTATCTAACCCTCCAGAAAGCTCTAGCTTTCTCCTCTACCTATACAGATAGGCTATCTTAACTTCAGGCTGTCACAAATTTAGTTAGCCTCTTCCATCCCTCAAAGTCACATTTCAGAAGTAATTTAGTCAAGGGTACCTATCATCCTCCCAAAAAGAGTCACTTGTGGCACAACTGGTAATCAGCAAACACAAAGAGATTTGGGATATTCTGAAATGACAGTGAGTGCCTGGGGAGGGTAGAGGTTGGAGTACTGGGCTGAATGTGGTGGTGAAACTCAAAAAGAGACACAGAGCAAAGGCCTCCAATTTAAGAAACGTGCACCTCACAATGGAGTGTTGTAGAAGAGGGTGTCTACCAGGCTGAGGAGGACACACGCCGAAGGGGAGATGCTGATTTTAGCTAACTTGATCTGTGCAGACATTTGGGTTGTGCTCTTAGCTCATCACCACGGCCCCATTCATTCTTTGTCTGTCCGGGGGACGTGCACCTCCAAAGGGTCGCTTGTTCCGTCTGGGTGCAGCAGATCTCGTGGCGGGGGTGAATGGCTGCTTGGGGGGGTATCCTTATTTCCTTCCATCTGCAACAAGAAGGTAGACCATATGAGGAAACAAGGCCAATCTGGTAAACTCCAGGTGGAATAATTTATCTGAGGCATTGAACATCTGGGTAATTTCTATGACTCCCCAGATTGAAACTGAACTCCATATTTTTTACATGCAGCAGACCTGGAATATACTCATATGAGGGCTGCAGGTGACATCTGCGGCACAACACAGCTCATGCCCATATGACTAAACTCTCTTCTCTCCATACCCACATGACCCAGTTCATACCGCCTTGCATGGACAATCCCTGCTTCATACTCTCTCCCAAACCAAGGTATTGCCTAGGAAAGCACTGCCTGACTCAAACAGAGCCTTGCTGACAAGTGTACTAACAACTGACCGGTGGGGTGACTGTGGGATGGTGCCTGAGTCCACACTCTTGATCATAGGTGCTGGTTTAGACATGGCCACACAGTCTCTGACAGAGACATCTATCACAAAAATATATAACAATAAAGTGTACCTACATAGAGGCATGAATGGATAACGTCCGATGGATGACGAAGAGAAGTCTTTCTCCAAGTAAGAAATGTATTTGACCCATAGATGAACCTGTTGCATTCGAGAAGACTTACAGAGGTGTTGGGCCAATATGCCAAGCATTAGGAGATGGCAAATCATTCACGTAAGCAAACACAAAAGTGAGCTCAGGATTAATATTGGGAACCACAGATTTAGCACATGACAAACTTGTCATTAAGGGGTTACAGTGACCATGCAGGTTCCTCTGTCAGACTATCAGAAGTGGAGTTAGGGTATAATCCAGGCATGAGACCACTGCTGCAATGGGAGAGACCTATTCAGAGCAGGGATTTAAGCCTCTGTTGGTGCCAGCCCTTGGCACAGCGCTGCTCAGTGAGGGGCTGGATGCTCGAGAGGGATGCCCACTTTTTCCAGGCAAGAGCCAGAAATGGTGCCCTGCTAGAAATATGGGAAATCTCAAAAAGCAAGCATTTCCACACCGGAAAACTATTACCTGCCCATTTCTTATCCATAGCTTCCCTGAAGAAATTTGGGTATTGGGTAGAGTCTAAGGTACGTAACACTGGCTGGGTTCAAGAACAGCTTCACAGATGAGTGTAAACCCCACAGAAAAACAGGTCACAAAACAAAATCCTGCTGGTCCCTGGTACCCCTTGGGCAGGAGGAGTTTCCTCTCATTACTGGTCCATGCACCTGACCTAAGCTGTTCTCCTGTGCCCCGTCTCACCGATAAGGTGGATCCAGCATTTCCAGGTGGGCTCAGAGACTCTTGTCCATGATGGCCAGTAAGAGGCAATATAATGTTACTTGTCAGAAGGGTTGAATGGCTTATCCTGCTCTCTGTCCTAGATGGCTCCATTTATGTGGTTTATTATCTGCTAATATTCCTTTCTGCTGGTTCTTTACTGTACTGCATTAGGCTTGGGTGAGGAAAAGTGAAAAATCAGAGGTAGGAATTGACACAGGCATCAGTGAACACTTTTTGCTGCGATCCCACCACTACTGTCTCTTTGCACCAAACTGAGTTATGTGGCATGACAGGGGACAGGACACAGTAGTTTTGATGGCACTCAAGAGCATTACGCCTCATATAGCTAGAGAAGATGTCAAAGTCAGGGGAGGCGTTCCTCCTGCCCACAGCCCAGAGGGATGAATACTCAGCTCAGTTCCTTGGCATCTCCAGCAACCTTTGCAAAAGTAAACTTGTTCATAGATAAGCAGACCTACGGATGGAGGTCACTGGCCTGTGCAGCACACCCAAGGCAGAACATAAGGATTATAAAATACAGCCTCAAGGTAAAAATACATCTGTAACTTCACGGTCAATAAGCACAAATCAGACATGCTGGCTAAAGCCTGCTGTGCTCTCACATTGCTTTTCTCCTTTCCCCCCACCTCCCTCCTCGACAAAAGCACCTGAGAACAGAGGCAACCCATTGCCTGGCACCCAATTTGTGGGCCAGCCTGGTAGGTGCCGTTTGCACAAAGTCCCACTCTGTGCTCCATTTCTGTCAAACTGTGCACAAATAAAAGAGCATCAAGAAACAAGCTGGACTCTTGCCTAGCTCAAACCTGATTTGGCTTATCTCAGGAAGAAGGAGAGGCTCACAGTAATGCTCCAAGGTTTCTGAAGACTGCGGCAGACTCCAGCCCTGCTGCACGGCGTGGGGGCGGTGGGCTGGGAGATGAGATTTGCAGTCCAGTCTCCGCCATGTGTTTGTCCCCCCAGCAAATAGGTGTATGGGTTTTGTCCCTAACTGATTCCTGGCCCGTTTAGTTTGTGGTCATGTCAAACGCCAAATTCCCCTTGAGAAAAACAGAGCAGGATCAGGCCCAGAAGGAGGCAGGAATCTGCTGCCTGAATTGCAGCACAGCCCCTCTCTGGGTCCATTTCGGTGACACTTGGGAAGTGATGCTTCCTGTCCTGCTGCTGTCAGCTGGGGGGTGGGGGGTTGTTTGTTTTGTTCAGTATTTTATTTTTGCGCGTTATTATTAATTAATTTTTTTGTGGCCTTGATTGTAACTGTTTTGAAAGTAGCAGACCCCGGAATTCATTAAATGTGTGAAATGATGGGAGAAAAAGTGTGAAATTGTAACAGTCTGTTTGGGGTTGATTAATAGAAATTTCTCCTAACAATCCCTGGACCCTTCTGGGGGTCATTGGAACAGAGCAGCTGTAAAGACAGCAGGAGCAATTTAGAAGCTGCCCAATGGGGGCCAGGCAGATTTCGGAACAAGTGGGGAGAGTCCCATGCCCTTGTTTGGGCCAGTGGGAGATGATTGGCCACCACGGTGTCAAGTTAACATGCAGATGAGCCTGAGAGGAGCTCCCACCCAGCCTGGAAAGGGTTATTTTGCCGTAAGGGGGGTTATTGTCTGTATTACTATTTTCAAGCCTTGAGCAATGTCACCTATGGAGCTACATTGCCATATCTTACTGGCGGTGCTTCTGCTAAACAGCAAAGTGCTAACAAGGAAAAAGCCCTGCTGTGGGAAGAATATGCTGCTGCAGTGAGGCTGGGGGGAGATTTCTTTCCTTTCTTTCTTACTCGATGACCAAAGGGACAGCAGCGAGGGCCCGAGCTGGGGCTGGAAGCTGGTGGAGGTGGCCAGCATGGAGGAGCAGGGCGGTGGGATGCCTGCACCCGTGAGGAGGAATGTTTCCCTGGCTCCCACCAGGCACCCCAACCTGAACTGCTGACTTTTTTTTTTTTTTTTTTTTGAAGCAGCTCTACATAGCCAAATGCTTTCGCCCTAAGAAAGATACAAAAGAAAACATCAAAGAAAATGTCCCCACACTGACATAAGGCTAGAATAATGGTGACCTAGTAGCTAAAGACTGGGACGAATACTGAAAGTAATTCACTCCCTTCCATAACAATGGGGCATGTGTGACAATGATATATACCAGGAGGCGAGGAGAGCCACTTTTGTTGGGCAGCGATACCCCACAAACCCAATTGTAGGGAGATCAATACTGTCATAGCACAATTATCAAAGACCATCAGCTCATCATATTTTCATACCATAAACAGCTCAAGGCGCCGGGGCTGCCTCTCCTGCCGAAAGCCCCGCACGGAAATTTGAAGGGTGTGAAATCGACATGATTAATAATTATAGTTATTAGCACATGTACCAGCTGCTCATGTATGGCTTAGCCCGTGATTTATGGGGCCATAAATGCCCATATCTGCTTCTGACGCGGAAAGGAGAGGGCACGCAGTCATGGGCAGAATGCATCGTCCCCAGTGCCAGGAGCTTCCCCCCACCCCGACAAAATTAAAACAACAGCAACAAAAATGGGCCAAAAAGTTACCCCTGCTCCACAGAAATGGAGGGAGCTCTTTTGTCTGCATGTCTGCCTTAACGGCTGCCGAAACCTGTCTGCTCAATGTCCCCAAAGCCTTTGAAGTTGGGATCCCAGCTAACAAGGGCTGTGGTTTTCCCTCCCCCACACAACTTCATGCTGTTGCCAGGCTGCAAACAATCACCATACATATTACAGATGAAACCACGAGGACCAACAACAGAAGAAGCAAAAACTAATTGTCTAGGTGCCAGAAGTTAAAGCTTTTGTTTCCAAATGTAATTTGATTCCCCTCTCTCCCACCTCCCCCCATCCATTTACAATGTGGCTCATCACAGAAAATGATTTTACTTTGACATAATCTGAAAAAACGGTTCAGAATGACCACACATACAATACCACCCCCTTCCCTGTAAGAATGACAGTACACTAACTTCTCCAAGGTTATTGCTGACTTCTTTGACATTTTTGCCTATTTTTTGCCTTTTTTGACTATGGTTGACTGTTGTTGACTTTCCTCTGGCAGAACGATAAAGCCTGGTTAGTCCTGCTGAGAAGCACCACGACCTGCCACCGCACGTGGATGTGCAGAAGAGCTGCGGACCTATTTTTCCGTAATATCCATGGTGATGGACTAACGCCATCTCATTCTCAAGGGAAGCTGAAGTCGGTGCCCTGTCCTAGGGGCTTGTTGGAGTCAGCTGTAGCAGTGTACCCCGCTTCTGGGCCAGACCCCACGCCGTGGTAGCTGAGTGGATGGCAAACAGACTGAATGCACTGGGATGCCAAAAGGATAGCTGAATTATTCTGCTTTTAAGTGGATTCCATATAGTTTTCCCATGACTCAAGGTGGAGAAAAGACCAATGTTAATAAAATAACTTAGCCTAAATAATTTATTCAGTGAATCTCATAGAAATGGTTTCTATTTCTTTTCCTTTGGTGAACTGAGTATTTGGGGCCAATAATATCAGTCTGTGTTCACGTAAAAGGTTTTGATAAAAATCTGATATTTTCTGGGGAAGAAAACACTTTTCATAAAGTGTTTTCACCCAAAGACCTTGTGAGCATTTTCCTGTACGTGTTTTTGGCTGCCATGCATACTCAGAAAGGCCTGATTTTGAAGTGCAAGGTATTAGTGGTATTTTGGATGCCTGGTGTTGCTCATTTCCCCATGTCTTGCTGAATCTGTATCCTAAACAAGAAGATTTTTGTCTCTTAAATTTTAAGCAGCTGTCCATGACATTGGCTAACAACCAAGCAATAGCCAAACATGAACTGTGCTCAGCCCAGACACCATCATTTGGTTGAATGCAAGAATGACTGGCTGAAACGTAAGGGCCGGGGGGCAGGGGTCAGCCTAAACCATCTAATGCTGCTTTTCTTGTCTCACATTTCACAAATCTAGTGAGACCACAGATGTGGCTGGTCCATTGTGTGGAGATGCCAGGCCAGGTTTGGATGGAGCACCTCCCGTGCCCTCGCGGGCTGCCTCTCTTTGTCAAGCTCCCCAGTAAAGCCAGTGAGAGGATGGTTGGTGCACCCCACTGGGCTCCAGTACAGCCGCGCACGGCCAGCTCGCTGGCTTTCAACATCTTTGGGGAGAAGCAGCATTTCCTCTGTGGGACCAAAATACTCACAGTTAGTTCTGGTCTGACAGGATTTGTTGACTGTGCTTTTTTACTCACCTCGGTCTCCTAAAATAACCCTAAAAGAACCATAACCACAAAGTTGTCTTCCATGTGCATGTGTAAAACAGAAAGCTATGAAGACAGGAGGCATATTCTCAACTGCTTCATGCAAACCATTTCTCCAGGTCTTGGCAAAGAGATCATCACCAGAGATTCTTTATACCGTTCCTTTGGACACCCATGGTAGATGGGAGTCGCAGCTTCTTCCTTTATCATATTATATGAGTATGCAGCATGAAACAATCAGATTTTTTTTTTTTTTTCCCCAGAGATGGGTATATCTTCCCATAAATTTGGGTTTATCTATCTGTACTTTTAGAAATACCGTGCATATAAAAAAAATCTTAAATATCTGTGTATAGTGGAATATTCCTTCCCATCATCCACAGGATAACAAAAGTCATCAGCAAGTGTGAGTTTGCTGACTTTTTTATGGAGAAGTCTATGTGTGCATATAGACTATAAATAAATGTGTGTTTGAACATCTGTGTGCATCCACATCTGCATTGTATGTGCATGTATGTGAAACATACAATTTCTCCACTGAAAATGTGAGAGAAGAAGTAAATATAGCAACAAAGAAATATCCTATTCAGGGAAAGTAAGGTAAGCTAGATTACATATTGATGAAGAAACTGTGAACTGTAGGTGTTTTTGTTGTTCTATTCAGGATGTAACACAAAGGGAGTTGTTCAGAAATGGTTAACTGTTGGTTATATTCAATCACTTACTTAGAATGCCACATAACAAAACTTTTTAAATTCTGTTATACTCATTCAAATATAGCCTGTTTAGATTTAATTCTCAAGTAGTACAACAATAGGTCTTATCTCAGTGAAGCAACACTAATTTTCATAGCTGAGATTTGGACAGACTGAAAATTTTTTGTTCTTATGCAAAGTAAGTGATTTTACAACATGCTGGTAATATCTGTTATAGGGTCAAGAGAAGGGAATGTGCACAAGGACAGCACAGCTCAGAAAGCTCAGCTCCTGCTACATAGCCTCCTCTTCCTCTCTAAGCATTTGCCTCTGTGCACATCTCTATTCTCAGGAACTCCAGTGAGACCATTGCTGAAGGGCATTGGCAGCTGGAACTTGGAGAGAGGAGCACACATGAAAGTGTCTTCTGTAGCCCTCTCCACTGGCAGTCACTGAAATTCAGGCAGGGGTTTTGGGAGCAGTGACTGTTTTCCAGAAGGGGAAACAAGCCAAATCCACTAGTGCTGTGAAGGGCACGAGGCTCACCTTGGGAAGAGGCACTGGCCGGCACGGGAGAGAGGCCAGACCCAGTCTTACTGGGACAGAAGGAGGTCAATGCTGACCTGGCAGTCGTGCCTTAATATCTCTTCTTTTAAAAGGCAAAATTTAAGCAGAGGAGAGCAAAAGCTTGCTTGTGCTCACTTGGCAGAGTCAATTCTTAGACCACAACGAGGTCCAGTGGCCTGTGGGGCTGAGACAAAGCTTGCTTAGACAAACCCTATCAAGAGATGGTAAGGCTTCCCTTCCTGAGATCAGCCACAGCAGTGATACATAGATAGATAGGTAGGTAGACAAACAGACAGATATTGTGTGTATAAGTAAATAAATAAAAAATTATATGTATAAAGTACATATATACATATATCTTAAAGCCACTTCTAGACCTGCTAGTCATCTGTCATTGCCTGTGTTTCGTGCATTGCACCAGTAGACTGGCTGTGCAAAAAGGCTGAGCCAGGAAGCTGGACTCAGGATGACTGCCAGTGTGCAAGGATGAACCCGGTGGCTTCCTGAGGATGCCCTCTGGAGATGGGTCTGCTTTGGACACCATGGCATCCAGAGCATGAAAGCAGGGACTAACAGGAGGGGATCTCATTGCAGAGAGGAAGAATAAAATCTCTTTCATTTTAACAAACAAGTTAAGGAAAATGGCCTCCTCCCACCTTCCAAGAAATGCAAATGAAAAAGAAAGGTTCTGGTAGGGGAAATGATGAGTAGAGGCTGTTTCCCAGGAGGCTGTTAAGGCTGTTCAGCCTAGAGAAGAGAAGGCTCAGCAGGGTCTCATCAATGTATATAAATACCTAAAGGGAGAGTGCAAAGAGGATGGAGCCAGGCTCTTTTCAGTGGTGCACACTGCCAGGACTAGAGGCAATGGGCACAGACTGGAACACAGCAAGTGCTGTCTGAACATCAGGAAGCACTTCTTTACTGTGTGGGTGACTACATCAGGCACAGATTGCTGAGAGGCTGTGGAGTCTCCCTCCTTGGAGATCTTCAAAAGCTACCTGGATGTGCTCCTGGGCAAACAGCCCCAAGTAACCCTGCTTGAGCAGGGGTTTGGACCAGATGACCTCCAGAGGTCCCTTCCATCCTCAACCATTTTGTGATTTTGTGATACACAGACAATTTT
>VXAA01006355.1:41428-86678 GCA_013399115.1 Anseranas semipalmata
TTTTTTTTTTTTGCCATAGCAGCACAGATGAGTAGAGAATAAAATGGGAAAAAAATAGTTTTGTTAATATTCTGATTAGACACTATTGGAGACACTTTCCTATAGAAGACCTCACTTTTCACAGAAATAATACAATACAGTGCTCATAATGGCAAGATTTCACAATAGGTCTGTTACCTGTATGCACAGCAGGTGATACATGGATAGAGCCACCAACATAGCAAGATAACACAGGACAGTCTGTGAAATAACTTTGGCTTCTGGTTATTTCACCTGATTTATAACTGTGATGAATCAGACAAACTGGAAGATATAATGTGACTATTTATTTTGTGGGGTTTGATTTTATGTATTTTTTAAGAAAAAAAAAAAAAAAAGAAAAAAGGGATCCTGAATAAAAGGAAGAGGCAATGAGAAGACAGAATAGCAAAGGAAGCCCACAAGGCAATGTCTAGTAGAAAGTATCACTGTATTTGTTTATACGTAAGTGTCTATGTGCTCGAGCACGTGTCTATGCAAGCAAATTTCAGTATATGCTGATCTGTGTGAGTGTATGCAAATGACCTGTCCTCATCAGTAATCTCTTCGATTATGTCTAAGATGAATGGATGATATGAGTCATCTCTACATGACTTTAGTGTTTCTCCCTTCTTATCTTGAGCCTTTGCTGTTATACATCTGATGGCTGCATTGTGGAAGCAGCCCCCTCACATCCCTTGCTCCTACTGATCACAGTTCTCAAAAAGCTGTTGTTTTTTGTTGTTTGTTTTTCTCCTGGATTCATCAGGAGTCCAAGAGAAGATCAGAAAATTAAGCACTTGGTTTAAGATGAGCCAGACCAGACTCAGAATTTGTAGAGGAAGGAAGATTTAATAACAGATTTTAATAAAGTTTTTCATTATTAGAAGATAAATTTGTCAATAAAAGTTAAAAAAAATGATGGTGGGCAATGGGACCCTTGTTGCCTATGTGAAGGGATATTACAGAAAATTATTGGATTAAAGAAAGTGGGAGAGTTATTTCTTCCAGAGAAAGGGCTGGTGAGCCAAAGGTGTTGGCCTGACAGGGGGACATAGTTAGAGGTAGCTGTAGGCAGAAAGAGTCTACATGTCACAACTGGAAACCAGAACTCTGCAAGGAGCATTTATAGCAATTCAATACCAATCATAGCTATTTAACTAGTTCAGTAATATGTTACCCAGCTACTCTGCAATTTTCCTAAAGAACAGTTATACAGAAATGGGCATCTGCTCAGATCACCCAAATCAAAACAAACCATTTGCATAATAAATATTTGCAGAGGAGCAAGTGGGTGGGGTTTAGGAAAGTGCACAGATGAACATAAAAATCAAATATGGCTAGAAAGAAACTAGACTTAATTACTGGAGGCAAATAGAACAAAACAAAACAAAACAAAGCCCCCATATTTCTTCAACTACTTAAAAAAATGCAAATATCTCTAATATGTCTATTTGTCTCTTCCTATGGTCATTTTCTTTCTGTTCCTCACTGAGTAACAAGAAGAAACTTGTGGGTTTGTTCCAGTGCCCTACACTATTGCACTATTTGCAAGTGAATAGCATGAGAGCTTGTGTGTGCTTGTGTGGGTCTGTGGGGAGCTGAGGATGGACGGCAAGTAATGGAGAGCGAAATGCCAAGATCTACAGCACTGTTCCCAAACAAAGTCTGCTTCACAATGCCTAGGTTAAAAAATAGCTACAGATTTTTTAATATCAGAAGTTCACCCAGATACTGCTCCTGCACTGAGTCTCAGCATACACTGTGGGAAATTCAGCAGCACTTTTTACCTCCCATGGTCTTCTTCCAGCTGTAATTTGTCCATCACTAATGTGACCAGAAATGTATTATGTTTGATCCTTAAAAGGAAGTACCAGTTTCTACCCTGTTTCCATAGAGTTAGTGGTGGGGTGGCAATGGATGAGAATGAGTTAAAAATGGTTTGATTAGGCTCACTTGTTGATTGTGGGCAGCTCAGAAAAGCCTGTGAAAGGGAACAAATTGAGAGGAAAACGACAAAATGGGCAAAGAAAGTGCTAGAAATGGGAAAAAGCAAAAAAAAAAAAAAGGAAAAAACAATCAAACAACAACAAAACAACAAAAAACACCTTTCCTGGATCTCAGGACAAAGCAATTAAGAAGGAAGGATGCAAGAGAGAAAGGAGGACTAGTGGCATGGCAGCATAGCCAGCAGAAATCAGTGTAGCAAGATCCTTGGCATGTTACCAGCAAGAGGAAACTTGATGAACATTTAATCCAAGCACATTCTTTGTGGGATTTCAGCCTCTCTTAGCGCAGAAGCTCATCCATGGTGAGGAGGATATAAGAACAGGGTCTCTCTGTGTGACCTCTGCATAGCAATATGTAACAGTGACATATTAAATATGACTAATATTTTCTTCAGAACTGAGTTTATAAAAATACATGATCAGCTGTGGTCAGCAAACAAGACCATAATGTGGTGTCTATCACAGCACAAACAGTGTATTAATGGAGCCATTAATCACCATCAAAACTGTATTAGGAGTGAAGATAGCCAAAGAGAGCTTAACTGACAGCAAGTGGCCATAAACCTGTCCAAAAACTAATTTGATTACCATCATACCAGCATCTGTGCCACTTATGAGGGTTCATTTTTTTGATGAAATTAAGTAGACAAGTCGTTCATGCGTATAATAGACATCTAAATCATGGTAAACATGTTGCTGGCAAGAGAAGTAGTTAAAGAAAGTGGGAGATTGCTTTGCAGGTGAAATTTCAGGCAAAACGCACTGCCGGTGTCACAACAGTTGGTTAGAAAACCATTGTCAATCTTGTCTTGCCAAGCAGTGAGTGAGAAATGTTTTGGATCCACATTCAACGGAATAAACAGTGCTGAAAGTCAGGGAATGTTGGGAGCCTCTAGCTATTTACAAGAAGGACGGCTTTTGCCAATATAAACTCTTGCTCTTTATCGGCAATAAATATTCCCTACAAACAATCTGTTTTATTCATAGACAGTTGGACCCATTATGTTTTGGTCTTGACAGACGGGACAGTAGGATGCTGCATTTAAATGACACAGACTGTATAGGAATGTATTTCCAGATGATAACTGAGCCTGGAGCTTCCACATAAATCAGAGGAGGGAAATTATTCTGTAAGAAATATGCTCAGCTTTCAGCCTCATAAATACAGAGAGAAACCAAACTTTCAGGGCTTCTTAACTTTTATGTGAGCATTTCAATAATAATTTTAGGCAGCTACCAAGAAATTCATGCTTGCTGTTAGCAATGTTATACACATGAGAAGTCTTTCAGGAGAGTACAGGATAATGCTGTCCTGCCTACATGTAACTAAGAGGCTCAAATCTGAAAAGGTCTCTGCTTTGGAGGTCAGGGATAATTGGATTTTGCTGGCAGAGCAAAACTGTCCAACTGCTGAAGCGAGCATAGGCTAAAAACCATAGTTTTCCCACCTGTTTCACCATGCTGATGATATAGGTAGATGTGGATGTACAGCTGTGCACAGAACCACCACTCAAAGGAAGGAACAAGAGCTCACAGCTCAAACGACAAAATATTTGAAAGCCAGGTGGATGTGTGAAAACGTGCCTGCTTTAACTTGCCACCTTTAAATAGACTGAGCAGGGCTGGCGATCTTAGGCCACTTCAAATGTGCCCCACGTAGGTGCTGCACATATGCTGCGTGCACAATATAATTGAATATGGAACAAGCAGGGGAGCAGTCCCCGGAGGGGGAGATTGTTTCTTCACACTAGACGTTAATGATGGAGTGAGTGACATTTATCTCCGCTCCTTTTATGAATCACTGAGATGCAAACAGTGAACACCTTGCCTTTGCTGTGAGCTATGCCTCAAGCCATGGGAAGCTGCCTGCCATTCACAAGCCAGTGCCTTGTAGGCAGCTCCATCTTACCTGAGTTCGCAGATGGGCCATTCCCCAGGTGGGTCTGGCAAAACACTTCTCATTAATCATTGCTTAAAGCCCTCTCAGTGGGAAGACCTCAGGTTAGACATCATTTGGAAACAAATTGGGTGAAAAATAGCTCTGACAATAAGGAGCCCACACAGAATTCCCCTGTGAGAGCTTCAGCGGTGTGAAAACAGACTCTTCCAGGACACTAAATGATCTGTCAGTTAGCAAATGACATTATAATCCAGTTTTATGCCACAGACAGATCAAAGCCTTTGCTGCACTTCCTCATTTTTCCCTCTGTTTTCCCCCCTTTACCTCCTTTAAAGTGACTGAATAATAGAGGTGGGGGAGGAAAGAAAGGGACTTGCTACAGAATTTACAAAATGTACCTTTTTTCAGTAAGGTGAAATAATATCAGTCATTCGATGTTAAGTGATTTCACCACATAGGCAAGAAGCAAAATATCTCAGAAAGGAGGCAGAGTGTTTTTGTCTGTGGTTCAGGAAACAGAGACTGAGACTTCTATTTCTGATTTGCTCCCGGTCTCTTTTGACTATTCCTTTCACATTTGTGGGCAGAGATTCTGCACACACCTAACTTTCTGGAGGCGAAGGACTTAGTGACATGTCTGGACCAGGGCTGCAATAGCAATGATGCACTTGCTCACCTCATAGACAACAGTGGGACTCCTATCTGCATGGCACTGTTGAGAATTGAAGAACTATTTACATGGTGAGACTAATCTTAGAGAAAAAAATAAGGTGGAAGCAAAACAGTTAAAAGCAGTCACTTTGCTTTGTCTAGAACATCTTGCAGATATTCACCAGGCGTAACTGTCCTGAAAGAGGAAGAATTGAACCCCAAATCCAGACCCACTTCCCAGACAGATAACCAAGGGGCAAACACTTTCAAGGGGCAAAACTAAGTCTAGCAGTATTGTCCTGTTGCCTCTCTTCTTATCGCGCCATCATTAACAGCAGAACCCCCCCCACAGTCTACCATGACGTGTCACATCATGTATGACCAACCGCTGCCCGAGCTCTCCAATTGCTTCTGGCACTGGCCAAAGGACGTGGCCCTTCCTGGCAGCAGGATTCTTTCTTCTGCTCTGGCTTAAGTGCATTCACTGAAGTCCTGTTGGAGTTCACTTTTAAAATGAAGCTTTAAAATGAAGCATGGTTTCAAGGTTTCAAGGGCTCTTCTGAATGGAGGCCACAGTGATTACTTCAAAGCAAAACCCTTATACATCAAACACTGGTCCTGGGCAGCCTACTTATTCCCTGTTGAATGACAGTATTCATTTTCAAGTGCTGACACTTCTTATCAGTGGTAATTTTGGGACCCCAGAGGCATTAAGTGTTGACCATCTCACGGAGACTTAAACACTACATTTCTTCTCTGCCTCCAGCATTACTTCTTTTCTCAAGTACACCCGAAGGTTAAATTGACCCAGGATACAGACAACAACAACAAAAAAAGGAGATGGCAAATGTGAAGCATAATTCACCCGAACTGAATAGAGGAGCCAACTGTAATATTGGGTAAGTCAGACATTCTTCAATGAAACACATGGAGTATAGCCAACTACAGCACATAAGGATGGGCACACTGACACAAGGGGCTGAAACATAAACATAAATTGTTAATACTCGGGCTTTGCTTCTTGATGGTGTTTATACTGGCTTATCTACACTAGATTCATACTACACTAGAAAGGGTTAAAGGGCTATTATTTTAATGGGTTCCAGCTATGACACCCAGTGTCCTTGCATGATGCGAGGTTTTTCCGAAGTCTCTCCACTGATAGTCATAACAAAACATGTCTTGCAATTTGGATAACAGAAGTTTACACCAGTCTGAATCCACGTAGGCCATTATCAGCTGAGGATCATCACCACATGGTGATCAAATACTGTAAGACCCAAAGGCTGTGCAACAGCCTGTTGAGGTTTGATCCTTTGCTTTTGCCTACCCACCGAAATGTCCCTAAGGTATGTAAGACACCTTGCTCTCATGCTTTCCCCCAGAGACCTTTCTGTCAGCTTTTTGTCTGGAGTGAATCAGTGCCATCTGCGATAGGTCTGCCAATACCTACCATCCCTATAGGTTGCCTCAGCTTTCCTACCCGGGAGTTCAATGCAGACCTCAAAGGGTGGTTGGCCCCAAATACTGAGTTCATTTTTCTTTCAGTGTGGTTGATACAGAACACGGTCCATGCACTGAGCACTATCCATCAGTACCCTCTGTCCAGAGCACACCAGAGTGTCCCCCAGCATGTTTGCTAAGTATGAACAACGTCAATTATTTAGCAAACACAGAGCCCAGCTGCACCATTCCTTCCTTCCCTAGGCACCACCTTGCACCGTGAACAGCCTCGCTGAAATCAAGCTTAAAATTGACAGTGTTTCCATGGCATATTGCTGTCAGATTTCCAAGAATGGCCTCAAGGTGTTGAGGAAGGGAGACTGATCCAGCACTTGTCCCAACTCAATATGTTTGCACCTCTCTGCTGGCCTCTGGAAATGACGGGGTTGCAGCCAGCCTCACTCATCACACAGAATTAGTGAGCGTGAGTGTCTTCGCATGGCAGCCCTGCACAGCAGTCAGCAAGTAAGAAGATTTATTGCTTTATTTGACACTCTGTTATTCACTAACTGAGCATGACACATCTGGGACTAGGAACCATCTATTTGACACCAATGAGCCTTTTTTGCATTAATTGAGTTTACCCAGTTCATGCCCAGAATACAACCTGGGCAAGGAAAGACTCCCAGAATGGGCTAGAATGAGAGTCACTGGCTTTTAATTGTTTGTTTGTTTTGTTTTGTTTTGTTTCCAGAAATGAATACGATGCACAAATGATATCATATGTTATAGGGCAAGGAGACATGATGTCAGTTACCTCAGCACCATCCTTCCTGTCATAGGGCACCATAATGATAAGAAACCATTTATTTAATGCTGATAGACCAGTGGGAAAGCACAGATCAAAACCCCAGAAATAATAACAGAAATGCCTGGGATCTGAGTGAAATTAAATGCCCATAGATGAGACTGCACAGACTGTGTTCCTCTTTGCACCACCCAGGACATGAGCTTCCATTTGTGCTGTGCAGAGCTGGGAACAACCATCACCCATGGCTGCTTCTCCCTTTCCCTCCCCTTGTGGGACAGGCTGACCCACATGCATGAGACCTCAACTTGCTATGAGCTAGAGATATAATATGGAAAATCAGGGAAATCTTACATGGAGCTTATATACAGCTCTAAGTGCAATTCAGTTGCTTACACGGTTTGGGCTGTCACTGGAATAATGAAGGAACTGACCATTTACATGACATTGAAACACTGACAGATGAAACCCTCACTGTTTGGGCATTAAATCAGAACTGTTCCTAAACACTTTGAAGATGAGGATGAACCCCAATGAAAGAGCTCATGCTTCCTAAATGGAACATTCCAATTTTTTTGTTACTTGTAATTACTCCCAAGTCTGTAATTACACTGCCCCCTATACTGATGAGTTCCAAGACCTTTTTGTTGCTGTTATTTTGCAGATTTAAAAAGGAAATTTGCTCAGCAGGTGAATTTAACCTGGAGTTTCAGCTCTTTTTAGTCACTCAGTCATGAAGAAGATTTCCCCTCCTTTGTAGATGTTGATAGGACAGTGCATAACCAGGTGATTCTGCAGAGAAATTATAGACAGGAAAGGAAGAGAAAGAAGCAAGCAGTTGATAGCAAAATATGTCAGTAACCAATCTCCCATTTTAATTCTAACAGTGATTTTGTTTTCATTTTGGAGTGCCTTTAGTACTCATCAAGACCAGCAGGTTGGCAGCGCTGACAGGGTGGGCCTGTGACCATGCTTCAGGGACCGAAGCAGCCAAGATGTGTGGGACAAAGCGCGGAGCAGTGGCAGTGCCCAGCCAGCCCTGGGGAACCCCTGCACGGGCTACAACTTGGCATCCAAAGAAGTCATCAATCTCCTTCTTCATTTGATATGCTTTCTGTTGGGCAGCCATCCTCACCTCTTCTTTGATATTCTTCCTCTAATATGTATAATATTTTTTTGTTTAATAAACTTTTCGAATACTGGCACTGAAGTTCTTTTGCCAATGTGCTATGTGTTGTCTTGCACAGGTCTTTAGTTTGAAATCATCAGCAAAGGAAAATTATAGAAGAACAATCGCTGGGTTTACCTGAAATACTTTATCCACACAAATGTAACCAACTTTCACTTTCAGATTTGTTTTTTCTAGTTATAAGGCTAAATACAGCACAATATAGGATTTGAAGATAAATCTCTATGTTTTTTGAAGAAAATTTATTCAAATGGAAGATGGATATTTTATTTCCCAGTCATTTAAATGAATCATTGCCAGAACTTTTCTTTCTCCAGATTTTTTCCAAATTGAATTGATCAGATTTTGTGAGACATTTTAGTTAGTGCGGAACTGTTTAGTCCCAGCACCAGTATTTCTCCAGCTAGCTTTACAACATGAAACATAATGTGTAACCTCGTGAGAGACCATCATTAGCTTGTGTCAGAATGACAAAATGCCATTTGTTCTTTGTTTCCTGTCTCTCAGCAATATTTTTCATTCCTAATTCTCTGATTCTTTCATAACATTTTATGCCAGGCCATATGGAAAGTCTGACTATATTAGATCAAGGAGCTCTCCATTATCTTTTATGGTGTTGACACATTCAAATGATGATATGTGCTGGACCATTTTTGTAGTTGTGAATTGTCATCTCATAAAACCTGAAATTGTCTGTAAAGTAGGTTTCAACAAAGTTCTTCCATAACCAGTTAGGTTTCCAGTAAGGCTTCTCATACTTACTACTTTGTATTGATGACCACCGGATTTCATTCCAGTGTAACACACTGCCCTTTAGGCACATTGAATACCTGTGCACCAGAATACTCCCAGTCTGGGACTTCTAGTCCTTGCACTTTGGGAAAGCTCCATTTTCTTCCATATCGCCCCTAAAGACAATAGAAAAATTATTAGAAGCGTAACTTTTATAAATGTCAAAATCCTCTATATGGTTTCCATCGGTTTATCAGATGCAGATTACCCCATCCATTTCCAAGGTCCAACATTTGCTGTTCTCTGGCTTTTGGATCAGTGACTTTATAAATCCCTGGGTGTAGCTCACTGCTTTATTTATTGACCGGCCCATCCTCTGGAAAGAATAGCAGTGGCAGCAAAATCTACAACATCAAGTCCACATGCCACAGAAATTGGGAATCCCCCTGTTTATCAACCAAGTCTGGTGGTTGACATTTTTTTTTAATGATGAACTGTCTCCATTACTTATATCAAGCTTGCAGTCTCTGAGATTAGTCATTTTTGTCACTAGAAAACAGCACACCCAGGAAAGACCTTGCTGTGATAAATCTGCGAGTGAACCTTGTTGGAAAGACAGCTTTCCCACCAGTTTGGGCAATCAAGGCAGTCAGTAAGGGCTGTACTCTTTCTGCATTTAGGTTATTTCCAGAAGTTCAAGAAGCATCGTAAACTAAATTCTAGATCACATGAGAGAGCAGCAGAGTGTCTCTGAAGAGAAAGAAGGTGCAGTCTGGAAGGACATGTGCCATGACAGGGAGCCTGGACACCACATGGACGCTTGGATAGCATCTGGAGGCTCTTTTGAGGTACAGGAGCCTGAGCAAGACAGGGTCTGAGATTCCTGGGCAGCTCTCACTGAAGCATTCAAAGTGGAGATGAGAAAAAGGTACTCATATTCCATGGAGAAACACCTCCTCTGTGTTGAGAGAAACATGGTCCCTAGAGGAAACTTAAATGATAGCAAACTCTGCACCTGTAAGTACATACAAAGTCACACATAAAACAACCTACCTCCATTCCTAATGCTTTTTATTTTTTATTTAATTTATTTATTTATTTATTTATTTATTTATTCTGAGCACAGAAGTAAAACAAGAAGGGTCTGTAGGGAAAAGAGAAACTGATCAAGTGACCCTTCCCCAGGGTCACCTTCGGGGGATGACTTTTACTCAGCACATTTTGCTGGAGTCAATAGAAAGACAGGACTCCCATGAGCTCTGGAGCAGGCATCAGGTTAGCAGAAGCTGTAAATCAGCAAAATCAGTGAAATACTGGGTTTGGAGTAAGTCGTTGTTCTACAGTACAGATTGAAAGGTGTTGCACATAAACATGTAGCCAAATAGCGATTTTTTGATACTCCCAGTTAATCTTCAGTGCTTCAGGTTCAACTTCAAGTTTCGCATGCTACAGAGAATTCCTACCAGGTACTTCTTAAGGAAAGAAAACAGCATTACTGAGAACAAATACAACAGTTACTATCTCTTACGGTCATATGAAGTTATTAATCTAGTTTCACATTACCGAAATGAGGTAAGTAAGTATCAGACCTTCACTTTAAGGAACTTGAGAACTGCAATGGATTAAAAACTCATTTTTGCCCATGCCAACAAAACTAAATATGTGAATAAATAAAAATACAACCTTTGCTGTCATTCTGCTGATTGCTTGAAGCAGGATGGAGCAAACTTGTTTGGAAAATTTGATAAGCATCCCTAGTCCTCTTCTAACTGTCACCTAGGAGAGTGGGGAAATTATTTCAACACGACTCATTTGATTGCTTAGCAAATTTCCTTAATTTGGTGGTTCCATTTTAGAAAGATTGTTAAAAAATGTTACAATCAAATTGGTAAAAACCCCAACTTTTAACATACTTTTGTAGTGGATGATCAAAGTAAGACTCATAAAGAAGCACTGTGTGTTCTTGACATCTAGTACAAATCGATACAGAGACTCCATGTCATCTCTATGCAAGATCTCAAATGCAAATCAGATAAAACATATTTCGTACCCTTGAAACTTAAGGAAACCCTCGTACAGACTAAAGGAATACTAACAGAAGTGCCTCATAAGTGTCTCAGTCTCACATGACCAGCTGCAGAAAGGGCTGTTTCCAGGAATCACAGAGTGTGTGAGTACCGTACAGGAAGCGTATTTATTTGGTTGAGGAGAATGCATCCATCTCTCTATAAATGTCTGAGCATTTGAGCCTTCTGTGTTCACGCCTGAGACCTCTCTTTCTTATGGTACTCTCTCAAATCTTACCATCAATCTGTCACAACAAAGCTAAGTGATCCATTTTTGAGTTCGGGGAGGGATTAAATCAAATTGTAGTTCACACTGATCAAAACCCTAGAGCTGCACTGCTGCTGTCGTTAGGGTGATCCTGGGGTATGTGCATCCAGATAGACATACTCATGAGCTAAGGGATTATAAATAGGAAGCCCATGAAAGCAATTTTAGGTGGTAGAAGAGTCTTTCACAAAATCTCAGGAGAGGCTTTTCTTTCTCTTTGAGAAAAAGTCATTTCCGTTAAAATAGCTATTCCTGTTGCCCTCTACATGTCTCTTTTCTTCTTGGACACGGAAATGGCTTTCAGAAAGCTTGTGAATAAGTGGCAGTCACTAGGAGTGGGGCAATCGTTCCTGTATTAGTCACTGAGTAAAAACATTTTGGGTTATGACTTGTGTGAAGCAAGGCTCACAAAACTGCCAGTGGGAGACAAAAGACTCACAGCTGTCCGAGGAACAGATCCTCAAGGTTCCCATGCTTTATGCACCCTCCTTTAATTCCTTTTAATTTGCATGCATTTATGCTAAAAATCTTCTACAGGCTGTTTTCACTGAGACAAATGTCTCTGACTCTGGACATGCTACAAACAGCGACTAGAAGGGAGAGCTCAGACTGTTAGCTCTGTTAGGAATTAACCTCTTTTTTTTCATGGTGTTATGTGATTAAAACATCAAATTAACTTCAATGCCAGAAATGTGTTAACTGTGGCTTTGTGCGTTCAGCTGTGCTGAGCCCAAATGCAATATGGAGGGTGTTAAGCTGTACTCTGAGAATAAGGGTTAAGGTATTTTTTAAGGTATTTTTTTTCTTTCCTATGGCAGCGTGGAAAGCAAAAGGCAGCAAACAGCTAAGCAGAAGGGTTAACTGGCGGTGCTGCTGGGCAGGGAAGGATGGAAGTATTTGCATAGAATAGCATCTGGAATCTATATGTCCTAACATACTTTGAGGGGGGAAGCAGTTTTCCACATTCATTACAGCCTGGTAAGGAAGAGGAGAAAAGAAACAAGGGGGGATAGAAAAGGAACAGGGGACTCCTTTTGTATCTGTGTCCAATATGGTTTCTTTTGATTTTTCATTCTCCATAGTCAAGAGCTCCCCATGGGTTCTCATCTGTTACCCAGGCTTTGCCATACCTGCCTGCCTGTGTGAAAATGGCTCAGCTGCCGGCGCTGGATGAGGCTAACAGATCACATCTATCTCTCTGGCGTCTACTGAGCACACAGGGCTCCAAGGATCAAGCCCTGGACAAGAGCACAAAAGCAGGTCTGTATAGAAGCAGCCAACCTTCTGCATCGTCCGCGGCTCATTGTGTGGACACTGGAGGTCAAAACTTGCCTGCATTCCTGCTTTCCCAACGCGGTTGCGTCTCTGCGTGCGTGTGTGTGTGAGTGTGAGCAAAAAGCACTGCAAAGTTACACTGCAGTATTGTTCTACGGCATCACTCCGGGCAGTAATTAGTAGGACGAAAAGCATTTCAAATGAATGTGCATACGTAGATTACACAGGGAGAGAGAGAGAGAAATACACCCTTGATAGCTTAAAATATGGCATTTCTGGACAGCAAATGCAGATCAAATGGGCTTTACATTCTGGTAGGTAGGTAAGTAAGAGCTGCCTGGATTTCTGAACTTGCATTCAGAAAGCTAAGGGGAAGAATGAAATTAAAAATGTAAATAAATAGAAATGTCTGCTGGGAAACACGTCTGCTCGCAGGAAAGGGGACAGGATGAAATAATTCTGAGAAGCTAGAGAAGGTATTCAAAGCAAGCACAGAAACAAGATTATTAATTACAAGGATCAGGGAATGGTATTTGAAAGGGAAAGGAAAAACTTTCAGTTCTGTGCAATAGTACTGGAAGGGGGAAAAATTAAGAGGATAACATGAGAACATCTATTTTGGTGGTTCCCTCTGTTACATGAGTTTAGATGAGTTCAGTAAAACAAGTTTCCAGTGAAGAGTCTTCAATGCCACTGAGAATTCACAAGTCATTAATTTGCATTTTGGTCCAAGAATCTCTCAATATTTTCCACAAGTCAGCAAATCAGCTAAACTGGAAAAATCAGAGAGAATCTGCCTGGCATTTCAAAGCTTGAATTTATACCTGTCGGTTTTTGTGCCACCATGTGGGCACCAGGATTTCCCTCTTCGCTCTGGACAGCTCCTGCACTCATTCCTGGGGATGTTTTGTGTTTCCTCTTCCATTTGTATTCCTGACCAGAGCCTTCTCCTGCAGTCTCTGTTTCTGCAAGAGATCCCTCTCTAGTCTTCAGTGAAATCAACGAGTAGTCCAAGGAGTTTGGTTTCTCAGCCCAGTACATTTTTTAAAAACTGTCTTTGATAATATCGTATTAACAGAGTGTCAGTGCTTGTGCTCTTTTTTTCCTTCCTCTTTCTATCCCGCCCTTCCTTCCTTCTTCCTTCTTTTTCTTTCTTTCTTTCTTTCTTTCTTTCTTTCTTTCTTTCTTTCTTTCTTTCTTTCTTTCTTTCTTTCTTTCTTTCTTTCTTTCTTTCTTTCTTTCTTCCTTCCTTCCTTCCTTCCTTCCTTCCTTCCTTCCTTCCTTCCTTCTTTCCTTCCTTCCTTCTTTCATTCTTTCTTTTTCTTTCTTTCTCTTTCTTTCTTTCTTTCTTTCTTTCTTTCTTTCTTTCTTTCTTTCTTTCTTTCTTTCTTTCTTTCTTTCTTTCTTTCTTTCTTTCTTTCTTTCTCCCACTCTGCGACCCCTCCTTTTTCCTTCTTTTCCCACTGTCTCTATAGAGCTTTTCAGCCTCTGTAAACGAGCAACTGAAGAAAGATTTGCTGTCCCATTCGTTCCGCACTGCCCCCATAAAAAGCAAATATTTTCAGGTTGACTGAAAGTTTAACTTTGTTATTTTTTTTATTTTTAAAGAAAATCTAGCGTGACATGGCACGCGTTGGTGCCCTTGCCACTTAACAAATTACTTGTTTTTTTGACCTAAGTTAAATGCTGTGCAAATTTCTCTTGTCCGTGTTTTCATTGTGTGCAGACTTCACTGATAAAGAATAAAGAGCTAACTTGTTGGCACTTTTTAGTCGGAGCTTCCTTCATTCACAACAGATTTTTTTCTACTATGTCTTTAACGACACAAAAGCCTGGATCCTCAGCTGATGTAAATTGGCCATTGCAGGGTTGCCCCCAGCAAAGCTGTGCGGCGTTACACCAGTTGTCAGTGGTCTGGGATTTTTGGGCAGTGCTGGGAGGTGCAGCGGTGTCCTCTTGCCTGGCACTGCTGACCCCACTGGGCTCCTTCATTTCACAACCCAGGGGAGAAATGCGTTTTAGCGAGGGAAGTCACCACCCCACAAGCCACCAAAATGCCAGTTGCGGAAGTATTGATAAAAATCTCAAGCCTTTCATCATCTTTGCAAATAAAACCAGCTTCCTCCCCAGTTCAGCATCTTTCACCGAGGAGACCCAAGGGCTGGTCCCCATGCAGACAGCAGGCAGCCGAGCCCAGTGAAGTTGCTTGGAGGCTGGTGCAGGCTGCCAGCCCTGCCTGTGCTCTGCTGCGGGCACCGTGGGGACAGGAGGCTCCCCACAGCCCCGGCACACTGCTGCGTAGCTGACTCTGGCTTTGGGACCAGAGCCCTACCACAACCCAGTGTGCCCTTCATGGTGCCGTGCTTCCCCTCCAGCACAATAACTCAGTTGATGTACTTAAGCCATTCGTCCACTCGGTCCTGAAACCTGAACTGGTCGTGCATGGGTTCACCCCCTTCCGTGAACCCTCTTTTATTTGCTCTAACATGCCATTTAATTTTCAAAAGAGAGAGGTATTGTACAGTTATAAATCTTGGCCCTTTCTCCACCCGACCCGCCGGCCCTCTCTCCCTCTGTGCGGCTCTCCCTTGGCCAGTGATTTAGGATGGGGGGTCAGCCCGCCCCACCGCCCCCACAGGAGGTCCAGCACAGGGAGCCAAGCTGGGCAGCCCAAGGTGAGCCGGCGTGCCCCTCTGCCACATAGCTCTGGCGTTGAGTTGTCGGCCCCTCGGGGGCTCCTATGACAGCCCTCCCGCATGACAGATTGCTGGCCCAACAGTGAACCCTCTGTGCCCTCCCTTTACTCCTTAAATCTCGTCTTCCACCAAGATTGCACCCTCCACACAATTTTCCTTCTTTGTGAGAAAGCAAAAAGCAAAATAAGCAAGCACTGCTCATCTGTGTTATGATCTGGCTTCCTTCAAACAGGACAGTCTGGGACTTCATAGAGACTTTTGTGTGTTGCTTACTGCTGGAGGTGCATCTCAGGAATGTGCCTGGGAAGTTGTTTTGCAATGTATAAATCATCTTGCTTTGCCTTTTTTTCTCATCCTCTTCTGATTTCCTTTCCAGAGACACGCAAAATAGTTGTGTTTTTTTTTCAGAAAACAGCGCTTGAGTTTTGATACCAGAACATTAGCAGGTGAAACGGTGTCTTATTTAGCAGCAGATCACTGCTTCTATTTACCAAAAGAGACAAGGGTTTTCCAAGGGGCATCATGGAATGGGAATGACACAGCCTGGGAATAAAGGCAGTGATATTAGCCATGTAAGAAGTTCCCTCACTGTTCAGAATTAAAATTATTTTTGTACATGTAGGGAAAGAAATAACATTTATAACATTTAATTTCTACACCCATTAATAACAGCTTAGGGCACCTTTTCTGTAAACAGTGGAGTAGTACAGACAGAGGAGTTATATTTTTTAATTTTGTAGGCATCCTGTAATTTCCCTCCACATTCTGTTTTCCTGTATGAGATTCAAACCCATGGTCCCTAGTCCTGCATTTTCTGCAGGACCTGCACTGAACCACTCAGGCAAGGTGCCATCACTGGCCACAGCTTGTGACACAGGGAATATTGGTGATGGTCAATGATTTGTGATAGATTTGTGGAGGAGGAAAAAGAAAGTCACTTAAGAATCTGACTTTAACACATGTTCATATAAATCATGACCTTTCTTAAAATTATTGAAAAAATTGAGGGGTATTTTGTTGGTGCTGATCAATCATGATGACTGAAATCCTCAAGCATGTTCTTCTGGGAATTATAGAATCAAACCTCTCTAATATCCAGCAGAGAAGAAGGAGGATGAGGAAGGAGCTTTTAGCATCTGAACTGAAAATGTCTGGGCAGGGTGCTGTGGGCAGCAGTTAGGGCTGGCTGGCAATTGAACCCCTGGGTAGAGAGGATGAAAAAAAGTCTTGTGAATGGTTTTGCAAGTTTTTCACTCCTTTTCCTACCAACTGTAGTTGCTCTGAGCTCTGTTGTATGAAGACAGAGGCACTTTATTATCCCAAGTAATTGGATTATCACTTGGGGTAATAACCAATGCTCTCTTTTCTGCACCAGTTAACGAGGTTCAAAGGGATGGGAAATGGAGTTAACAAAGGACAAGACAGCAGAAGGAGCACATCTGTGCCCTGGCTACTGAGGAGGCAACACAAGGAAGCTTGGTTTGCTCCTGCTTGTCTTTCTTCCTCTGGCTGCTGCTGCCTTTCTTTGTACATTAGCCCACACTCCCTCTTACTGTGCAGCAGGAGAAAAGAAAGAGGAGCCTCAGGGACGTGTGTGCGCTCCCCTCTCCCCCTGGCTTACCCATCCCTGGTTTTTTGCTTGTATGGTGAAGATCTGGCTCATATGTGGAGAGACCAGGGCACTGGTGCCAGGGGCTACGAGGATGCGCCTGTGCCAGCTCCCACCCCATCTCCTCCAGCTCAGGCCGGCACTGCCAGAGTTTCAGATGGCAACTGGGTTTTAGCACTGTCATCACTGGCTTTACATTCATCTTTAATGGCCACGGCACCAAAGAGGTGCCTTCCCCTCTTGTCAGAAATGGCTTTTAGGTTCTGCCATGTTAGCAGAGTTACAGGAGGGGAGTGAGGCTACCTATGAATAAATGAATGGCTACGTCAGGGCATCCTCAGCAGGATTTCAGGAGCTCTGCTATGAAATTGCCTGCACCTGTCTGCTCTGTGACATCCTCATGTGTGCACTTAGTTTCCCAGCACTGCGAAAACAGCACACCCTCTTCCTGACCAGCCTCTGCTTTTCATTACGAGTCTGTAAGGTATGATGATGAACAGCTATGGAGACTCCCTGATCGAATCTCTCAAGAGTTCAGGCCCACACCACAGCACCGCTGGCAGCTTGGCGCTGCCACGCCGGCAGTCTGCCTCCGGAGCGTGCCCCAAAAGACGGGCAATCCTCTGTTGGCCCCATCAGTTTTCAGTACTCTGCACCACTCTTCTCAATCAAAACCACTTCAAAGACCCAAAACAGATTGATTCACATGTGAACACTACCCAAACTGTCTTCCAAGGGGGCAAATGCTTGTCTTACGTTCCTTTGAACCCACTGTTGCCCGTTTACTTGTATTTACTTTGCGTGGCCTACGGCTGAACCATGGAAATTAGAAAACAAACTCCTATTCAGCCAGTCATGTCAAAGGTGACCGCTGTGCCGGAGAGTCGACTGTGGGACAAACACTTCCCGGATCGGCGGCCTCTTCTGCAGCGTTGCTGTCTCCACAGTTACATACCTGTCTGCAGAAGCCTTTAGTTTATCTTGTCAGTGTTGGGAGTCCTAGACGGTGCCATCAATCTGGGAGATGAGAGGGATGCTCGGCTGACACTCGCACAATGGCTGCGGTGCAAGAGAAAGAGAGCCAGCTCCCTGCGAGCCGAGCCCCTTGGGGCGGCGCGG
The DNA here is from genome assembly GCA_013399115.1 of Anseranas semipalmata. Lineage (NCBI taxonomy): Eukaryota > Metazoa > Chordata > Aves > Anseriformes > Anseranatidae > Anseranas > Anseranas semipalmata. The sequence continues at coordinate 59,212 of VXAA01006355.1, forward strand.
GGTGCGGCAGGGCCGCCGCCATCTTCACGTCCAGGTTTTGTCAGCTGAGGGGGGAAGCGGCAGAGGGCTCCTCACGTGCCGGCAGGGCCCAGGGGGCTGCAAGGTGCCCTGAGAACACAAACCGGCTCCCACTTCTCCTCCAAATGAGCTGCAGCAGGGCTGACAACATCCCACGGGCACAGCGAGATGGAGTTTAGAGTCCGTATCTCTCAAACCGTGTGTTTTCAGAGGCTCTCTTTAGCTAGGTGAGCCATTTTTGAGACCTGCTGGCAAGACCAAGAGAGTACAGCAATATAGCTTGTCAGCAAAGCGTGATTTCCTGGGACTTCCTTATTGTTTTAAGGCCCTTGGAGGAGCTCTAACAGTATTATAGGGCCATAAAAGGGAACTGGATGATTTTCCAGCTAGCAGGCTACTGCTGAGTCAGTGCAGGTGAGTCGAAGGCAGTGGTGCTGCATGGTATGACACAACCCCCAAACATACATCCGAGCCATTGCACTTCAGTGCACCTGTGGTATTCGTGCCTCCTCGCCACAGTGCTGGGGAAAGCTCTCCTCTGCTCCCTCTTGCCAATCCCCCCAGCCCACTGTGGCTAGGCTACCATGTGCCCTGGGAAGCTGAAATTCAACAAACTCCACCCGGGTCAGCCAACTGCCTTTCCCTGGTGTGGAAACAACCAGGACAATTGCAAAAATGAGGAACCTGGTGACCAAACAGTCACACTTTGCTATCCTTCTCAAGGTGTGGGGTGTATTACCCAGTGCCTCATCCCAGTGAAGTCAATATAAGACTGTGGAGTAAAATGCTAACCAGGAACCAAAATGCTATTAACACCTCAAGAGCAATCTGAATAGCAGGAAAAATTTAAACTTAAAAATGCACAAAGCAGGTTTGTAAGCCCAGTTTGCCTGCTACAGAGGCGTATATTTGGCTCAGGATGATAGTTTCCCCATCTTTGGCAATAATACGCAGGGGAGTCCTCATGCGAGGAAACTACATATTGAATACAAAAAGCTTGTAAGAACAGTGTCAAAAAATATATATTTTAAATATGCTTACAATCAAACTCTTCTTCTTTAAAGCCAAACAGCAAATGTTCCTCCTGTAACAGAGATGCTGGAGTGCATGTACGCTAAACTCATGTCATGTTCCCTAATGCTGACAGCTTTTATGCCCCAGACTCTGAAGCATATCAAGGACCATGGAAGAAACGATAGTGGGACTCTGCATTGTTGCAGTTCTGCTGTTTTGTTTTTTTTGCGTGTGTGTTTAAATTGTTTTGTGCATGGGGAGAGAGAGAAAGAAAGGAAGGCAGAAAGCTCAAATGAAATGGTAAAATATGAGCAGAGCTTTTAGAACAAGCAGATCTTTTTGACTATCTTCTCTTTTTCTTTTCTTTCTTGAATAGAAGAGAGTTGGTGCCACAATGGCTCTGCAGGTTTGCACAGCACAGCTAGGCACCACGCTGCTGTTAGCAAGTGCTCCACAGTTCCCTGCACACAGCCCCCAGGAGCACGGGCACGCTTTGCTTTGAGCAAAAGCTGATGGCGTTGTGCTGGTCCCACGGACTGCCTTTGTACTGATGGCCTGGGGACGTTAGAGCCTTGCAATGAAACTGGAAAGGGAGAAAATGTTACTGGGTTTCAAAGAGCCTTGTGTGCCCACTTACTGATACACCGAGCTCCCTGGAGTGTCCCCGAGGTACAGGAGCCCAGGCCTAGGGTTTTGTCATACAAAGTGCATGCATTTGGAATTGCAGCCATGAATTCTGTAATTGGTGGGTCTCTGTGATTTCTACACAAAACTGGGGATGTCACGGTTTCCAGCTGAGTTTGCTGAATGAGTTAGGAGCCAGCCCATGCAGAGCATACCATGCCAGCCCTACTTGGACTGATGGTTTTGGATAGAACTGCTGCTTTGGACACCACCACACAGCTGAATTGAGCTGCTAAATAACGATGAAACAGTTAAAAAGGAAACAGGGTCCCAAGTGCAAATCCTTGGAAGAGCAGCATAGATTTTTTATCTTCTGAAGCCAGCTGATATCTCAATTCAGAACCTATTAGTTACATTCATAATTGTATCTAGAGAAAGGCAAGTACATGTCAGACTGATGGTTTTGATTGACATTTTTACCTGACTGACGACAGGCACAGAGGCGAAAGGCTTATGTGGGACCCACAGATCAGAGGTGGATTTGCAGCAGGCACTTGACCTCCGGCCTCTGGTTTGACACAGCAGCCAGCAGCAGAATTGATGTAATGCAACCCTTCATCGCTCCATTACATTTTTATTTGAAAAACAAAGCAACTGCATTTGAGCATTAAAGGAGGCAGTGATGTTAGTTTCCTCCCTTCCACCCTGCGTCCCTGTTCCTGTCACGCTAAGCAACTTGCTCCTCTGCTGCTCTGCTGCCAGGAGAGTGGGGCTCTAGCCAAGATGAAAATTAAGCAGTAACTCTGGTGCTGGTGGGCACAGCCCCCTTCATGCTATAGCAGCCGGCGGCGCGGCAGCCAGGTGCCTCATACCTGAACCCCCTGACATTTTGCTGAGTCTGAGCCCTGCCAAGCAGCATTCAACCACATGCAACAACCCCTTGCATCCCCCCTCCCCTAAGGGGTCTGTGCGGCGCTTCAAAAACGTGCGGGGCTGCGTTGCAGTCGCCGGGAAGGTTCAGCCCCCAGTACGTGCTTTAGCATTTTCGAAATGGTCGGGCTTCGTCGCTGCGCTGTGCCTAGCTCGGGGAGCACAAATCAGCTCCTGGAGACCCATCGCACGGTTAGGGCGAGCCAATGAGCAGCCTCGGAGCGGGCACGAGTTGCCAAAAGAGCAGATGTGTCCGAAGTCTGTACCAGTTAATTTCGTGACCTACTGAAATCACAGAGAGATTTATACTGCTAATTACTGACTTTGTTTCTGGTTTAATCATCCTTCCCTTCACCTTTCTGTAAAGCTGAGAAGGGAAAAAACGCTGGTAAACAGCTCATCTTACGCAGGATATTGTTTCAAATAGAAGCACATGATTAGGAGATGTTTGGGGCTTTTGGAAAAAAAGCATTTACAAAGAAAATATTTTAACTAAAGCCTTTAATTCAGCTGTGGGACATATCCTTACTTTCATTTGTGAGCCAGAATCCTTCATGCAATGAAAGTAAAATGGTTTAAAAATATTTCCTCTATTCTGGACATGAACAAACAGAATGACCAGAAAAATGAATGACAGGGATGAGAAGCTGTAGAAATGTTAGAAAATATACTAAGACCTTGATTCTGTAAAGTTGTTACTGCCCTTTATAAATACATTTAGCACATAATTTCACTGAGGCTGATGTGGCTACACACATGCATAAAATCACCACAAATAGGTAGTCTCAGGGAGCATGTTAACGGAATCCTATTTCCTGTTTAAATGGTTCTTTCTGTGATTTATTCTGGCTTCATACGTTTCTCATCCCCATGCACCTCTGATGCTGTGTTCACTTATTTACATCAGTAGTAGCCCTGTATACACCATGCAAATATCCATGCAGAAAGGCCTGAGAAAGAACCATGGCTTGCCAGACTGAACAGAAAATCTGTGTCTTTATTTTTTGCGTAGCAAATCTGGCTTCAAAACTGATTCCTCCGAAGGCCTTGGGCACGCTATTCAAACCTCCCTCTGCCTCTAAGGAGGGGTAGCAGTTCTTGCAGAGCCACCAAACATCCTGGTAACACTGACAAGTTGCAATGACCATCACAGAGCAAAGACCCTAAATACTTATGTTTTTTCCTTCAGGAGATATTTGGTTGCTGGAAAGAATATGTAGCAGACCAAATCGTGTTTTTTGATCTTCTCACTGCAGACGTGCAGCCGGCAGTTCAGAGAGCAAATGAGGAGAATGAAGGCAGTGCAGTATGTCCCTCTGCCTGTTTTACTTGAGCAGCTGCATCGGTTGGTGCGCTGAGTGTTTTAACTTACAAAGCAAAGAAAGAGAGCCAGGTCTCACCTCCAGGCACCGCTTTTTGTGCTTCAGCCCAAGGCAGGCAGGACTGGCAGCTCCAGCTGCCGCTTCCTCCCAGCTGACATCAGGTGTGTCGCCTGCAGTTCCTACAAGCTCTCTCCCCACTGTTTTCAAGGTCTGCCTCGTGCACAGGTTTGGGTAAACTAAGAACTCTGTAGGAAAACTCAGGCTTCAGCACTTCAGGGCCTCTGCTTCTGCTTCCTGCATATTCAAGACCACAGCGCTGAGCGGGTCGGTGCCGGCGGCCTCTCCGACCAGGAAAAATGGAGCCGCGTCCCGCTCCCATCAGCTCCTCCCGTGGGGCTCCCACCACCGGGAGAGGCGCAAGGACGTCAGCCCCCAGACCCGCTGCAGCCAGCGCTGCCCGCACCTCCACGCTGCGCAAGCCCTTGTTGCCCCAATCCGGGAAAATTTGTTGTCAGGGACTTAATTCCGTATGAAAGGAATGTTGTTTCGTTTCAGAACCAGAGATTTCCGACAAGACAGAGCATGAGCTTTCTGAAAGGAGAGAGCTTTTTGTTTTTTTCTCACAAACATGCTCAGACATAGCTTTCCTTTCAGCTAATTAAGCTGTTTTAAAGCAAACTGGTCAAACAGTGACATCGTAGTGGGGAGCCTTGGAATCAATTGACTGATGTAGAAGGCAGGACATTTAAAGGGTGACTTCTGCCATTGTTTCCCCTGGCTGAATCTTTTCTACTTGGTCAATGCTGCCAGAGTGACCCTATACAATCGGGAGAATTCAAAGCCACTGACCTCAAGAGATGCCATTAAGGAGGCAACTGCGGAATAAGATTTCATGGTCGGGAGCCAAATTTACCTTCTCCTTCCAAGTCTTGATGCTTACAATATTTTATATGTATGTTTTCTTCCTGTCATTAGCATATTGTTAAACCAGCTAAATGAAAAGGGAATGCAGACATGAGACAGCATTGGAAATAACTGCATCTCGTGCATGGGAGAGCCGCACTGTGTAAAGTGAGAGCTAGAACTGAAAACAAATAATCTTGAGGAATTACGGTGGTTCCTTCAGCTTCGTGACAGTGAGTGATTGGTAAGAGAAAGATTCACTCTGCTAGCACAGAAGATGGACTCTGCCTAGCATATATTTTGTTAAACAGAGTATGACATCCATTGTTTTTCCAAGCTGCTGGATATAAAATCAGTGAGTTTCAACATCTGCCAAATGACCATACAGTTTCCCATGTGCAAAGAATAGACAAATTTGAAACATTCTATTAATAACCAGGCGCGCTAGCAAAAACGGGTTCCTCACTGCTTTCTTTCTGAGGACACCAGGGAGGGCATTCAGCCAGGCAGCTGCCGCACAAAGAAACCTTGGGAATCCTGCAAACGTGGGAGCTGCTGCTGCCGCCCCGCGCAGAGCCCCGCTGCAGGCAGCGGGCGCAGCCGGGGGACGTTTCCCCTGCCACCGGGAAGATGCGCTGCCCTGATGCTTTGAAAGCTGCTGAGGTCGTGCCGAGGTCCGCAAAGACATTGGAGGTCGCGGACAAGCAGTCATTCACTAGTGGAGGATCTCTGGTCCAGATTGGGTCTTTGAAGGTCGTGTCTTCAGGGGAGATCTCTGAGGGGGTGAAGAACTTGGAATCCAAGTGGTTCCTCCAGCTTGGTGCTTGCCTCCCGGCCCTTCTCGTTTCGGCCACAGCTGAGAAAGGCCGCACCACTTCGGCTCACGTCCCACGAGCAGCCCCTTGTCTTTCCACATGCTGCCTGGGCCTGCCGCACGTGTGCAGCGTCCCCTGCCTCTGCACCAGGGCCTCGCGCTCCCCAGCCCTGCTGGTCCCTGCAAGAAACGGGGCTACGACCATGGGGAAGGAAGAGGAGGAGGGTGATGAAGGCTGTTGGTGCCCTCGGGCACCGCAGGCCACGCGCTGATCCTCCCGTGTAGTCGCATGTTCGATGCGATGACTTGCTCCACAGAAGCCATGTGTTGTCATAATGTAACATTGTTAAACAAAGTGTTTAGAGCAGTTTTAGCAGAGCCAGAACATGAACAACAAAACCCGCCAATTACAGTGTCATTTTGTGTAGTTGTTAAGGTTTCAAATGTCTCCAACTTTCTCTGGTAGGCCATATTGAGCTTGTCACAGCGAACATCTGAGATAACGATTTGCTAGGCAATGTGCAATTCTCGCCTTTTTTTTTTAATATCAGAGAAGAAAGAGTTCTTTATAATAATTTGGCTCAAATGTCTACACACATTGCTCCAGCGTCTGTAGCAGCATGTGTTTCTAGGATTGTTCTGGAAGAGAAAATGCAGAAACAGCAGGGAGCAGAAGATAAACAGGCAATTCGTGACTCATTAAAACAAGCATTGGTAGCCAACATTGTGGAGTGTGCGAAGGCCCCAGATCCAACTCGCCTATAAACTTTTTTTACCAGCTGGACTTAGCATCTGTCAGAGTTTGGAAGGAGAGATAATCTGGTACAAATGATTTCAGTGTGTCGCATTTATTAACCTGCCACCTTACATAACACCGCCGATTGGGAGCGCGGGAGACGGTTGGAGCAATGACACAGCTTATCGTCAGAATGTTACGACTTCGCTATTAAAGGTGCCTTCTTTTCTCTCTCTTTTTAAATTATAATGAAGACAACGGAGCGACCACAAAAGAGATAATGAAGCAAACTTACAAAGCAGCACAGTTTTGAGAAACGAACGTGCCAAGACAATATTCTCTGCAGATCTTTTTCCCTTTTATTTTTTTTTCCCCACCGCCGTTCAGCCCTCGCTTTGCTCAACACGCTCAGGAAACTTTTCATCCCGCCCGTCCGAGGTGCTGGGATGTGCGCCCCTGAGCAAAGCGAGCGCCCGCTTCGCTGCCCCCGCTGCTGCCCGCCGTGCGCTGAGGTGAGGGCAGACCCAGCGCCCCACGTAAAAACGAACGGGATGTTTTTCCAAAGCACTGTAAAGAGTTTCAAATACGTCATTCCCTTTTTAATGCAGTTCCCCTCATGAAAGGCCTGATCCTTCCCTACTTAATGTGGATGGAAAATTTCCCTCTGCTTCCAAAAAGGAAATGCTGGCTTCTGACTCTCTGCAGGAGCTGCTGCCTTGGCAAAAGGGGAAAAAAAAAAAAAAAACAAAAAAATCAAAAATAATAAGCACTTTTCTCCTAGTTTGGGGCGAGGCTCCTTCCAGCTCACTGAACACTTACAGGGGACTACCCAACAAACAGAAAATCGCTAAGTGGTGTTTTGCTTCTTTTCCAGATCAGATGCTACGAATTTCAAATTAATAGAGATGTTTACTCTCTAATACAAAATTTAAGTGTATTAGCTTATAAAATATGAATATGCCAGTTTTCAATAGCAAAATACAGTTTTGCCATTTCAAAAATGAAAACTGCAGAGAATTTGTGAGGAAAAAAATAACACTTAGCTTTAGGAATACCTCGCATTTCATTACGGTTAGCCTATTATTTGTAGTTTTGAAACTTTATTGGTCCCCAATCTAATCTTTTCTGAGTATGAAAACATTAACATATGGTTTAACACAGCACAGGGCTGGAAAGTCCATATCCCAAATGCACATTGTATGCAGGGTGACATTCACACTAAATATCATCCCACAGGGTCTGTACTCCATTTTACCTGGGATTGGAGAGCCATGAAATCTCTGGAAAAGTTGTTCATGAGTCTGAACCAAATGGTGCACAGTGTACTGAGATACTAGCAGCGTGTGCTGCTGCCAAAGGTTGTGGCTCAAATGTCTCTCTAAGTAACATTAAAAATCTGCTGCTTCATGCCTATGAATTTCAATATTTATAGCGTTCAATAAAATGGTCCACTGTCAGAGAGAGATGTGCCACTGTGCACTCTCTGAGCAGATGGGCTGCAATATGGCACATTTACATGGACCAGCTGTGGAGTGCAGAAATGAATGCTGGTCATAGGCAGGGTAGAGGCACCACATCTGGAATGCAAACAGCCCGGCCTCCGCAGCCGCTGTAAAGTTTCCCGAGCAGGACGCGCGCTGATTTAGGGCTGCTCACCAGTGTCCCTTAAACTGCATCAAGAGTCCTCATTAAGACAAGAGACTGCAGCGAGGGTTAGGGCCTGGAGCTGCTCTGCTGGGCATCTGTTGGAGCCCGGGGATGGCACTCTGCAGCCTGCCGTAGGGTGCCCCAGGGAGGCATTTGCTCCGGTGCCGTGTTATGGGCTGAATTCAACTTCTTTTTTTTTTTAGTTCTCTCCTGTACAGCATTATCTTCCACATTTGATGTCTTCTGATGTAAGCAGCAAATGCGCTTCCCTCTTCTCCTGCCCCTCCCCGTGTCCCCGTGCGCAACTGGGTATTTGGTTAATACTGGGAAACTTAAATGATTTTTTTTTTTAAAGCAAAAAGCAGTGAACACTCTAGCACCTAGTAAAAAGAATAAAGTGTATGCCTGCTTCTTTTCAGCAGTAAAAGGGGCTTGTGGAACCTTTAGATCACATTTTCTAGAAAAAAAGGCCGGTGGCCACTTCTATATAATCATCTTATACTGCACTTGGGCAAAGTCCTGGAGCCTCTGAAGTCAGTAGCAGAATTCCCACTGATTTCCAGTAGAGTTAGGATTTTGCTCAACTGGAATAAATAGACCTTAAAATGGGCATAAAAAATAATCTACTCGCATATTAAAGCCCCTCTGTGCTTTCAGAGTGGTCTAACATGTCCTTAGTGTAAATAAAAATCATACGTTTAAATCAAAAGGACAGAGAGAATGTATATTCTTGATTCCACATGGAAATAATCAAAAACAAATCAATACATCTGATATTGTGAATCAGATTTTTCCAGACCAAGATCTTTAATCACTACATTTTGCTATCCTGGAAGTGCAAAGTGTACAGGGGGAGGAATACAGGGTGAGGGACAAGCCACTTTTTGAAATCGGATATTCTCTGGCATTTCAGCCTTCCCAGAGCTCACGTGGGTGAGGAAGCCAGATGAAGTATAGTGTTGCCCGGTTGCCAACCTGCGACACAGCAGCTCCCCCACTTCCCTGGCTTTGGCTCTCAGGCGAAGGGGTATAAATGAGAGAGTTTCGTGTGTCCCTGAGGCTGAAAATTCAGAATTTGTGCTGGTCTGCGAGGGAGTTTTCTACCCCTCCTCTCCCCCTCCTCCTACCTCCCACCCTCTCACCCCTGCCATTCACTTGTTTTTAGAGCATTTTTAAAGGGTTGGCTGGTTTTATTGAATAGGCACACAAAGGGGGAAATAAACTGCCCGGTTTATGATTGCTTCTGTCATCTTGCTGGAGGAAGGCATGACGAAAACTAACATGAATGTGGTTTAAACAAGAGCATTGCTGTCTATCTGCCCAATTCTTTTTCACCATTCCTGGGAGTCTGTGACACTGTGAAGCCCAAATATGCTGAGGAAATCTATCACCAATGCATGCACAGTAAAGACTCCATAGTGTAGAGCATCAATGCATATTTAAAATGATGCTGAAAACAGATACATGCACTTTGGGCCCAATTCTGCTCTCAGAGAAGTTAATGGCAGAGCTCCCTTAGACTGTCAGGGGGCTGCAGCTTGGAGCCATTCTTTGTTCTCCCATTAATAATTCAGAGGACAGCTGAAACCACCCACCCAGGACACGCCGGCGCTGCACAGGGCACAGCACATAGCACACTGGCAACAGCACACAAAGCCTGGGGTGAGCCTCGGCTATCGTTTTTCCTAGCGGGCATGACTCTGATTTTGTGTGTGTGTGTGCTGTGGCGGGTCCGAGGGGCTCTGCCTCTGCCCACGGGGTGCACTGCAGTGCTGCTGCTCTTCGCAGGGGACAAAACACAGATTAGGCTGGGGGGGCACTCGGCACCCATCTCGGCAGGGGATGATGCTAACCCAGGGGAGGCGAGCTGGGGCTGCATCTACACCGGTGTCGGCACAAGGCTGAGAAAGCTGGTGGGAGCAGGCTCAGGGCTCGAGTCCACTGCCCAACATCAGTGGTAGCTGCCGACAGCTTGAGCTTGGCGCATCCACGCAGGGCTTGGCAAATCTAAGCTGGGGGAACCTGGGTTTGCAGGAGGATTTAACATACACACACACATACATGCATACATTCAAACCATTGAGGACATGTGGACAGGCGCAGAAATCAAGCAAAAGCCCTGGGCATTTCTTCCAGAGCCCTCCGGAACCCAAGCCGCTGCTCCTCCACGAGCACTGTGGGCAGTAGGGGAGCTGGGAGCCGAGCCCTGCAGCCAGCTGGCAGTGGGGGCATACCCCTAATTTCTCTGTATGAACCAGAAACAAGTCGTGCCCCACTGCAGGGGAGTCATGAGGAGCTTCTATCCGGTGAGAAAGAAGCTACAGTGCTTGGAGCCACTGTCCACCTCTCGCTGCCTCGGATCAGACACGCCGGGGCAGCCGTTCCCGTCACAAATCACCCGAGGCTGGATGTCCATCAGGCAAGCACTGTTCCAGTGCGGAGCTGTCTGGCGCAACATGTGCTTGTCATGGACGGCTGCACATGCAAGTTTTCCCATCTTGTGGAAGATATTTTGAGCATATCCTTCCTGACAAGGAACAAGTCTATTTATGGCTAGCTTCTTTTCATAAATAACCCAGCCCCTCACTACACTGCACACATATACAAATTTGGCTTCTAGTGTTATTTATTATGTTTTTTTTTTTCTGTCTTTTCCTTGCATTGCAAAAGCAGCTCAGGGAGCTCTACGTTTGTTATAATTGCTGTAAGGAATTTCACAAGTCTGGATTTCTTTCCTTCCCAGACTCTGCAGATAAAGCAGGACTCCTGACTGGTTCTGACCACGCAAATGGGATACCAATCTTTTCTAGGATCAGTAGCATTTCAAAAAAAAAGCTCTTCTCTGCCAGTAACAGCTTTTCATTGCTCAAGAATGAAGAATGTAATCCTGGACAACTGCATGGTAAGGCGAGTTTTTCTGCGCTGATCAAGTTATGCACAGTGGAAAAAGGCAGGCGAAGGGAAGTTACTGACAGATCTCGGAGTCTCTGCTGATCCCCAAGACCTGCTGACTCCCAGCCCCGGGATGAATTCAGAGCAGCCTGTGGGCTAATCCAGCTAGCACTGCTCTGGCAGTGGTCACCAGAGGGGCTGCTGCCAGCTGATGGTGGGCTGGCTGCGATGAAGTCATGGGCTATATCCAGCCACAGGCTGTACGCTCCCCACCCGACAGTTGCACACGAGCATTAAGTCCCCCTTTTAAATAACTGATAGCCTTGATTGAACTGAGCAGAAAGGTTTTGTGATGCTTTATCACCATTCGTGGTGCAGGACTTGCGCAGCCCAAGAAGGGGAGGTGGGGTTTGGTTTTGGTCTGTGCGTCCAGCAGAGCTGCTGAGCCCAGCGGGCTCTCAGGGACTTTTTTGTGGTACTGGTGGAAACCTGGTATCAGCTGTGAAGTCAGGCTGACTTTGACACTCCTTCATAGCTTGCACAGGAAAATGAGTGTGTTCTTTTTTTCTTATAAACTGAGCATATCTTGCCTGGAAATCAATGCAAAGCAAGTGCAGACCTCCCTTCACGCCAAGCCCTTTCCAATGGGAATGGAGGGAGGTGCCATGGTGCACTGCAGTGTCCGCTGCAGATGGGTGGACATCAGAAAAAAGCATCTGCAGGTGATTAACACAGGCTTGTGCCTGCAGTCCCATTTTTGACACAAACTTTAGGGATCAAGCTGCTGCATGACAACAGTTTGTGAAAAGCAAAAGTATCACAAAACATAGCTCGAAGCAAGATGCTGAGGAGGGTCAGCGTGTGCCGGCCAGCAGCAGGCCTGCATGACCGAGGAAGCAGCATTGGAGCTTGGTCCATATGTTTGTCCAGCTCTCGCTGCTGAGCAGAGTCCTGCAACACCAGTTTCAGAGATTTGAGGGCCAGAAGGGACCATTATATCATGCCGTCACCAGCCTGGATGGGGCTGCCCGGGCAACAGATGGCTGAAATGTAAGCGAAGATCATCAGGAGGAAGAATTTCTGGTTTATAATAATTTTCCACCAAAAATAAAGCAACTCTAAAGCAGGAAATCCTGTAATCTACACAGAGCTTTAACATGAGGGGAAAAGGCAAAGCCAGCCCTACACTATTTCATTCTGGAAGCACCAGAACACAGCGTTTTTAAAACAAACCAGGCTCCCTTGGGCTCTGAGCAGCTGCCAGACAGTTTCATCCCCCCCGTTTTAACAGAGGGAAGCTTTTCAGCCATAGGCAAGCGTAGGGCTGGCAGGGGGGTACCGCAGTGGGTTGGGGCTCTGCAGCAGGCTCAGCCCACGCTGCTGGAAAGCCGCGGAGCCGGCTGCCCTGGCCCAGCCCCGGCACCCAGGGAGAGGTGCCTGCCACGCCACGGCTGGCACCCACGAGCGGCCCTTGCAAGAAATGTCTCTGCAGCGCTCACAAGCACCGCAGCCCGGCCCGCAGGACGGCGAAGCCTGGTCCCCAGCCCAGCCCGCACCCCTTGAGCCGCTGGTTCCCCCGCGGAGGTCGGGGCGCTGCCTCCCCTGCGAGCAGGGGCTGGGGCCAGGCCCCGGTAGCGCTCCGATGCCGTTTCCATTTTGCAGTTGGCTGCATCATCTGAATAGAGCTGGAGAGCACCACGGGAACAATGAGGGTCCCCGTTACCCAGTGCACCAGGTTACACGCTCTGAAGCCTGTCCTAAGTGAGATACGTGACTTTAAAACCCGAAATAAAAGCTAAAGGGCTTCTGGAGGGAAGCTGCCCCCCTTTTCTGCGCTGACTTTCCAGCTCCTCGCTCCCACCTGTCGTTCCTCCCTCCTGACCGCCTGATGTCCAACAGCAACCCCTCCCAGTGCCCACACGTCTCCCTCTCCGCAGCTAGGGCCCTGCGGAGCGAGCAAACCAGAGCTGTGAGCACCGCCGGCGGGGCCCTCCGCGCTTATAAATTCGTACCGGCCTCTGGATTTATCTTAGGGCTGGAAATGAATAATATAACACAGTAAATACTCGCCGGGGAAAATCCGAACAGACCATCATTCACGTGCTAAATTTTTCCTAGTATCTATCATGCTACTGCAAACTGACCAGAAAGACTTTGCATAGCAGTAAAACTGTCTGCCTTTGGTGAAATGAGAAAGGGGGCAGGAGGCACAGAGAATATTTGCATTTAACTTCATCTCGTGGAGGCAGAGCATTAAAATGCTATTTGGTAACTTAGTCATAGAGAAGAATAGTAAAGCCGTAGGCCTTTTTCTTCTTCTTCTTCTTTTTTCTTTTTTAAAGATGTAACTCTTTTAAGAGTCCCCTTAAGAGCGCTCAGTAGGGTGTGTCAATATTGCTCCCCATGGAAATCATATGGTTTGCCTATGCAGACAGTGAATTGTTTTGTGGCTGTGAAATATTGTGTGTTGCCCTGCGAGCAGTGGAGCCAGTGGCTCGAGGAACCGTTGTTGAGACTGACAGTTACATTGTGCCCCTGAATAGTGAAACGGCAGAATCAAAAACTCAAGTGGACCCAGACAGAATGTCCTGACCTTTAAGTAAAAGGCTGATTGGATATGGTGTGGGCTCCCCTTCATCTTTCACCATAATCCATTACACCTTTCTTGGCAAACCCTCGTAATTCATGTGGGTGCGCAGATACATTTCCCATAGAATTTTTTTACATGCTTATCATTAAATTTATCTCTTATAACTTACTTGCTTTTGTATACTCCAGTTGCGAGCTTAAGTACCAGCTCCCTATGTTTAAGCATTCCCAGCATTCTGCCTAAGAAGTAATGCTGTGCCCTACAGTGTGAAAGCCCAGCAATAATAAATTTGTAGGAGCCCAGTCAGAAGGAAAGTTCCTGCGGCACAAAAATAAATATACACTAAGATATTGTGTAATAACGCGCAGTGGAAAAATAGCAGACTCAAGTCACGTAAAAGCCATGAACTTAATTATATTAGGTTTCCTATTTCAAATTTGTCTGAATGAGACTGTAAAATATTTGGGGCAGACACACTTTATGTGTCTGTAATGTGCTGTGCACATTACCTTGTAGGAAAAAAAAAACAGTAAAGGCATTATTAATGTTTGCTGCAAGCTCTGCTTTAGAGAGGATTGATGTTACCTAAACAAAAGAGAACATCATGTTATTTCAATCTTCATTTTTAATTTCAAAATTGATTCTTGCCAGTTTGAATTGTTTCCTTAAGTAATAGTTATGTGTGTATGAAATGAAATATAGCAGCATGGAAAGACACCAACTAATTTTTAATAGAACATTGTTAGCATGTATAGAAAGATGAGTTTCCTTCTTTAAATACATGTGCTTGATCCTAGAAGTCAGAACTGCTGTGCTTTGTACCCAGTACTCTGGTAACAGCAGCGTATTTAGAAGAAGCTGAGTTACGGGCACCTTTGCGCACAATTCTCTGTACCTCCAGCTGCTGAGAAAATGACACAGCCACTTGTAGCACGAGAACCTTTCCTCCTCTGAGGTTTGAGTGCATGGAAGTACAGGTCCCAGCACAAGCAGCACCCTGCAGCTTCTGTGTGGTGCCAGGGACAGAGCAGAAGCAAAAGATAGGCTCAGCATTTGCTGCAGCTGGAGAATGAAAGACACACAGAGGACTTGTCGGGATGGTCTTGTTCTTTTGAAGTCAAAACCCTGAAATGTCAGTGTGATTCTTTTATTACCAACACTTGTCCTTCTTATAGACGACAGAGAAAGATGTATATGTTATAACCCCATGTTCAATCACATATTTTCATTAGAAACACATGCACTCATGGACACTTGTTTCCCTTAAAAAAGTCTTTTAAGGACTGACTATCCCCTTTTCACCCCTTACTCCTTAACACAAGTTGATGACCTTTATTTTTGTGGGTTTGAGTGAAAATCTTTCATGCAGGCCACCTTGCAGGTTTGCAATACAGTGTTGGTATTAATGTCCCACACCAATTTTATATTATCGTATCTACAAAGACTTATTCCTCTGTAAGCCACTGTATACACAGAGAAGTTATTTGTCTGGATGTTTTCTCCTCTGTGGATAGATTATCCTGCTGTATGCACACATTCCCCTTGCATGATGGTGTGTGCTTTACCCACTTGCTTCGAATGAGACTGTACGACAGCTTCTGACACGTCTGAATGTGGCACTGGCATTTCTTGCATCCCTGTTCTGCGAGAGGCGAGAATCTTCAAACTCAATTAGCATTTTAAAGAATAGGTTCAGTTTTGTGGTCCATTAAAGTCAGCTAAATTGATGCACTGCATGTCTTTATTTCAAAAATAAAGCTGAACAATTAAAGCCCATGTCTCTTTGCTCAGCTTTTGATTCCTCACAAAGCTTTCCCACTTGCTGCCTTTGGATGTAATGTTAACAAAGTCAGTTAACATCAAGAGCAGCGCTAACAGGCATGGCAGAATTCCTTGTTTTTGCTCAATCAGTCTGTGTTCAAACTATCAGTTTGATTTATTTGTCCATGCTGACCCTTATTCACCACTTAATTATCCTCGTATAATGTTTCAAGAGCCTCCTGACACAAGGAGAAAGACAATTGCCGATGTTCTGTGGAACAACTGTTGACCTGATGGCCAAAATGATGACTGGGGGTCGAAGGTTGTTCTCCTTTTGAAGGACCCTCTCCATTCTCGAGGGCTCTGGCTGGAGCCGCCCAGCCCGGGCGCTGCTGGCGTTGGGCAGCCTGCTGCTCCCGGCCTCCCCGCGCCCCTAGGCTCGGCCGGCCTCCCGACTGCCAGACTCCTCTGGTCCGAGGAGCGGTGCTGCTGGCCAGGCAGTCGCGTGGGCTCACTCTGACCCTGCCAGCGCTCGGCCGGGCTGGACTGATCCTGACATCGGCCAGGTCAGAGTCGCGTCCGCTAGAAAAACGCATGCTACAAATGCGACAGCCTCCATCATCGCCTCCAAGCAGAGGCTGGCTCTTGTTCGTGCAGCAGAGGACGTTCCTTTAAAGTTCCCAACATGCACACTCAGTCCCCTGCCCGAGAGAGTGCACAATGACCTCCATTCATCCAGAAGAGCCTTTTCTGGCATGCCGGCTTGCAAGCAGTGAATGACATTTCTATTCGTTTCCCATTCAGAAGTGAATAATCATCTAATAGGTTAATTTTAACAGGATGCTGGCATCTCATGGGGACAGAGGGCATGATCCATGTTTTCAGGAAAGCTGAGCCAGTGCACAGGGACCGGGAAAAGAAGCGGCTGAAGTGGGGTGGTGTGAGCATCCACACGTTGGTTGAGCGAGCGGTGTGGGCATCACGGCTGGCAGCTGGCAGGGGCTGTGCAGGGGGCAACCTGTCCCTCTTTGGAAAAGCAGCAGCCACCTCAGGCATGGGTAGTCAAGGCACATTTGGTTCAGGGTTTCCAAATAACTGACCTTGCCTGAGCATGTCAGCTTTATATTTCAGTGAATTTACATCATTTCAGAGCACCATTCAGGTGCCACCACTGAGGACCGTGCTCAGCTGTAAAGGCCTAGCATCCTCACCACCACCAGCTCAGGTCCGATTCCTCAGCCCTGTGATCCTCACTCCATGAGGACCCTTCTGTAGCACAGACACAGCGGGTCAGGTCCTCTGTCACCCCTCATCTACTGCTCGCTGAGAGGCTGTGTGAACAAATGTATTTCTGGCCCACTGATCCCTGCCCACCTTGGCAGCCTCAGCGGGAGCTGGCAGGTGACGTGACTTGGAAAAAGCACGTAGCCTTGCTCAGGGCCTCCCCACTTGCTCACCGTTGCTTATAGTCTTCAGCTGCAACAAGCATCTGAGTCACAACAAAGGTGAAATCACAGAGAAATAAAATGGCAGCCTGCATACCAGGCCCCGGCAGCGGGTCCTCCATCTCGTGAGAGTCTGGGGCATAACGCAGTTGCGCTTGGCTTACTGGTTTCTTTTGAAACTCCTGTTTGAGATGAAATGTTCCTATATTAGTATTATTGCCATCCAAAAGGCCTTTATGCTTAGTTTTCAGGCAACAACATTTTTTGTTTTCATTTTTTAATGAAAACTCAAAAGCTGTCAAAGAAATGTTTTGGCCAAACTGAGAAAAATTGCTTTCATCGGTCTTTTCCAGGAGAGAAATAAATAAAGAATTCCCCAGCTGTCTTTATTAAATCACAGACATCTAATTGCGAAGGCAGGATGCCACCAGCTCTTAGCTGGCTCTCCTCGTGATGTCCCTGGGAAACAACCCTCAGCAGTCCCTGGCAGTGGCGTGCCCAAAGTTCCGTGTGAATGTGAACTGCTCCCATACCTGCGCTGCCCATGTAGCCAGCCCCCCACGCCACGGAGCAGGAAGCGGTTCGTTACGCTCCCTGCTTCACAGAGAGACACTGGGGCGGAGAACTAAGAGTTGGGACTGACGGAGCTCGCATTGGCACTTCCGAAGACCTGGGGAAGCACGAGGGTTTTCCAAGTGACTTGCTCAAAGCCACGTGGCAAGCCTGTGCCAGGGCTGAGGACCTTTTCCTCGAAGTCCCGTGCAAAGTCCCCTGCCTGGGGTCACTTCAAACACCACCGCAAACCACACGGTGTGCCTGTTCATCCAGGTATCTCCATCGGCTCCCAATGCGGGGTCTCACTGGGGGATGCCAGGCTTTGTGCTCCCAGCGAGCGCAGGTCTGTGCCCAGCGCGCCCCAGTTTTCATCTTCGCAGCCCCACTCGTCTGTGCCACCAGGGTGCAGCTTACCGCCCTCCGTGCCACAGCTGTACTGGTGCGGGGCGCAGCACCAGCCCGCCTGCAGGTGATAAGTCTGAAGCCCGCAACTTTTATCAGCGCTAGGAAAATCAAATTATGGCTATTTTATGGTACCTAGGAGAGGGCCAAGAGTTTCCATGAAAGCTCATATTTCATTCTGAAAAGAGCATCTAATCGCTTAGGGGTAGAATAGTAGGACAGGGAAAGTCTCAAACCTTGTCTGAAAGATGGAAAATTTATGGCTGCAAAGGGCAGCATATATCAAAGAGCTTTTGGCCAAGGCTCACCAATAAAGCAATTCACCTACTGGGTGATGTGAGGACAGAGCAAGATGAAAGTAAAGTTAGATCATTTCTTCCCATCGCAACAAAAAGGTTGATAAAGAATATACTTGATATCAAACAGAGCTTCCTGCTGTCTCTAGTTACCTGGGAGTTTGGAGCCTGCAGTTTGAATAATGTTTCCTCTATAATAGGGTTGACAGCAGAAGTGTGGAGAGACTGATGGGCCTTCATGCAGGCTCAGCTTTTGTAGTTCAGGCTCATTCTTTATTCTCAGAGCGGAGCAGATAATAAATGTGTAAATAAATAGTTACCAATCTTCTGGCACAGTAAAATAACTAGTTGCTTTCTTGTGCTGCAAAGAATTCAATCATACCCATAGTAAAACCGCACACAGATAATGCTGCATCGCTTGCAATGTTTCACACGTTTTGCAAATAGCTCTGGAAAGTCATTTGCATCATTTGAGATGGAGCGTGGGTAATGTTAAATGCGTCTGCCAAAGGGACTAAGGCAAAGCAACCACAAATGCAATTCGGGAAAGTTAGGTGCTTACAGAAATACAAATTCATGACTTCTTTTGTCCGTTTACAAAAACAACAACAAAAGCATGTGCTAAATTCTGACTCAATTTAATGCTATTAGCACATCTATTTGTTTAATATGAGCTCTGAGGAAATTTTAACAGAAATTATTTATATTAAAAGCCGTGTTTCTTTTTACAAAAATAATGGGATTTCTACTTGACTGCAATGGCTGTTGAATTCTGGGTTTATCACACCACACTCTATCACGTTGTTTGTACATCTGGGAGATAATTTTGTCCCTTAGCTCCACAGCAAAGCAGAGTTACAGGGAAATATTTTAAACGTTTCTAACTGGGGCTTTTTCAATGAGATATACAACATTTAGGCCAATTATTTTAATGGCAGATGCAAGCAAAAATAATGCACAAGCGCTTGAATACATCTGGGCAGATTAAGTATTTCATCAAGCTTTTTCCATTAGAACATGAACAGAAAATGTGCTGCTGATAATTTTCTAACTGCTTGCTCCAGCCCGGACACACTGCTCCCTGTCTTTAAGCAGGCTGCATGCACTGCGCTCCTACGCTGCTGCAGGTCAAGGCTGTGCTCAAGAAAAGATGCCCTCGTCAAGTACACTACAATTTTCAGGGAGCAGTAGATGAGATAAACTGTGTGTTTTTAAGGAGATGCCCAGTGAGATGAGAGGGAATACACCCTGCAAAGATCTCCTAAATTAAAGCGTAATCTCCGGGGCAGACCATTAGAGACGACTCGAAGTACCATTATTCCCCTCAGCTTGGGGCTTCAAAGGCACTTTTTTTCTTTTTTCTCTTTTGCGAGGAACTTGTTCTCAGGCATCTGGAAAAGAGAGCTGGCTGAATTTTTGGTTTTTCAAAAAGTAATTCAAGTGAGAACTGATTCTTAAATGTAAAGTTACTGCAAAAAATCTCTTCTTCTGTGAATATTTGCCTTTTCTTTGACAGAAGAAAATGCAAACAGAGAAAGTTGAAATAATTTCTGTAAGATTTTCCCTTTTTTTGTCCACCATTTTTTTTTTATCTACAGTTAAAATGATCACCTGAAACTGCTTTTTTGA
Source organism: Anseranas semipalmata (assembly GCA_013399115.1). Taxonomy (NCBI): domain Eukaryota; kingdom Metazoa; phylum Chordata; class Aves; order Anseriformes; family Anseranatidae; genus Anseranas; species Anseranas semipalmata. The sequence continues at coordinate 78,790 of VXAA01006355.1, forward strand.
AAACTGAGCTATTTACTGTTTCAGTTTTAGGCTTGTACAAAAATATAAACATAAAACCCTGCAAATTTTGACAGAAATGACTCCCAAAAAGGGGGGGGAAATGACATTTTCAACTCAGTTGTGCAGAACAGTATCTATTTTAACTGATTTATAAAACACAATTGAAAATTATATGGGTCCAAATTTTTGAAAATGTGATGCCCTTTATATCCTAATGTTACACGAAATGCTTCTCAGTCTTCCAAGGGCAGTAGCATGTGCAAAGCCAGTACTCTGGGAAAGCAATGCAGAATTGCTTCCATAATTTTGTGTGGCAATTCAGCAGAGTATTAGCAGTATCCTTGATATCAAACAGCTTAAGCCCATGCTTAAAGTTAAACACAGTTTAAATAGTAATAAGTATTAGCATAGCGATGCTAAATAGGTGCATTAGCACTTCATTAATTAGTAAATTTCTGCCTTTAGTAAATAGCCTGTCTGCACACTCAGTGTCTATTTCTGTCCACAGGTATCTCCAGGCAATATAAGCAACTAATGGCATAAATACAATTTAAAAGGGTGCAGATTTGGCTGCTTACGTCAGTAGCAGTTTAGGTGATGAATTAAAAATCTTCCATAGGTGTCGATGTGTCACTTCTATCCTCGCCTGTGCAGTAGTGTCATAAACAGCCATTATACCGGTCTCCTTAGGACGAGCTTGTGTTGAAGATGCTGTTTTTATTTAAACACATCTCTCCGACACAAGAGCCACCAAGTCCCTGACTTCCAAGGCAGAGGCTGACACCAGGTCTTTGTCTCTGCAAGTGCACCCAAGCGCAGCCGCACCGCGCGCATTGCTCTTCGCCACACAGTGACAACCGCGGCAAGCAACTGTCCCAGGGCTGCATCTTTCTGCAAGTAAGAATTTCACCAGGGGTTATAATGTTCATGTTCCCAGCCAGATTTTAAAACATTAGCCTAGCAAAGTGAAAGTGGATAAAACCAAACTGTTTTACTGTATTGACTATTTTTTTCTATTCTTTGGAGCAGAGAAGAGGGGAGGAACCCCCGTAGTGCCATAGGAAAGAGCCCTGGGCAGATCCAAAGCTGCGAACCCTGATGAGAGCTGGAGTGAGAAGCTGGGAGGTACTGGAAAATCCGCTTGTCAGGAAACAGCCTACAATTATTATGGAGCTAGGATTGCTCCCTGTCAGCAGAAGGACTCCCCATCTCAGATAACACACATCTATATGCTCAGTCTGCTTCCCTTGTCTTCAAACACTGCCCCAAAACAGAGGTGAGCACTTCAGTTACAACATTAGATCTCTTCCCATCAGTTTCCTCCATGTCCACATCCACAGAGACGGAGAGGTGCAATCAGATTTTGGGCTGTTTGAATCCCAAGGCTCAGATCTAGGACTTCTCCCCATTGTCATGGGAGGTTGTTTTCCCCACAGCAAGACTCCTTCTAGCAAAGTTTCTCCCAGGCTTCAGCTGGTTTCAAAAATAATCCTTTGTCTGCAAACAATGGAAGTTTCACACAAAAATCATTGCTATGCTCCCTCCAGCTAAGCTGTTGGGAACCCAAAGGCACACAGGCACAATAACCCTACAAAGAGGAAGAGCCATTTAAGGGATTTGTTCCAATTTCCATTTAATATAGATGTGCTGGCACAACCTTGTGCTGACAGGTGAATGCTGGTGGAGGGGTCTGCATCCTCTGCTTCCCCTGGCAGGGCTGTGTGGCCTGTGAAGCTCCAGCAGAGACCTGGGCAGGATCCAGCAGCCTTTTCTTGTTCTGCTCTGTGCCAGAAAACCCACCAAGCACAAGCAACTCTTTCAGGGTCTGCTTCCTAAATCTGTCAGACAAGTCAGTACCTAGTTCTTTGATTCCTCAGCACATCAAGACAATCTTTCACCCAGCTGGCCATTCGGGTGGACACACTTAATCTCCTCTCTTGTAAAAGAGAAACACTTACCTCCATTACACAGCCATTTCAGATCTGGTGATGAGAAGTACTAGCCCAGATTATTATTTTTTGCTAGTCTTTTTGTGATTGTTACGAGGCAGTTCCCAGCTCATCAGGCAGCTGCTGCATTGCCATCTGAAAACGGCAAGAAAAAGAGAAAAAGGGGAGAGTTTTGACACCCCCCCACTGGAGTATCTCCCAGGAGAAAAGCCTGAGGAAGATGCTAGGGAAAGCACTGCAGAGACCTCCCTGCTGTCAGTGATGTCCGGCCAGGGCTGCCGGGAGGACCGGGCAAAGTGGGTGCTTCCCGTCGGTGCCTGTATGCCTGTGAGCGTGTCTCAGAGCAAGAGCAGAGTAATTGAACAAGAGATGCAGGGCCTTGCTGAATTGGAGCCTCATTTATTACAAAGTCTCATATTTCTGATTGTTGACAATAGTGGGAGGATATTTACGCAGTTTAATCATTCATCAAGAAACGAATGCTTTAGAACAGAGATGGCAAATGGCTTCCAAGCCGTTACTAATACTTTCATGTATTTTAACTGGAAGTAACAGGATAAAAATTATTATTTAACAACCCTAACTCCATCACATATCCTAAAGCATATGCTTTATACATACTTTTTTACATATTATTATCATGCTCAATACAGCATGAATATTCTGTAAAAATCATATTATTGTAATTAGAGGACATCATGGCTACTCGAGAGATATGAAGATGAACTGACTTCTATAGCCTATGAAAGATATTTTCCTGCATAGTCTTTTAGAGGAGCTAAGCAGTTAAAACATGTGAGATGCTGTCTGCCTTTCCAAAAGTGCACAAAATCAGTTTATTGTCAACACATGTCAATATATTTACTTGCACTGAGGAAATGGATTCTGTTGATTGTTTTCAACTGGGCTGATGCCTGTATGCCAGATTTGCAAATCAAATGTTACCACTACTGTGTTTCTGGCAGAAGAAACCAGAGCTGTAACTGGAGTACCGAAAAACGTCTGTCTTTCACAGTCACCCGACAGCATTTACTGACATGGGTATGAGACTGCGGCCTTTTTCTTTCCAAAGAAACAATAGTGAAATTCAGGGTCATCTTCACTGTCATTTCCTCTGTAGCCATCTCAGGATGCGGAGGGGCAGACCCAGCTGACCGAGCCTTTTGGATATAAATTGTCCTGGGAGGCTTTTGGCAATAAGAAAGTAGTAAGAGAGCACCAAATTCAGCAGAATTTCCAAGCTATGTGCAAGTACAATCTGCCAGTCTGGGGGAGTTGTACTTTATTGTAAATGTAGGCAGCACACACCAGGTTGAGTATCATGGACTCATGGATTGGAGCAGTGCTGGTTGGAAGGGATTCCCAGAGGTCATTTCGTCCAGTCTCCCACTCAAAGCAGGACCATCACCAACACTGGATCGGGTCAGCCATGGCAGTCATGCACTCATCAGAAGAGTAGACGTAATTCTCAATTCACCTCATCCATAAGTGTCCATCCCTCCCTGTGTCTTTATGGATGTTTCCATTTGCCTCGCTTCATGACATGCAATCCATCCACTTGTGGCTTGGAAGAGGAGAGATGACACTGGCAGGCAGTGGTGACATTGAAGCTTAGCTACCTGGAAGCACTGGGATCCAGTATCAAATTTAGGAGGAACAAGGTCTCTTTATTAATTACCTTCGCCCATTAGCAAATCCCAGAAGAATTAGCCTCTAATCCTTCCAGAAAAAAAAAAAAAAAACATTTCTCACTTCAAGCTTGAAGTTCAATGGAAACTCCAGAAGATTTTTCATTACTGCCACCTGATTCAAATTTCTTCATGAGTGAAGAGAAGGTGCATATTTCCTCTGCCATTATCAGTCCCATCTCAAACACTCTCTAATATATAATTAGTTCACCTCCACACATGGTGCAGCACAGCGCAGTTTTCCCTTTAAACGCGTACATATCCATGCAAGTTGCATTTAAGTACTGGGACCAGGGTGTGCAAAGTAGAATGAAACAAATACAGATAATTTTGTGTATGTTATATGAAACTCTATACAAATATTTTGTTACTTTACACCTACATCATTATACATAATGTTCAAAGGCAATCAGCTTTCAATGATCCAAATGGTTTCGACCCCTTTGGATTCTCTGGGCCTTTTCTGCAGGAGGACGATGGTCTACATTCAGGGCTCTAGCTTGTTACAGCAACCGAGTCTGGAAAACAGCATGTGGAATCAGTCAGTACCAGTGTCTAGAAGAAGAATAGGCTCAGCCTTGAATGTTCATGTTGGATATTGTCTGAAAAGTTGCCCGTCATGTTTCTGCTTGGAAGCTGTGGCAGTCAGGGATGACACGCTCCGGCTTCCCTATTAGCCCCCCTACGCCGCGAGGACAAAGGCAATGGCAGGCTCCCAGCCAAGCACATACATTTGCAAACTGCCGCCAGTCAGTTCCCAAGGCCAGGGGCTGGATGCCATTGACAAAGAGATGTGAACCGCAGGCTCAGCCTGCTCCGCTCGCCCTGCCGAGCAAGCGGCGCTTCTCATGGGGAGCTGTAGGGCCTGCTCCCTCCCGCTCGGGCAGCGACGGGCTGCCCAGGGCCTGCTTCTTCTTCTTCAGGTTTTCAACCAGTCCAGCGTGTAGGCATTTATCTGCCAGCACATACAACATTTCTTTCTTTAATCTGCAGCGTGGGAGATCAGACCCAGATAAGCCCCGCTGGTGATTTGACTGGATGTAGTGGGTAGATGTGGAGAACGGTGGCACGGCAAGGGATGACCTCCAGAAATGATCACAGAGCTGTGTGAAACACAGGCACCCAGGCCTGGCTGGCTTTTACTCACTTGACTTTCACCTCCATAATGAGTTCACACCAGAGGACCAGTGCACAGACCTCTTCTTTTCTTACGGAAAATCCCTGCATTAGCCGCAGGACTCCAGCAAGCCGTACACCTCCTCAAAGCTGCTGGCAGAGCTACTCTCCTCATGTGAGTCTGATGGTGTGGATGCTGCTTTTCCATCAGACAAGGACAGACTGTCCTTTGGGAGCACACAAGGGTCTGTCCCAGGCCCGCATCCCTCCTCGTTGTCACAGGGACACGGTGGTGCGTGCTTCGCCCCAGATGACTGGGTTAGAGCTGAAGGGAAACAGGAATTCCTCCATGAACCGCAGCTTCCACCTAGAAATCCCCAGTGTCTGAGCCCATGCTTCTGTCATGCTGCTATACCAAACCATCACAAATCCAGACCAGATCTCTACCCTTCGCTAAATCCTCTTAGTGATACTCCCAAGACCCAACAGGAATGTGTGCAGTCTCAGGCCACACTAGTCAAGGCAACACCACCTCAATGCTCACAACAGTGCAAAGAAACCCAGGATGATACCTGAGAGAGCAAGCCTGAAGCACACCGTACTTTGGGGATCCCCACTAGCCAGTGTGAGAATGTCACACGACGTTTTGCTGGTGCAATTAGCCCTGAAACTGCTCTGAGCTGATGCAGGCCAAATTTCAGCTCGTGATGAGATGAATTACCTGGGCTGTGTGTCTGGGCCCTCTGAGGTGCTCCAGAGGCACGTTGTAGACTTTCCTTCTCATTCCAGCACTGACACAACCTCCCAGGTGGCTTTTCACTAGCAATCTGCTGGTTAGTTGGGATGCGAGTGCTAGGACCTGCCATGCATGCTTGGTCTTCCCATGCAGGAGCTGCCACTGGAACAGAGGAGCTGTGACGTTGGCTGGAGACAGGAAAGGTCTTCTTGTTTGAAGGCTGAAAATACTAACTCTGCTTGGAGGTTTCATTATTCATAGCAGGATTTCCCTCCTGACCCTGTGACCTTGGCCTGACAGGGTTTTATGTATGATTTTTGTACAGATAATTGTAACCATATGTATCTCAAAATGTGGGAAAAAACATCCCAGACTGCAGCTATTTGCAAGCCGAGAACTCTTCCAGACTGTGGGTCCTGCCATAAACACCTGCAGGGCGCTTGCAACTGCCTTGTGTTTCTGTATCTGGTTACGAAATGGAGGTCTGCAATTCTCCTCCTTGTCTGGTCGGCAGTCGGGCAATCCCAACATGTGCAGCCCTCTCAACACTCACAAATGATGCTCAGTCTGGTGCAGCAGCAGGGAATTTGTCCTTTTTTGCTTGCTGCAGAAGCGGAGTGTGATTGTCAAGCCTTCAAACCTCACAAACACAAGGGTTGAGGACTCTGCCAGCTTCGTGACGTTACATGTATCTACAAGATGAAGCAATGTTAGGAATTAAATCCCACCAGGGAAAAACCTGCCAGTTCATTACTGTAGGTTTACCTAAGAGAATATATATAAAATACATATCAAACAGACTGTTTTTTTTTTTTCCAATAGAATTCCGTTCTTTCCATGATTCATCAGGCTGAGGACTTGAGCAAGCTTTGGAAAGCATGCTGGATCTCAGGAATCCACTGGTCTGAAAGATCATTTCATTAATGTGATGCCCTTGTATGTACCACCACCTTGAAAGACTGCACAGCGGAGATGCAGACCATCATCACCACCTTCAGTTTACTCTCACAGTCACACTTTCAGGAATGGGCTAGAGTACTGTTAGAAATAGAGTAGTTTTCCCTTGCCTTGCAAGCCCCACTCCCAGGCTCTCAGTAGTCAGTTTACTTGTGGACACATAGCAAACATTATGTCTTTGAGCTTCCTTCCTCCTTCTCGTTTTTCCCTCTGCATAACCTTTTTTCCTATTCAGTGGTAACACGAAGTGTGTAACTTTCTGGCTACAGTAAATATCACTGGCTCAAAAGCATTTTTTCTATTTGTCTAACTTTTGGCCAAGGACTCCACAATCTTTTCTCCCAGTTTAAATCCAAAACTTAACTCAAAACAGTGACAATGATTCTACTTTTGAGCCGGACCTACATCAACCAGAAAAAGCAGCAAAAATATTTGTTGCATCGGGCGTTGCATTCGGAGCCCAGAAGAATTAATATTGTCATAACTGGGAGAAAAATCCCACAAGGCTGAATATGGACACACACAGGCAAATACAACACATACACAAACACAGATTTTTATGAGCAGTGCCATCAGAGAGGAGATTGTTTATAGTTGCCAGTAATTTATAGCTTTTAAATGTAATGTTGGAATGCAAATAACTTTCCCTGTTCCCTTCCCTCAGTGATCTGCTCATGAATAAGGCTGAAAGGAGCCCAAGCAGGAGACACAACCGGGGAGGAAGAGGAGACAGAGAATGAATCAGCCTGCCCCCGCTTTCTCCCAGCCCCTGGAAATGTCACCGGCTGACCATGGGATCAGTTCCCAGCTCAGCGTGAGGACGCGGTGCACAGCTATGTGTGACATGACACTTAACAGCTCCCGTCCCAGGCAACCAAGCAGGAATACTGCTCAGCCTACCGTGAGCAAAAATGTATGAAATGGCATTAGGCAAAAGCAAGATTTCTGGGGCTTATGACAGGAAGCTGAGGTTTTTCCTTTCCTTGTAGGGTAAATGACCATCCTAACGCTCCCCTCTTTTTTTCTCCTACCTTTTTACATCCGTAGGGAAGGATGAGATATTTAAAACTGTCTTTCCGTGCCTTCAGTGCCATTCAACATCAGAGCTGCTGAAGTCACTTTTAAGACTGTTTAGTGATGCTACAGTTCATTGGTAATATTGGGAAATGTGCTAGCTCTTTACACAATTACAATCTGATTAAAAAATTTTTCAAGTCGGCTTTTATGGACAGATGTGTTTGCCCAGCCTGCAGAAAAGAGCAAAATGAAAACAATTACTTCAGATGCTGATCTCTGCCCAGGTTTGATTGTGAAGGCTTAGAGGAAGATCTATAAAATAATATGAAGTTCAGCAAGTTACTGTAATGTTCGTACTCACACGGCTAACAAAAAAAAAAAAAAAAAAAAAAAAAAAAAAAGATTTATTAAGAGCTTTTTACTTTT
>VXAA01006355.1:93181-110452 GCA_013399115.1 Anseranas semipalmata
GGCCGGGCAGGCAGGCGGCTGGGTCGCAGCGACGCCAAGCGGGCGGGCGCGGCCACCGAGCTCAGCCCGCGCCGCTGCTTCCTCTAGGCCCGGGCGTGACCTCATCGCGCGAGTGATGTCACCGGTCGCACCGGTGTCCGTGGGGAGCGGGGCGGGCCGGCGCCAGTCCGTGGGCACGAGATGCAAGGCGCGGACTGGAAGGTCCGAAGTGCAGCCGTGGCAGCTCTGGGACGCGTCCTTCCGTGCGGCTGGGCGGCCCCGCGGCTGCAGCAGGAGGAGGCAGGCACGGCTGCGTGCGGCTGCGGGACGAGAGCGATCCCCCAAACGCTCCGTGGCCTCCGGGGCAGCTGACTGCGAACCGGGGAAGAATTTGCCCCAGGAACTCCCCCAGGTGTTTTCTTGCTGAGATTTTCTGAAAGGAATGGCCCGTGCGCCGTCCCTGCGCATGTCGCTGTGCTATCTCCATCGTTTTTCTAGGACAGTTTTTTACCCCAGGGTCATATGTGATGTCGTTACGGAAGACACCCACATTTTAAAGCAGAAAGGAATGTCTCTTGCCTCTGAAACTAAATTCAGGTACTTCTCCATATCACTCGTTGGGTAAGCTTGCTATCATAAACAAGCAGCGAGCCACCCGCAGAACAAGATTTGCTGTGCTCAAAGAGGCACCATTGGGCACCCCAAGAAGTATGTACAGACAGACTGAATTTTGGGAAGCACTTACTACCATTCACGTGAGCATGCTGGGACTTGCCACATCCACTTCCTCTCTCTTTTGGCCTTTTGCAAAACAGGAGTGAATGATTTCCAAGGGTAAATGCCTGGAAAACCCTGATACGGTTGTGCTTTATATGCTCTTTGTGTGGGTGTGAAATACACTCAGTACAAGCCTGGAAAAACAGCTGTGTGAGGCAAGGTTTCTTCGGGTCTTTGCTTACAAACGTTTTGGGACGACTTTCAGGCGTAGCCAACATACACCTCCAGATCTGCTAAGGCAGAGCCAGGCCGTGTCTCCAGTAAATTGCTGGCACCTCATAGAAAGGCTAAATAATCCCGCAGAGCCCAGCTTGAGTCATTTAAAAAAGAAAACAAGTCGCAGAGCCACCACTGCTCCGTAGCAAGGAGCCATTATTAGAGAAATCCTCAGGGGCCAGCTTGGTTGCGGTTGGTCAGTCATTCACATACTCCTATTCGGCTGCCTCCATGCTGTCCAGGACATGAAGCAAATGAAGCCTGGCTGTTGCCCAGATGATCCACGATGTTGTGACCAGATGGAACTTCGCTTACAACATGTGTAGATGCCTGCTGGACAATAAACAGGCTTTTGCTGTCTTTTGCTCTGATGAACTCGAGGGGGTTACTGGCAGGTTAAAACAATCATGGCCCTCAAAAGATTTTTTTTTTTTTAATTTACACCAGATGAGCAGAACAACAGGAAAAAAAAAAAGGTTAAATAGATGTTTCTTTTTTGTATTAGTGCTGATTTCTGTTTTCCACTTAACTCAGGATTGACAAAGAAAAACAGCTGCATTTTTGCCTGTAAGCTTGTGATTATTTTTCTTTTTAAATTGTTGAAATAGCGGCAATGGGCTTACAGATTGAAAATATATATATATAGCCTTGTTTCTACTCTGTCGGGGTAAGCTGAGTATGTGTGTGCATGCTTGAGTGGTCCCCCAAATACACTTCTGCATGACTGGCCATCCTGCCTTCCAATAACTTTCTAATGAATTGGACAATTTCAATTAAATATAACCTGAATTCTTATAAATAATAGGAAAATAAAAAGCTAGAGATAGAAGAAAAAGATAGATTACAGCTCCTGCTGAAAGGAAAGCTGCAGGGCAGGCTCCACCCCTGCTAACCATCAGAAATAGGAGTAAAGGAAGAGGAGGGAGAGAAAGATATGCGTGTGCATGCGCACACTGCTGAAAGTTGTTTGATGGCCCATCACTCAGACATAATCCCCAGCTCCAGGAGCTGAACCTTGATGGGTTGTATGAGCACCCCCAATCTGCTCCTGGAGAAATTCAGCGTACTTGGCTGAAGTCACGGCTGAAGCTTGCACTAATGTGTCCAATTTTATGATGTAGGGAACACCCATCAGATCTGTTCCAGTAGCTCAGCTGTGAGGTTAGCAACATCCAGATGAGAAGTCGTAACAAACAGCTGGTGGTTTTTGCAATTGCTTCAGCTGTCTCTCCAATGATCCTGTAATCTCAAATGATACCTGCAAGAACAGAAATCTCTGCTTCTTTCACAGGAGAGAAGATGGAAAACAGGCACCATTAGGTGTTAAATCATATTATGTCCCATAGTTCTACACAAAGGTTGTATTGCTTTCTTGAAATGCTACATTTGTGCTGAGATGTTAAAAATAAATCACAGTAAACAGAGCACAGGAACTTGGCAGCATATGCCTTTTAGTGAAGCTACTCTGATGTCAAATTCATTGGGTGCCTATATCAATTTCAGTTCCATATTTTTTTCTGCTAACTGTGCTTATTCTGCTAATCTTAATTTTTCTGCTCTTCCTCAAAATAAATAAATAAGTAAATAAATTCTTTTTTCCCAAGAGCCATCATGTGTTTGTGAGGTTGAGGAAGAACAAGATTCAGAGAGTGACCTGTACATTTATATTTTCATTTCCTACAGCCTGAAGGAGAAGCATAAGTCACAGTAACAGCTTAAGCAACAGTTGTATTTTTTTTTAATTGAAAATCAAGAAGACTTCTATAGGCAGACCAAACTTCTTCTCGTCATGGATAGCTGGTGCCAGAATTCCACATATGCCACAGCACAGGAGGTGTGCTGTTGAGAGGATTTCCTAAGGAAAGCAGCTATACCGGATGCCTGGTCATAAGAAGGGGAAAAGGTTTGAATTTTATAGTACATGAAGATGTATGGTGGTGCAGAAACTAGTTTCTAAAACTGGAGACATCCTGCTTCAGAGGTGTGTCGACTGACATACACTGAATGTTTAATTCATAGTGACAAACAATTCCAGACAAGTGTATATTTAGGAGGAATGCTCATTGGAAATGCTCCTGCCATCTGGAAGTAGAGAAAAGCTTAAAGGCAGCATGGTCAACCTTAGGGAAAAAGACAGAGTAAATGGTTTTCAAAAAGCGTGTAGATGTAGAGCTTAGTGACATGGTTTAATGGTAGACTTGGTAGTGTTAGGTTATAGGTTGGACTGGATGATCTTGGAGGTCTTTTCCAACCTAAATGATTCTGTGATTCTGTGAAATATATAGAGAAGAGGTATGCAGAGATAAGTTACCTTTCTCGTGGCTGTGATGACATTCCCTCTCTATTGGCCATAGTTTTGCAGCACTAAACACTTAGTTAGTTGAGGTGAAGACTGGGCAGTGAGAGGTAAAGCCATTGGGCATGGCTGTGATGAGCACAGTATCTACAGCCCATTCAAGTCAGACCTGCTTTCCAAAGCAATGTCTGACAGGACTCCAGCACCCTCCAGCTCACACCCTCCTAGTCTTGGGTGGGCAGAAGCCCGCTTTCAGTTCTGTGAGGTAGGAGCTGGTGGTAAAGAAAGGTGATGGGAGATGTCAGGCAGGCTTTGGGAAGCTGATGGGGACCAGTACAAACATTGGAGGACAGGGCTTGTAGGCCAGGAGACAGGGAATTTTCAGTGGTGTACGAATAAAGGTACCTCCCCATCCCTCTTTGTCCCTCACAAATCCCTTATCCTCCTGGTCTATCTGATTCCTTGTGTATTATCCAGGGATTTTTCCTCCCGACATATTTTCCAACTTTCCTTTGACTCTTGCTTGGCTCTTCTATTTAAACCGTATACTTAAAACACATAATGCTGACTAAAGTGGTTGAAGACAGAAGAAGGAACTAACTGAACAAATCCATTAACCTAGCTGAAAATCTTTAATGCTAGCAAGACTGTAAGTGACCGTGCATTCATTACAACACAGAAAAATTAGACAACAATAATCACTTTGAAACGTTTTTGGTGTACATACAGTAGTATGCACAGTGTATAAACAAGTGTATTGCAGAGTGCAGTTAGTGTCAGGAAGATAAGAGACTGCAAGTCAGTGTTATTTCTCAATAACTCAATATCAGAAAATACTACCTGAAGGACTCTCATGAAATGAGGTACTAGAAAATGACAACTGGCTGAGCAGTTGAAATGCAAATTATTTTTTGCAGTTAGAATACAGGCAAAGTTCATTTTTCTGGACCACAAGTGTTGCTTCACTTTTTAGCTCTAGATACTGATAGACATAATTTCAAAGCATTTGTATTTATAAATCAACCATTCAAACACTACATGCCAAAAAAACTAAAACTGTGGGCTGAATTATACCTCACTGACTTTGCCTGCACTGCCTCCGATAGCAACACTAGAAGGCAGGTTAGGTTTCATGAGCCAGATGCTGCAAACCAAGTGTAAACGCTGCTGCACTTCAGCTAGAGTATGCTCAGGTTGTGCAGCTACCTGTGCTGCTTTGCACCTCATTTCATCAGATACTTCTTAAACAGCACTTCTTAGCACCATAGCCAAGCTGTAATCCCCTGTCCATGCCCCAGAGTGCTCTATATCAGAGGCCACATTCTTCTCAGAGTCTGCACTGGACTTGCAGGGAGCCTGGCCAGCAAGCAGACTCTTCCATGCCCTCAAGCAGGGACCTGGGCCCTTAAGGAGGTGGGGAGGCAACCCTTGCTCCCTCACCCACCCTTAATAGCCTCAGGGAGACACTCCAGCCTCTGCTCCTTTGCCCTCTAGAGTGTCACCACCACCTGGTTTTGGATAAGGGTGTAACCATGTAGCCTGTAATAGGGTATTGCCATTGCCAGTTAAACGCCATTTTCCTAATTTTCTAATTCACTGTGTGTCTATAGCTATTTTTTTTATTATTTATCTTTGTATGGTACTGTTGTGGTTTTACAACTCTAGCATAATGCATAGTGTAGAAAAAAACAGGCTTGTTATGGCAACAGAGGCCTTGAGAAGTGGAGAGGAGGGTGGTCTCCGGTGGGACCAGGACATTTTGTCACATATGAGAGATCAATAGCCTGTACAGGAGATGACTTTTGGCACCCTACACTAGCAGGAAGTGCCAACCTGCAGTGATACAACACTCCCGTTTGAGCAGTGCACCAGCGGACCGTCACCCCCTCGGGATGCTGATCACATCCAACTCCCCCAGCAGGGCAGCTATGTCAGGAGTGAGCACAGCCATCAGGCAATGTCATCTGCCAATGCACAATCAGCATCCCTCCAGCACAGTTCCCCCAGCTGTGCAAGGGCTGCGAATGGCATTCCTATGCCCATTTAGTATTCACCCAGAATGTGCTGTGCTAGCACGAAAAGGGCTCTCCAGCCAGCCTTCACTGAACACCAGGTCCAATTTATGGACTTACTGACAATGGCAGTGGGCAAGCACGCAGTGCCTGTTTGTGCTGTGATTCGGGGGCACCTAAGTAGGGAGAAAGCTGGTGTTATCTTCTGCAGACAGCCATGTCAGCAGCCTCAGAGTACCAGTCTCTGTCGCAGTCAAAACCCCCACCATCTGCTGCCTGAGCCATTCAAACCTGCCGAAATAACTACTGGCCACACAGCCAAGCTAGTCAGGTGTTGAACTCCTCCTGCTAGGCAGCAACGGAGCACAAGTTTGGTCTGCCAACAGCAGAACAGCACTGTAAGGGACAGGCATGATACTACCATTTTGAATGCCACTAGTGTTCTCCACCATTTCTGCAGAGCTAGTAGAGAACTGCCGCATGAGGACAAGATCTCTCAAGCTACCTTCCTGCAGTCCTGGGCAATGAGGCACAGCTTCTACAGCAGAAAAAAGAGCACAAAAGTTACACTTGCATGGCATGAAATCAAGTTGCATCCTGGCAGTAATCTAAACCAGCTGGGATTGTGTGTCTAGCGTCAGCAAGTATCTTTCCCTTAGCCACAGCATTGCTCCTTGTCTGAAGAAGCAAATGCCATTTGTCTGAGAACAAACGTGTCCCTTCCCTTTCAGTGACTTGAGCTCCTCCTATCCCAAAAGAGGGTTTTTCCACTCATATCTCTCCCACACATCCTTCACAGTCTGAAACCAGCTCCAATTGCTCAATTCCTTCTGAATGGAAAATAGACAAACAAAAAGAAAAAAAAAAAAAACCACAAACAGGATGATTATCTCCAGCTGTTTAAATCCCAAATTTAAAAAAAAACAAAAAAGACAACTTATGATACATTGTTGAAAATAAGTGGCTCTTAGGAAAATAATCAATTTTCCTTCCCACTAGAAGCCATTGGCATCGGAAATTCAGCATGTTAGGTCAAGAAGAAGCAGCACAACACTATCAGCATTACCAGAAGCAAGAAATGGATTGTATGAAGTCCCTGAGGGTTCTTTTGTCTTTTGCATGTCCCTCAGGCCAGAAGTGTGTAATGTCGACTTATTGAGGAGCAGAGGTTCTCTTCTATTTTTACAGTTCTGCAGATAACATAGAAAAAGGATTTCAAAACTCCTTCAGGGAAGTGGTAGTTGTAACATTCTGTATCGTATAGCACTCTTGCACAACTTGTGCATTTTGCATGTTCTTACTAGACACAGTTGGTAATTTTTGCAAATTCTTATGTACTCTTGCACAACTGAATATCCAAAGCGACTGTCATGATCACCTGGGCTGTTTTTGTGCACAGGGGAGGCAGTTCTTCATTTGTGCATTATACTTCTTAGTTTATGCATTAATCCTAGACTTTCTTTTAAGCTATGGAATATTTGCTAGCAAAATGGTTGCTCTTGATTTAATATCAAGTGCTAAATTCCCTGCATAATCTGTTCTGATGGATAATTGCTCATATTGTTAAAAAATGCATAGATTTTTTTCTTGCATTGCATCTGTTTACATTTTTTCCCCTACAGTGAAGATCTACCTTCTATAAGAAATCTCTTCCACATATAGGTAGACCCAATTTGCCTTCTGTCAGATAAACTCTACTAACTGACTTGGTTTAATTTCTCTTTACCAGGAAGAATTTCCAGCTTTTATATTATTCTTTTCTGGATGCTCTGCAATCTTTAAGCAATCCAGGCACCATCAACAGTCACTCCATTTGAGTATCAATCCCAATTATTTTATCTATAGTTATAGCACAATATCCCTGCTGTGCTTATCTGATGTTCCCCTGCAGAGTTATATTATATGGTTATATTAGCTATTATATAGTTATATTAGCTCTCTGATATACAGCTTCATATTGGGATCTCATAAGAAGTAGCATCCTAAGTAAAACTGAATGTTCATCCAGTCCTTATCCTTATCTGGGGTACGTAGATGTTCAGAATAGTGTATGTACATTCATTTAGATAAAGGGCACATACAGAGAGAACCTCTCCTTGTGAACACATCCTAGTATCTGGCAAAGTACCTCACCAGCAAAATCCACAAAGTTTTCCACATTGATATGTCACTGGAACCATATGATGCTAAACAAGTAGAATGTGCTGCATCAGCACTTTTTTTTCCCCCAACAAATAACTTGATACAGTTGTTTCCAACTGTACTTGATTTGAAGAAAAAGGAAGAAAATGTTTGATAGTGTTACTTAAACAGCATGCTGGATGCTTTCCTTGTAAACATGCTGTCCTTCTGAAGTCATGGTTTGATAGAGAGGAAGTGCTTTTTTTATTTTTTTCCCTGTAAAATAAAGGTATAAAGACATCTGGGCAGAGTTTTGCAAAAAGTGGCATAAAGACCTCAGTTAAATTAAAATCCTTACCACGAGCATATGCCCCAATCAATAAGTTCGATGACATTTCTGTATTTTCCTAAATGCATCCTGCATCCAGCTCATGGCTTCAGTCTGTTCCTGTACAAAGTTTCATTTTGACTTTGAGTGTAATATATATAACTGAATTTAAAGAGAAGCTAACTAGGCAAAAATTCAGACCTGCAAAGCTAATTTTGGTCTGTGAACACTCGCTTGCAGGATGGAAGAACTGTGAATTTACCCACTGACTGTCTACTGCTCTCCCATAAAATGTTCCTCATGTATGTTAATAATATTCTGACTTACACAAAACAGAAAGCAAGTGATACGAAGTAAAAATAATATAGGCCACAATCTCAGCAAAACGTACATTTACCTTCGGAAGACCATATAGATGGGATCTTAGTAGTCTTCTAGTCCCTGTCCTGAGAATCAAACCTGTTTCTTGAAAATATTTATATGCCATTAAAGTTACACTATACTCAGTCAACCTAAAGTCAATCTAAAGCCCTTTGTGTTAGATTTAGGAGCCCTTCAATGCTTAACCTCCAGTTTTTACAGTGTTAAAAATGAAGATTAATTAAGTGGCTACATCCCTTTCTCACTCCATGTGTGCCTTTAAAGCAGACTTTAAGGGCAGCTAGCAGTACACATAAATGTAATCCAGTGTTTTTTTCCCTTCCTTACAAGCATAGATGTATTTTCTTCCATAATTATTGTATGGCATATGTACTAACAATAGCACCTATTAGTTCTTTTCATTATAAAGAAAGAAAACTGAAGAAGGTTTTTTTTTGTTTGTTTTTTGTTTTTTTTTTTTGTTTTTTTTATAAAAAGTCATATGACAAGGCCAGCAGCAGGACCAGGAATGGATTGCTGGCTTCTAAGTCTTAGGCCAGAGTTTTCCCTATTTTCATGTCTTTTTGCTACCTCCTTTAGAGTCTAAATCAGGTTATTTCTTTTCTACTTAGATAAATTATCAATGCTACAACATTACAACTCCAGCTTTTAATACTCCCTCAATCCCACATGCCACATCATACCTAATACCAACAGCTCTCCAGTACGGTCTGACAGATGCCTTGGGGGCAGAGGATGATTATGTGGAAAAGCACATAACGAGGCACTCAGCACACAGTCACTCCCAGCGGTGGTGGCTCTCACAGCAGGGCCTACCCTCCCTTCCTAAGGCCAAATGGAGCAGAGGGTTACAGCTCTGACAATCTATGGTTGCAACGCAAGAGGACAGGGGCTTCATTCATGGGGTCTTTCAACATCTCTGCGCACTTTTATCCAGTCCTCACACTTTGCCTGGGGCCAGTTAGCAGGACAACCCTGAACAAATGGCTGTGGCAGCAAAGCCGGCCCAGAGAACAATCTGTAGGAGGGGAAAGATACTTCAGCTGTATTCTCCCCAACCAGCTATGTTTCTTCAACTGTGACATACCCTAGCACAGGAACATCTAAACAACTATAACAGGAGATTAAAATCAAATGTGCACCAGATCACAAAATCACAGAATCACAGCATGGTTGAGGCTGGAAGAGACCTCTAGAGGCCATCTGGTCCAACCTCCCTTCTCAAGCAGGGCCACCCAGAGCAGGTTGCCCAGGACCATGTCCAGATGGCTACTGAAGATCTCCACCGCGGGAGGCTCCACAACCTCTCTAGGCAACCTGTTCCAGTGTTCCATCACCCGTATGGTAAAGAAGTGCTTCCTGATGTTCAGAGGGAACCTCCTGTGTTCCGATTTGTGCCCATGGCCTCTTGTCCTGGCACTGGGCACCACTGAAAAAAGCCTGGCTCTGTCCTCTTTGCACCTTCCCTTCAGTCATTTATACACATTGGTAAGATCCATGAGCCTCCTCTTTACCAGGCTGAAGATGTCAGCCCTTGGATATGAGGAAATGAGGGTGCTGTGTTTGTCATGACTGCTGGGCTAGCTGCTCCAGTCTCTCCCCTGAAGGCCTTCCCAAGGGCACCTTCACAGGAGTCAGGCCTCGGGCATCTCCCACAGGCTTACACATAGCCTCTAATGAATGATAAAAGAGGGGCTCAAATTCCCCTTTCCCCTCTGTAAGACCCACCACCTCAAAGCATTAGGAGCAGAAGGGGAAAAACACAGGGAATGTCTGTGGCAGAAAGCTGCTGTGCAGGCTGGTAGCCTTGGAGGAGCGGGAGGGGATCTAGAGGGTCTGCAGAGCAGCACATACGAGTTGTCCGTACCACAGCAGAGAGGAGGAGATCCAAGTCAAATAAAATGATAGCTAATAAACAAAGACTACTGCCTTTGTAATCCTTGATAAATCTGTGCCTGTCCTGGAGTGTGATCCCAAGGTTTCTGACTCTGAAAGTCCTGGACTCACCAGTCACCCTTTCCCTATGCAGTCAGACTCACCAAGGGATTGCCACATAAACTTTTGGCATACCTGTCCAGAGGGACTTGCTATCCATTTTTCCAGATTAAAGCATTAAATAAAGATTTATTTTTCCACCTAAAGTTCCAAACATGCAGGACTATAGCATGAAACCACCCAACAGATCTACAGGTCTGTTCCCTTATACATTCTTACCGCACCATGGCTGACATTTCTCAACTTTGGAAAAAAAAAAGGGGGAGGGGGCAAATAAAATAAAAAAACCACACCATATCTTTACTGCTGTTTCACATCACCAACAAGTTAGCTTTTTCACTGACACACTTGGGCAGCACTTGAAATCCCATAAAAGTTTCCATTTTGCACTCATCTCTAGAAGGGTGAAGTGCTTTACTCAATACACTGCCAGCTGTTTTTATCTTAATTCTTCTGAAACTGTGCACCTGAGACTGACTTGTGCAATATTGTTTTAGTACTCCTTGTTGGTTTTCTAGCAGTCTCTTTACAGCTTCCTTTGATTTAATCCTTTTCGTCCTGAAGATTGTGCATAAACCTGGGAGTCACTGGTTTAAAAATGAACGTGGTGACTGACTCATTCATTAAGCTATTAATATGAAAAAGAATGCAGATGTTTTACCCAATTATCACAACAGCCACGCAGGGAGACAAACGCTGAAACACAGAGTCCCCCTCTCCCCAGCTGCCCAGCTTTGTTCATCCCCTGAGATTCATTCATCTATAAAAGGCTTTGGTCTGTCCAGGGTGGGAACAGCATTTTGGCTGCAGAGCAGATCCCTTGGTCATATGTTCTCACAGAAAAAGAAGAGCAGTTACTATGTTTATGTTCATTTTGCTCTGCAAATATATGCTAGTCTGTATGTTGTTTTTAATCATTAAGTTCTACCTGCTGGTGTCCCTTTTAGAATACCTCTTCCCATCCTACAAACTGTCAAGACCACAGATTCTGGGGCATCAATCAGAGCCACTCATTTAAATACAAGACCTATTTAACCATCTACTTTATGGTTGATTCATCTACTTTATGATTAGATTTAATAATCTACCTTTCATACTTTTAAATGTAACAATAAATGATTTAGCATTTGTTTTCCAGCAGAAATTTAGATGTCCTAAAGTATCAGCACAAAGAATAGTACTGAGCTTCCTGACTCCATTTCGCCACCCAAGTCACTGATCTTTCAGAACAGCAGCAAACTGAATAGGCAAGTGCTTGTCTGTTATTTCTGTCTCTTGAGGAGAAATTACTCACTTCCTTTTTGGTCAAAATCATTCAAAGAGTTGGCACTGAACACAGTGTTCTGGGACTACAGCCCTGCCTTGAAAAAATAAGCAATTATTTCTGGCTCCCTTTCAGGCCCACTCCATGTTTCTGTAACATACAGCTTTACATGCGTGTTACCAGCCAAAACCAGTCCCCCCCCAGCCGCAGCAGGCATAATAAACATGCCTCATGTTCCCCTCTTTAAAACTCTGGTGTATACAATGCATTGACAGTAGATTGAGGCTTGGCTTGCAGCACATGGTGAAAACATCTCAGCGCACAGTAGGCTTCAAAAGAATCAAAAAAAGGCAGATGCATTTTTGGCCTCCATCCAGAAGCTTAAAAAGCTAAAGTTTAAAACACAGGAACCCCATCATGCAGCCCAGAATTGTTGATAAACTTCAGCCTTGGCAATGTTTCTGCGCTGACAAGAAAGATCCTTTGAAAGGGAGTCCATTCTTGGGCACTTTTATGTCATAGTTTAACATCAGAGAGGTTTTTCATTACCTGTCTTAACATTTAGTAAGTTTTGCTCAAATGCTCAGCACTAGGAGAAAAAGAAGGAAAATGAAAAACAGCATTTTTTTCTTCTTACTATATTATTGGTGTTTTGATACCAATATGAAAATAAAGATTCCTCTTTGATCTGTAAAGTAAAAACAAAGTTCACATTTAGTTTATATTAACAAGATCCATTGTGTTTGAAGGGCTATCTCAGGTCTTCACTGCTTATCTGATACCTGCTGTTATTTGCTGAACATACTGTTATTCCTCTTGATTCTAGCTTACAGAAACTTATAGTGATATTTGTTTCCTTTATGAGGAAAAATCTAGATTGATTTTTGGTTTCTTCTGTTTCTTTTCTAACAGATCCTGAACATTATAAGAAACAAGCAAGAATAAAGTGTCTTTTATGAGATCTCCAAGCTCCATGTGCTTCTGAGTGCTTCTGTTTCTGCACAGCTATCTGCTTGCAGCCACTTGTCCCTTACAACCATGTTCACCAGGCTCAGCTCGTGACTTGCACGGTGGCTTCTGCTTGTTTGAGCTGTAAGAGGAATGCATGTGCCGAATGCAGGACTGCAGTCATGTCCACTGGCTGCAGAGAGCTTTCACAGTCTCAGTAATTAAAACTTCTCCTTCAGCTCTGCCTGTCTTGACACTGAAGTACAAAATAATGTCATTCCGAATGACCCAGAAATGTGACAGGACAAAAAAACAATCACAGATTGCAAATAGCCCAAATGCACCTATGTAGAGAGTCCAAGACCCCCAAAAGCATTCAAAGCATGGATATGCTGCCACACCAACCCTTTAATTATACATTTTTCCTGAGTAGAACAAAGAGGGGGTACCAGCAGAAATGGTGTCTGGCTGAGCCCAGCACCTGGTCACCTCTGTCTGTCCTGTCTTCTTCTGCCCTCCTACCAAACCTGTTCTTAACCATCTCTCAGCCCCAACTCACTCCCTATCCCAGGTCTGTGTGTGCTGCAAGGACACATACGCGTGCTGCGAGTGTGGGTGCCTGTGGGACAGGCGTGTGGGCACTGCCTGGGTGCAGCCACACCGAGCAGGACCCTGGGACTGAAAAACAGTTATCCCTAACTGCAATCATCAGGCCAAGAGTGATTGCTTTTCTCCACCCCATTCTATAAGCTCGAGGACCTGCATGTGTCTTTTCGGATGTGTGTACCAGTATACTGAATACCTGTACTGAAACAAAGAAGCTTGAAGTTGTATTTCTTATCAAATATACCTGGAGGATTTTCATTCCTGTTTGAATTCCATGAAAGTAAATGCCTTGTATAGGAACAAAGAGAGGTCCATGATTTTCTGATGTGATGATGGGTCGTTTTGTCTCACACACGTTCACAGTGTGATGCCAGATGACAGCGTTCTGTTTTGCACTAGGAAGGGGATGGTTAGGGAACCAAAATGTGAAATAGTCTGTGCATGTGGTCAACTGCTCTCCAACATGGTTTTGAAGCCTGTTGTGCTATCTATAGAAGTTTGTTCTAACAAATAAAATGCCCTGGTATGCAAACGTCTCAGTTTCGCCTAACATACCCTAGGGTTGTTGAAAGTATATACAGCCCTCCTGTCACCTCTGTCTTCCACTTCCTGGAAAACTGATGATTAGCTCTGCAACTGAAAATCAGTAGTTTAGAGAAAAAGTGCTAAAAAACTATACTTGTATACTCCGGACAAACTGTACCTGCAAGTTTCTGGCAGCTTTATACTTTTGAGTGGAGTGATTTTATCTCATTTTATCTTTACACATCATTCCAGAGAGACTCCCTGTGTCCTGATACATGGGTGATTTTGTATTTCTTGGCTTTATACTGCCCTCCTCCCAATAACAGAAAAACACAGCATGTTTCATTAGGTTTTACAGGGAAATCACTGACAACTGTAGAAAAATACGTTTTCAGCAAACATTCAGGAAAACAGAATCACACAAATTACTGATGGGTTCATTAGCTGCCTGTTTTTTGCATATCATTATGTTATATTTATGCTTATATTCTATAGTATGCGACATAAGCTTGTTATGGATCAGTCTCGTGTGCTATGAATGTAAATAAATTTTGTTTGCAACACCTAACTTCTTAGACTGAAGCTGATACAGTGGATGTATGCATGCATTTACTTATGGTCAGAAATGTGCCAGATCTCTGAACTGCCTAGTCTGTGTGCAGCTCTGCTGAGCATTTTGTTTCCGCACGATTGCAAATCAAACCCATGCCCAGTAGAAATCAGAAAGATTCCTTTTGAAATCAAGTGCTTTTTTCTTCTCCTTTCACCAGATTTTATTTGCATTTTGGCAGTACTATTTCAAAGTACTGTCTGCAGATTTTTTTCTCTTATGGAGGTACTGCTTGATGTTTGTTCTACAAAATCTAAAAAAAAATGGTTGAGAGGATATCAGTAATATACTTTACAAAGAAAAATATGCTCTAAAATAAAATATTCTTATCAAATAATATTTTTAAACATTCTATAGTTCACCAGTAATCAAAACAGATTATTGGAATACTCTTCACTGCTATAGCAGGCAAACTTGCTGAATAACTTCTTTCTTAAATGACCTTTTCCTTTGTTAAAACAAGCTACATTGTTATTCCCATTATTCTTACCAGGAAAACTGACTCTAACCTTTGTGAAAATTAGAAACCCTCTAATTTTCAGCCTTAATTTAGGCACAAACACTTTCTACTTCCTGATTCTATGTAAACTTTGCCTTTTAGTTTAAAAAGAAGAGACTGTCTCCACGCTTAAACCCTGAACATACTTACAGAGAGGAGAAATTCCCCTTCCAGCCTTTTCTTTTATTTGACTAGATAAAAGAAGCTTCTTTAGCCTCCTCTCAAAAGAGAGGATATCCACTTTCAGCTCTTGATCGAAACAGTCCCTTTCAGCACCTGTTCCCAGCTATATTTGTCCTCCTGGGACAGAGGTGAGTGCCCTAGCACAGTGCTACAAAAGGCATCCCTCTGCTCCCTCAAACGATGGAATCGGTATTTCCCGCTGCCCTCTAGATTCAACACACAGTTAATTAGCATGACTACTGATTAAAAAATATCTGACACCATTGTCCACAGTATTGTTAATTAGCACACAGCTCAATAACAGCACAGTTTCCTAACACAAGAAATTGTTGTATAGAATAAAGACCAAGTGTTTTTTCTGTCTTCAGCCAATGCACCAGTTTCCTCTCTTCTATTCCATATGTCCTTCACACTTCAGAAAAACTTTTACTCGGACCTGTATCTTGGGGGTGGGACCAGCAACCACACTGACACATAGTAAGGTTTCCACTATACATTCATTTATAAAGCACAAAAGAATACAGAGTATTAGAGGTG
Organism: Anseranas semipalmata; assembly: GCA_013399115.1. Lineage (NCBI taxonomy): Eukaryota > Metazoa > Chordata > Aves > Anseriformes > Anseranatidae > Anseranas > Anseranas semipalmata. The sequence goes on from VXAA01006355.1 coordinate 108,459, forward strand.
AAAACGACTCTCAAATGCAATAACTGACTCTAGCTTTCTCTTTTCTTAAGGGCCCTAGTGTGTTCAAATATACTTAAGAAAGTAAGAATCTCCTGGTTTGTCTTCTTTCACCTCATTCAGAGCTCCAACTAAAATTAGGCCCTCTCCTTTTACTGATGATGGTTAATGACCCTCCTTTCTATCCCGAACCATCAGGGTACCTCCTAGCCTGAGAGCACACAGGCTGTCATGCAGAATTACTGCCCATTAGGCTAGTTTTATCTCAGGGTGCATGTCAGGTCACACATGCATTAGACAAACACAGTTAACAGAGGGTAAGAGGTTATCTGCCAACACAGCAGCTACAGCACAGCAGCTGTTACATTGAAAACACTGCAACCTTTAAGAGACACGTTCGCCAGCTATCAGTACAGTCTTCTTAATCAGTCCTTGCTACCTTTTTCTCTTTGATTTCTTTTACCTTCCTATTTACGCAGGTGCCTTCCTCAGCCTCAAACATTGCTTTGCCTTGATTTGGTGGTTGACTTCTAAGCAGTGCTCATTGCTGCTGCTCTGTTGCAGTGGTGAGCAACCCAGTCAGCTGCTGCTTCACCAGCAGCACTTGGTGAGACCATGATTTTCATGGTGCATTATTTATCTACCTTCTTCAAGATTCAGTGCCAAGGCATTTATAGGATGTGCAGCATGGGCATTTAAAAGAGCTTTAATCATAGGATATAGATAATTTCCAGGGTACTGGGGTATTTTCTCTCTTTTCTGGAGTGAGTGACAGAAGTCTTTGATAGAAGCATACCACATCTTAGACTGCTTCAGGTTTACTTTCTTTAGTTCTCTGCTTTCTGGAACTGTGATTTTTCAAAGAATGGGTGGTTGAGGAGAATCAAAAAGGGCAGAAATTCGGAATGACTGCTAGAGAGTTAATAAAGACACTGGAAGATAGAGGTGTATATTTTTAATTAAGTCTCTGAGATCATTGAACTTCCTGACAGATTTTATGGGATGTATAGAAACGAAGTGATCACTAAGGAGTTGTTTGCTGGTTTTTTTTTTGTTTGATTGTTTTGTTTTTTGTTTGTTTGTTTGTTTTTTGCGGGGGTGGAGGAGGTCTGATTCTCTGTATGTTTTGAAGTTGAACACGGCTAGTGCTTTAACTGCTGGGGAAACGTTCTGGTTAGAGATAAGTCACTTGTGCCTGTGATTTCTCTGTGTGACAGCATTTAAGGAAGAGGTAGCACTACTTTTTAAACATGCGTTTCCTAAGAATGTTCCCATACAGGTTGCAAACTTGTTCCCACATTGACAGTGCCTCCAGCTTAGTTTTTCAACGGACCTTGAGCAGTATTTCAAAGCCAAAACCCTCAAGGTCCATCACATTTGTGAGAAAGCATGTAACTGCAAAGGCTGTCATAAAGAATCAGAGTAAGCATTTCAGACCAAGTGAGGTGAAAATCCTGTACCTATTTCTGCAAGACAACAAAACCCCAAGGAGCGTGGCTGCACATGGACATGACAGCACAAGAACTCTGTGACACAGTTAAGTGATAGCTAAAAAACAACCAAACAAACAAGATTGGAGAAACTTGTCCCACGATGTGAGAAGTTGTTTATTGTTGCATGACCTTTCTCTCAGAGACAGGCATGTGACTGCCACTTGGCCTGAGAACAGAAAGCCGAGTAAAGGGGAAGTTACAAGACATGATAATAGACTTGTGTTTTTTTTTTTTTTTATCTTTTCCAGTATATAACAATTCAAGACGAGCAAAAATTTTAGGCAGTTTGGAATGTTTTGGTGGGGATGGACTCCACTGGCCCCAAAGTAAGAGCAGCCCCTGCCAGGGCCTGTATGGAAGGTGTCTGGAGGCATGGGCAGAAAGTGTGCCAGGGACAGCTTTTGTTTCTGGAATTTCCTTGATTTCTCTACAGAGAGCAGGCTTAATTTTTATTCATTGTTTTAACCCTTCATAAGGTCCCCTCAAGTCTATGTAGTATTGCCA
>VXAA01006355.1:112422-137828 GCA_013399115.1 Anseranas semipalmata
CCACCGCCGGGTCTCGAGCGGCTGGGCGCGGGGTGAAGCCGGGCTCTGGCCGCGGGCTGGGAGCTCGCCGGCCGCTTCTGGGGAGGCAGCGCCCGCGGCGCGTCTTGAAGGCTGCCTCTGCTGGCTGGCTGGTGTTACGGGTTCGCTCCCTATTTCGTGGCACCTGTAGCTCGCGGTTAGGGTCCTTTAGAGGAAAGTGGCCATTATTTCAGGTATTTGCGCGTTTTTGGCGTGTGAAGTAGGAGAAGCATGTGCACAGAACAGGCCCGTTCTACTGCATTTTATAAGTGAACGTGTATAAAAAAGCATGGAGACTGGGAGTTTAAATCAGAGGTGGGGAGCTCAAGGCTGGGGGTCCAGAGAAGGCATTGGGATGGGGGCCGTGACCGCAGGTGTGGGGGCACCTTCCAGCCAAGTATGGATTGGCAAGGGCGGTAGACTGCTGGCAAAGAACATCTGATTTTATCTCTGTTCACTTAGAGTTGTTGCAAATAAAACTTGGAAGAAATAGTTAACCTGGTTTGCAAGTTTCACTTCAAACTGGAACAGCTCAATAAAGCCAGAGATTGCCATCTAATATAGTAGTTCAGGTCTGAAGAGAACATGCACTTAATCTTTGATTACTGAAAGCTATGTACGGCTCTGTTCTTTATGAAAGGGCTTAAAAATAGAAGGCATGTCCGCACATTAGATGAAAGCAGCAGTACTCCCCTAGGCTCTAGCCGCAAAGAGATCCATATACCTAAAATGCTGCTAGCAGCTGATCACAGAAATGTTGATTACATGCCCACGCTCTTTGGATTCTGTAAATGTGTAATGCAGATCTGCTGGGGCTCCATGCCGCTTAGGTCTGTGCCCATCTGAAGTGCCTGAACTTGGTTGGCCTTGGTGATGGGCCACACCTTACAGGACTTTGGAAGATTGCTTGGGTTTACCTGCCCTGTGCTTGGAGCAGGAAAAAATGTAATCTGCCTGCTGATGTGTCACAGGGTAGTTTGAGTATCAAATTCGTTTGATGTGGCCACTGATTGTTAAACTTAGCACAGAACTCCTTTCCTTCAAGGTTTTAGCAATAAGGAGGCCTGATGTGTTAAATGCTGGCTTTGGAAATCTGACTTCATCTCTGCTAAGGACATGCTTTTATTGCTAATAAAATATGATATTTTTACATTGCAATAAGTGATTTTTGAGGTTAAAAAACACAATACCAGTAAATAACTTACTGTGAAGTGAACCTACCATAATCCAGGCTAGTCCAGCACAATAGTTGCCTCAGTGTGTAAGGCTGCCTAGAAGTAAAATGCTCATTTTTCTGTGCGTGAGTGCAGCAAAGCCTCAGATGAAAGGAGCAGCACACACTCCTGAGTGGTGTTTTGAAAACACAAGCAGAGTTTTTGCTGGTGGCTAGTGGGCACATTGACCACAGCCTCTATAACCATACCCTTCAGATACTTCAACCTTTAAGCAAAAACTTAGTTTTTTGGCGACAAAAGCATGATGAAGGGAGTTCTAATAGATGTTGCTGTGTATGAGATGAATGAAAAAGCTGGTTTTATCCATCATGACAAACCATTACCATAACCTTATTTCATTAGTATGTAGTTGCAAGCAGACGTGCTGGCTTACAGTGGAAAGATGAGAGTAGGAGAAGGGGAATTCTGAAACATGTTTAGGATGCTCTCCTTTGTTATGATAGAGTGATTATTTTCTGAAATCTTAATAGGGCTTTCAGCGTTCTGGTAGTGTAATACATGTCAGGCTGAAAGTGCAGTGAGGAAATTCCCTTCTGTCAGTCATCATCTCTTGTTGTAGGACACAACTTTTCCTAGGAAAGCCAGGCAGCCAGACAGCAGTTGTTTGAACAGCTGAATGCCCGCTGTGTTTCCTGCAGCTGGGTGCTCAGCACGCCTGCATAGATATGCCTGTGACTCATGGGAACTGTTGCATTTGAGTATCCAGAAAGGGAGGCCTCTGGTCAAGGTTCTAGTAGGAGGCGGAACAGATCTGGAGACTGTGATAGCAGTTTCAGGTGCTTCTTGCACATTGAAAGCCAAATTTCGAAGGAGACGCGTGTACTTCCTTTTTGTGGCTGACTTCCAGTTGTGTGTGATGAGCTTGGTCTTTTGGGTTTGTTGTTTTGACTCTGATTACTGGCAGTCATAGCAGTTCTTCCATCCAGCTGCAAACAACATTTTGATAATAGAGTGCTGTATTCAGGTATCATCTATTTTAATGACATCTCAGCTATGATAAAAGGGAAAAGAATCATAAAATAGATAAAGCTGTATTTAGCTTTTAGTTTTTAAAGCACTTTTTAAAGTGTCCATCCTGTACAACTTTCTGGGTTTTTTTTGGACATTTGGACATTGGTCTAGGTCTGTCCCTCTCCTTCCTACAGAATATTGCCTTGCTGAGATCGTTATCATAAACAACAATTTTAAAAGTTCCTTGAGGAAATAAAAACCTGTTGTAAATAGTAGCTGTTTTCAAAGGCTCTAAATGCTGCCTCTAGTGTTTGATTTCACACAAGCAGGAATATTTAGTTCACTTGACAAATATTTAAAAAAAAAAAATAACAGCTTTAAATGTCATCCCTAGTTTTTGTACTCTCTTCATTTGTAAATTGAATGTTGGTTCCTAAAAAGGAAAGTAAGATCTTTTGAGAACTTCCAGTAGAACCTCCTGCACAGAATTGCTGTTGCATGCACTGGTTCAAGCTTACCTAACGACTTCGTTAAGGAAGTGCCACCAAGGTACAGGAGCGACGTTAGAGGAGAGGTACGTGCCCAGGGTTTCTTTTGGAGGGATGACTGAAAGGAGGTGAAGGCGAGCACCTGCAGACCTCCTGCGGATGCGGTGTGGCTGCTGCCACCCCGAAGGCAGCGCAGCAGGACCAGAACTCCCCGGCATCTTGCTGCCTGGCATCATTTTCTGGGATGTGGGCTGCTTTTGTGCAGCCTTCCGTTTTTCCTTCTGTTGTGAATTGCTGCAGTCTTGCACAAGTGTTGTTGGGGTAGTGCAGATTTATCTGATTTTTCTACCCTCGTCTTCCCCTTCAGTGGTGGTGACAGCTAAGGAGAATCGTGTTTTTTACATTTGAGAAGACACCAAAGCCACTACCCTTTCTGGGTGCAGTTAAAGTGGATGTGTGAGCTCAGCAGGGCTGGCATGAGGAAGGCACGCTGTTTTCCTAGCCGGTAGCCCAGAAGGATGGGTTTGTTAGCATTATATCTGGCTGTCTTTTAACAGGCTAGATGATGGCATGCATGCTTGATAGGAATCCACAGCAAAGTTCAAACTGTTGTCTCTTGACTTATGGAAATGGCTTAAAACTGTTTTCCTCTGATGTATCTCTTGAGAATTATAAGGCTTTATTTGTTTTTCATGAAAATCCAAAAAAGGAGCTGTTTCAAACAATGTGTTTTTACTTGTTTTCTGATGGTTTCTTTTTAAGCTTTCCATTTGAGCTTTCAATTTGTATTTCAGTACCTGAATGATATTTAATAGGTGTGTGCAACTTGAAAGAACTCTGTGGATCTTGAAGTCCCTGTTGTTTCAGCTAGCTGTACCGTAGAGTCACCAGGACCTAATCTGTTACATGTATTATTGGGCTTTTGGTTAAATTCTGCTTTCATGAACAGTGGTAACAAATGCCTCTGTGTATACAGTAATGCCTCAAGGCATCTGCTAGAAGGAAGAAAGGAACTTTGGTGTTGGGCAAGAAACAAACATCAGTATGAAGGCAGTCTCATTTTTACATCTCTGAAATGTCCCCTTCTCCAGTTCATTGATTTACTATTTTGCTGTTGGATACTGCATCGCTGAGGCTCATTGAATAGGTGGGACATCTACAGATAGAAAAATATTAAGTCCTTCTGTACATACCTTAAAAATAGATTTGGCTGAAACTTTATTTCACAAGTGCTTTCCATATGTAGTATTGTTCGGGAACATTTATATAGTGAACAGGACAGACTAGTTTCAAGCTCCTCTAGGAGCCTTTCAAAAGATGTTGTACAGCGTGGTGGTTTTGACTTGGGCAAGTGAAAGCACAAAACAGGACAAGTTAGGTTTGTCTTGTAGATACCAAGCAAGTGTTTTCTGGTTTGATTGATGTTTTTGAAACAACACTATATCGTATATTGTGTGCAACTACTGGATTAGTTCTATGGGTTATCTTCCTTAGTCTTAGAACATGTAACTAAGGTACGCTTGTTCCCTTTATTCTGAAAAACATTAAAAAATATATATTCTTCCTCAGCAGCCTGAAACCTAGCAGCATATACTTGCAGTAAAACAAAAGCCTTTCAGGGGCATTTGGCTTTTAATTTCCTCCTACATGCGTTTCCTTCCTGTCCGCTATGCAAGTTTGCTGAAGACGTCAGTGTCTCCAAAATTCTAATACTTCAGTGAAGATAGTAATCAAATATCTTCCCAAAGTGCAGTATATATATATTATATATATATATATAATATTATATATAATATATAATTATATATATAATATATAATAAATATATATTTATTATATTTTTTATATATATATATATGTTGTGTGTGTGTGTATACATGTATGCATACAACAGTATCTGTCACATCTGTGGAGGTCTTTGCCACCAATATGGGAGCATTAGTTGGTTTGGACTGTTTGTATACAAACAAATAAATATCCACGTTTCTTTCTGAGTTGTGTGTTGGTTATAAACTGGTGCTGGTGTGGGTTTGCCAAGATCAACTATGTAGTTGCATTCCCACTTCTGTTCCTCTCTGTTAGGTGCTCAGCTTGTAGGTCACCCTGTGATCGTGCTTGTGCTTGCTTTTAGCTCTCCTTACTACCTTTACTTTTTGACATTCTGGTTTTTTATCCTCAAAATCCAAGCATACTTAGTTTCTTTTGGTAAAGAAAAAAACGGAAAAAAAAATGTTAAAAAAAAAAATCAATCTGACTGGCTTACCTTTTCCTTTTATTCCTTTATTCTGTGAACATAGGGCGGCTGAAGGTGACTGTCACCTTCCTCTAGTCGCACCTGCTGAACAATGGAGCAGAACAGCATGTAGCATGTTTTAAAAAGTTAATGATTCATTATATGTTACATAAAACAGCGTTCAAATAAAGTACTGTGGAAGGTGGTGAGCATTCAGGCCTTCTTTGGTTTTAGAGTAGAACCAGCAAAGCTCATAGATAAACGCAAGCTGAGAACAACTTACACTGAATTTACTACATAGCCATTAGACAGTCTGAGAGAATGAGATGGTCAGTGCCTGTGGAGAGTAAGGGAAAAGGAGTAATAAGGTGTCATATTGTAGAAAAAGAGGGGAGGTAATTCTTGGCTTGTGAAACATGGAGAGGTTAATGAGGTGAGAGGAGGTGTGCTATAAACCTTTTTCTCTACTGGCTTTTGTTCATAAGTAGGGTTAAGAATTTTAGCTTCTCAGCTCATGCGAAAGATGTCCTTTAGGCCTTTCTTAAGGATATGGAGTGAGAGGTAAGAGAAGGAGTACTAGTTTATGGGAGATACTGCTTGACGAACTTATCACTGGAGACAAAGTTGTTAACAGTACGGATGAAAAGGATGAGCTGATGGTCCGTGTAAACTCTCGTTCCTGTAAGTGACCATGGCCAACTTGTAGTGTCATTGTGGTATGGGGTGGTGACCTCCCAGTGGCTGGGAAGGTGCTTTAAATGGTGGTATGGCTTGTGAAGGAAGTTGTCTTTCATGAGGAAGGTTTGTTGTCTGCTAGTTCCTTTGTAGTCTCGGAGCTGGAGCATGTTAAAAATCATCTCTGGGTGGAAGAGCAGGGAACTAGGTTGAGCAGTCTTTCTTGGAGGTGGAGAAGGGGAGAAGTGACTTGGTAGGTTCTTTCTAGTTCTTATTGGTCGCTCAGCATTCACAAGCACTTGTGTGTATTTCATTCCTGTGCCTTAGATCCCCAAGTGTGAAGTGAGAATAATGCTCACTTCTCTTATGGAGTTGTTGGGAAAATACTTAAATAGATCTAAATGCATTCGCTGACATAATATAGTGATAAGTGCCATAGAAACACTTAGCTGGAATAATAAACCTTATTTAAGAACCATTTTTTGAATAACTAAGTCATGGAGATGCTTAATGATTTGAATTGAAGAAAATACCCAAGACTGTTCATTAACTGAAGGTAATGTCTATAAACAAAACAAAGCAAAAATGTGGGGATCACACTCATTTCTATTCAAGTATTTATTTTTTAAAGCACGGTGTGACGTGTGCTTTGACACCTCTTCTGTCAACTTGTCATCTTTTTTTTTCTTGTGGTTAAGAATTTGATGATGGTGTTCCTTTTTTCCAATAACTGAAATACCACTTTTGTACATACTATAAAATAACTAAACCACAGCACCATTTGCAGAGTGACGTATATAATGTGTAGCACATCTTTGAGGTTAGCAGAGTATCTCAGCCTCTGTATATTGCTTTCTGTAAGGTGTTACCTTTGTGGTCTTGTTTTCAAGACATGAAAATTGTTTACTTTCCCTCAACATATCACAAAGTGAAGTAGGAACATTCGCGCTGTGAACAAGCAGCAGCCTGGAGCAGGTCAAATACCTTTCAATGCCTGACAAAAGCTATATTAACAGAATATTAATGATGCCAAATCAGACATTGAGAAGCTAAGAAGCGGCAATTAAAGTGTGGCTGAGTGACCTTCATTTTTCCCCTTCTGAATGCCATGTGACAGCCTTAAATATTTACAGGATCGAGTAATTTTCATTCCTGTGCAGCTGCTTCCCCAGTGCCTCTGCTGCTGGCGGTGCTCAGAACAGAAGTTTGCTGTATGAGGAAACTATTGATGCTAATTTTCATTTTTGTGTTGCTTACTACCTCACCTCTGATGTTTTTAATAAAATATACTTCAAATGATTTCCTGAGTATGGACCTACATGATAGTTTCAGTGTTCAAATTCCTTACAAAGGGTAGTTTTTTATTATCACAGCCTACCAAAAAGTACTGCTGAGGATGTAAAAATGTCATTGTCAGAAATTCACGTTGAATCCAAGCTTTCCCCAGCAGGCCTGTTGTCTTTTGGCAAGGCTGAGTCATTAGGAGACGGGAGGCATTAGGAGTCCCTGGAGCACAGAGCCTGGATTCTGCAGCTTTGGTGACGTGCTTCCCCGTCCCCTCTTTCTGATTCAGTTCTGAGGAGCAAGAGAAATCTGCAGGTGTTGAGTTAATCTCCTCTAATTTCAGTAAATTCATACTGTCTGTCCTGCTGGCATGTCTGTGTAATACCAACTTAGGGATGTAATCATCACAGCTGATGAACCTGATACGGGCTGTCTGACAGACATGTTTTCAATCGGCATGGGTTATCAGAGGTTCTGGGGTGCAAGCAGGAAGAAAACTGTCTCTGTAGAGAAAATAATAGTAAATCAGCATGCAGGGCTCAAGTGTGTTTGTACTGGTGGCAAACTGGGTCCGTTGAGGGGGGAGAATTTGCAGTTTTTATGTCTAATTTTTCCAGTCATTTCTAGCATGTTGCCTTTTCCAAAGTATTTAGGAATGTATTTGACTATTCTCATATTTGACTAAGTGCAATTGTTCTGTTTCTTTCAGTGCCTTCACCAACAGGGCTTGTAGTAACATCCACAAATTTCAAAACTGTCTTGTACTGGCAGTACGTGCCTATGTCTGAAACGCCTCGTTTTGTTGTGGAAATCAAACCTTACCTGTAAGTTCATATTCTTTTGTCATTTCGTGTACCTCATATTCTCTAGAAGCACAAAAGCAATCAGTCCGTGGTAAACAGTTTTGGTTTTTAAGTGCTGAAGTCCTGTAGGGTGAAGATTGCGTAAGTGTGAATTAAGGCAAAATTTGTCAAATCACAGAATGGCTGAGGCTGGCAGGGACCTCTGGAGGCCATCTGGTCCAACCCCTGCTCAGGCAGGGACACCCAGAGCAGGCTGCCCAGCACCGTGTCCAGGTGGCTTTTGGAGATCTCCAAGGGGGGAGGCTTTATCCCAGGCAGTGTATTGTACAATATTGTTCAGCTGAGATAGTAATAGCTATTGCTTGATCTGTTTTACAGCTTAGGTACCTATCGGGCCGTCTCAACTTGTGTGAACATCTCAACTAATTTTTGTGATCTCTCAGGGGAAATAACGGAAATTTTTAATCCTTACTGGTTTCGAGTTAAAGCTGTTGTTGGATCACAACAGTCTAAGTATATTGAGACAAAGGAGTTCATTTTGCAAAGGCATGGTAAGTTCATCATAAACTAAATCTCGTAATTTTTCTCACAGAATGTTTTTTTTGTTTGTTTGTTTTTTTCCAAAATGAATAGAGTATCCTTTTTGCTGTATTATTCTGCCTATAAAATCAGGAGTCCAGGACAAAGTGAAGCATGATGGTTGTTCAGTAGGAACTTCTGTAGGTCTGACAAACAAGCCTCTGTAGGGGCTTGTTTGCCCTGTCACTATGGTATTTGAATATTTTTTTTAAACTCTTCAAGGCAGGGGAGTGATGCTAGCAATGCATTCAGTGCATCCTTCTCATATTCTTGCCTGGTGGCCCAGACACCAGAGTAGGGTAGGAGATTGCCACTGAAAGCAGTGGACCTTTAGGCATCGTAGAAGTTGGATTCAAGTGGCTGGTGATACCTTGACTTAGGAAGTGGGGCTTTACTATCAAGGTATCACCAACCACTTGAATCCTTGACACTATAATCGCACATACTGACAGCTTTCCATGTCTAAAGATACTATTGAGAAGCTACGGGAGTCCACTGTAACTGAATAACTAACAGGTACTCATTCTTCATGTAAATCCTTTCGGCTGCTTCAGGAGAAATCGCACTTTTCGCGTGGTAACATAGTAGGAAATTGTGTCTAGATATCAGGCCACCCTTTCCAAAACAGCAGGATCCGAACATTGCATGGGGGACACAAAGCAGCCACAACAGAGTGAGGAAAGGCTAAGAGATCTCCTTTGTACTTGGTATGTTCGCAAAGTACCGCTTTCAGATGGGCCGTTGCCCATGGGATTCTCTCTGACTTGGGCTGTGCTTCTGGTAGAACTGGGTTTGTGCACAGCTGGAGATGGAGAAATGGAGAGTCTCTCCTTGTTTCCCCACCGTGATTCCCTCTTTCTCTGCTCCATTCCCCTACTTACTACTCTCATGACTAGGAGTCAGTGTTGGGTTTCAAGTGTTTGACAGAGGGATGGAAGTCATGGTAATAACGCTGAGTTTGACACTTGGCAGAAAATTGGCAGCCAAGTATGGGAGGAGACGCACAAAATCACGTTCCTACTGAACAAGACTGGAATGATCAGTTAGATCATTAGATACCAAAAATTCCCACAGGGCATTGCCACCAGAAATCAGACTTCCTGACTGTTATTGTTCAAGATAAGATTTGTTCAGATTTTCAAATAGCCTTTGTTTCAGTACGGTATTGTTTTTAGCTCTGCATAATTTATGGTGGCATCTAGTCAGCAGTATTTTGTGTTCTGTTTTCATTCACACATGCGTAATAGCGTTGTTAGTTTTTTCTGTTCTCAGTGATCTGTTTTTTTTTTTTTTTATGGTCTTATGTGCATGGTAAAGTTGGATTTCTTAACAGTAATCTCTGTTATTTCCATTTTAGAAGCAGATTACTAATGTATCAAAATGCGTCCATTACTTTCCAGTGTTGCAGCTATACAATATTAACAGCATTCAAGTAAACATACCAGTCTTCTCAAATCTCTAATGGATTTTGGAAAGTTAACTATAAATAGCCCGTTTTTGTTTTCTTTTTCTCAATACTGTGTTAAAAACGTTGGACTAATAGCAAAAGTAAAATGTGTTGCAGGAAAAATAGGACCACCAAAACTGGAACTCTCAAGGCATGGAGATAAAATTGTAGTTGATATTTACCATCCTGTATTTCCATCTGTGGAGGTTCAGCCTTGGATCAAAAACATTTATGTAGAGCTCTCATACTCGGTGACTTTTGAGGATACTAAAAATCAGGTATGTTTCAAGATGAAAACTTCAAATTAAAAATACTTACGTGTTTTAAATATATAACAAGGGGTTCACTCCTCTGACACACAGAGCCTACAGATATCAAGAAAACACTTGAATGTAACACAAGACTGCTGAAGCCCTAAAACCTGGGTCACAGTGAGAGATGACTTGAAGGTCTGAATGTTAGTTGTCCAAATGCATGTCTTCTAACAAGAATCAGATAATTGCATTGGCTGTACACAAAAGATAGGGTTACTGGATCACGTGCTATTATTTCTGCATACCTGCTAAAACATAGATAACCTTACGTATGCCCCTTTCACTTGCCTAGATAGACCTTTCATTTCAGAAGATTAAAGGTATTGATACCACTTTATTTAGTAATCACAGAGGGTGAACTTTGGGAAAATAATAGTATGTATGTTTATTTACAGAGTTACCTTTTGTATGCATCCAGGTACATGCTTTGTAAGTGAACTAGGAATGAAAGTATGGAATATGGACAGAGCATGTTTTCGATGCATCTGAAAATTTTAGATGAAAGCACTGTGGTCTCATCAAATAGAACATCTTGAGGTAGCTCATAAATTGCTAGCTGAAGTTCACAGCTTTTGCAAGGCATGTAGATATAGGAGACAATCTAGTCGTGTTGTAACACTTTAGAAGTGTTGGAAGGTACTGTAACGTTTATCATGTTACATGTTATCATTTTTTTTTCTTTTTTTAAAGAGTAAAGAAGAGCTTTTTCCAGACACCTGTGAGATGGATAAATGTAGCCTAAACATCCCAGTTACTTCTGAAGGTTCTACTTACTGTGTTTCAGTAAAGGGGAGTATGTATGATAATCTGATAGTTGGTGCCCAGTCAGAAGAAAGCTGCATTCAGGTTCCTCTGAAGCAATCTTTGAGTAAGAGGATTCTAAAATTTTACTAGGAATATACTGACTCTGACTAGAGATATGTTACAGCAAAGTTTTTGAGCTCTGATACAGTCATGGGATAGCTTGGGTACCTATGGGAGAGTATGAAAAAAGGAAAAGCATGGTCGTTCTTTTCCAAATGCACTCTCCCAGTTCCAAAGACTTTTAAAGGTCATGTATTATTTTCAGGTAACCCTGATTTTTCTGGGTGCTTTTCCTGCTTCATTGGTATTACAAAACCTGTATCCATTACACCTGATCATTGGTGTAATTAGCAAATGACAAATGGATCATTCATTGAGTTATATGGTTATTGGAAGCACTGTACCTATCTTCTAATAAATGGCTTTTTGCTGAGTCATAGCACTGAAGAAAATGTATGTAGACATCCTGGAGCCTAAAGTGACTCTGAACTTATAATAAAGTTGAGGTATCGTCTTGTTTTTCTTAATTAAAAGGAACAAAGGCAGCTAGTAACCCAACTTTGTATCCCTGGTAATGTATTGCAAACATTTTAATGTTACTTTGTTATGGCCCAAAACTTCACTGGAGAAAAGAGAGAAAATTGATAGAAGCAGTCGTGTTCTTTCTTTTATGCACAGGAAGAGCAGTATGGCTGAGGGGGAAGGCTTAAAGGAGAACCGGACTAGTGGAGTCCTGACAGTGTTAGATAACCGTTCTATGTTTTGGAAGATTTCACATTTTAACTTTGTATCGTGCAGAGATTATGCACATTGATTCTTATGTTGGTTAATATGCTATCACATGGAACATGTGTTTAAAAAAAAAAAAATCATCCCCATGCATGATTTCTAAGGAAAAAAAAAATTATAAAGTTCCTTTACCTCTATAAAAACATGACTGTTATATAAATTGAAAATCTTGTGTCGTAATTGTTATTTACTTTGTATATTGCTTTAGAAGTTGAGTTCTGTTGAGTGAGAAATGCACGTATTACAGCTAAGCATTCTGAGCTATAGCAGTTTCTACAGTTTTTCTAAATGGTACAGCAGTGGTTTATTTTCCAAACTTCTTATCAGAATTTGTTCTAACTTCCTAGGTATACAAGATATTATCATTGTGTCTGTGGTTATGCTGGCCGTGGGCGTAACTTTGACAGTGTGTTGTGGCTTCAAGAAACTAAGGAAGAAGAACATAAAGCTGCCCAAATCCTTGGTAAGTTCAGACTTGTTATCTGTGTCAGATTTTTAATTTCCAACTGGGTAACTTTTTTATAACTGCAGCACCTTTATGGACAACTTGGTTGTTCTTACCACGATCTCGTGAAAGTTTAGGATTTATACCAGTCTTAAAATTCTGACAGCCTCTTCAGTCAGATGCCCTGTATTTGTTTTTGGATTAGACTTTGGTCTCCGTTTAACTGAAGTAACATTATTTGGTCTATTTTGAGAACTCAGTTCCCAAAAACTCAATGTGTGTGTACATAGACAGGTTTGTATTCATTCTAGTAGCAGAGACAGAATTACTGAGGTTAGAAGAAACTTCTTGATCTTGTCTTGTCTAACTTGTTTGCTTAAGCAGGGTTACCTAGAGCAGGTTGCCCTGGACTTTGTCCAGTTGGGTTTTGAACATCTCCAAGGAAGGAGACTCCACAACCTGTTTGGGCTACCTATTCTAGTGTTTAAGCAATCCCACAGGAGGAAGAAAAAGAGGAGAAAAAAAAAACAAAAACAAAAAAAAACCTGTTTTCTTGTGTTCAGGTAGGATTTCTTGTTTGATTTTGTGCCTGTCGCCTCTTGTCCTGTCACTGGACATGCATGAGATTCCTTCAGTGTATGGTAGTACTGTGATACTGGTAAGTGTTACAGTGTTCTTAGTGATGTGCAGGATAAGGAGAAAAAAAAAAGTAATAGCTCTGTAGGAAGAGGGAAGAAAAACTGCTAAGGGAAATCTGTTCTCACACTGAGCAATCACAGGGAAGATGGTCAGCTCTACCTTAAAAGCTCCCTGCAGATGTCCTTAGAAAACAGATTGGATGCTGCTTAAAGAACAGTAGAAGCCTCCATGCGTCCATATCAGGCAAGAGTGGAATATCTTTTCAAGTACCATTATACTGTCCTTCTGGTATCTTGTTAGTCACAACAGGTGAACAATCAGCAGTAGTTGAAACAATTCTCAAGAACTGCCATGTGAGGTAGTAATAGTTCTTAAATGGTAATCATATCAAGAGAGTATCTTCTTGGCAGATACAGGAAGTCTCATAAGACTTCTGAGAGAAGAGGCAGTGATTTTCAATTCCAAGTTCTTCAACTTCAAGACCTATGAAGTGACTCCTTAGTACAGGGTAGCTCAACACGTGATATCCCCTTGGAGCCTGCTTTCTTTGGAATAGAATATTAGCAGGTGAGATTGCTCCGACTGAATGAAGATGTTCAAGCCATTGATGCTAGGTCCCTTTGTGGTAAGCAGTAATCTAGTCCATCAATTTGTGCAGCTCAAACATTTCATTCAATAATACACGTCTGATCGGATGAAACATTCTCTAAAGTGCATGTTTCTCTCCATGGACTTTGACAGGAGCCTTGGGACCGCCTCAGAGACAGCCATCCACATTATATACTTAGAAAATCAGATGAGATAAATCTGTCTGAGGGACTCTGCAGCTAGACTCTGATATCAGACAGACAGACCTTTAGAAAAAAGTGAGATACTGGAGATTTTATTTTTTCATCTGCCCACCAGTACATAACTGTCTGAATATATACCATTGTCCTATATGCATAAAGTAATTTTTGTGAAGACCGCTTGCTTTAGCAAAAGTCATCTCATCCAGAATGACTATGCTATGCTCAGTGGATCCATTGCTATTCAGGCTTCCCAAAATCACTGTGGTACACCACATCTAAGGGATCAGAAAAAGGAAATCACAAGTAGAATGTCTGCTACTTAACTCCTGTGAGCTTACTGATACACAATCCAAGTCCACTCTTCAGCTTTCTTTGCAGAAACTTGTTTGTATGTCCGTATTCTCAATTTAGTTGGCTACATGTTATCTTGTGATTCCTAGGTTCCAACGTACCACAGTCTGCTCCACATTCCACATTGTGCCTTATTGTTAAGGAGCTGAATAAAATATACCAATTTGTAGATATTGTTACCTTCTGTCCATTTCCATTGAAGTCTCTGGTGACAGTATAAATTGCAGAGCTCATATGGATAGTTTCAATACAGGTGATATGAATAATATGGGAATGCAAAATGAATAATTAATAACTTGTGATTCATTTTTGTATAATTAAAATTATATTTCAAATAGTTAAATTGTTTGCATTAGTTATTGATTATGTGAATAATAAATTTAATGATATCAGGAGTTATCTGTGCAGGCACCTGAAAGCCTATCACTGACCCTTTGTGCCTTACCTGAACTTGTCTGAAAGTGAAACATCTTGAGAGTTTTTCCATATGTCAGAAGGCTAGCCAAGATGTCCCACCTTAGGACTGCTGTCTTCCAGTGATCTGCTTCCTGATGGCTTCAAGTAGATACTATAAGATCAGATCATTCGAGTCACTTCCAGAAAGTTGAAGAAATTCTACATCAGAAGGAGAAATAAGAAATAGCAACCATCAAGCACCTGCCTAGCTGAGAGTCCCATAGCCAAATAAAAGAAGAAAAATTCATTGCCATTTAGGTCGCAAGAGCTTTTATAATGTTATCTTTATGCTGTTTAGGACCTACCAGGAATGCCATTGCAGTCTTGTTCAGGTCTTACTTCCACAATGCAACTGTCTTTCAGCATGGACGTTGAACGATTACCATCATTAGAGAAAGTCTTAGTCTGAATGTTTGAAACACCCTTATTCATAGCAGGACGCTACCAGAAATATACATGTAGTGAAATGGGACAGATTCTTTACAAGACTTCATCATGCTAGTCTTCTGCTGGATTACAGGAATCTGATGTTTCAGCAGTCTAGCTGTAGAAAGAGCCATTTGTTTTCTTTCATTCATCTCACAAAAAGTATTTCAAGAGGCTGTTTCCTTCCACCCATCATCTTCAGTCATTCTGATTTTTCCTGTGTGTGGTACCAGATTTTTGTTGTAAGATTTATGATACAGGTTTATCCACTTTACAAGGAGCCAGTCCTTAATTTACTGAAACTGTGGGCATCTTCATCTACTTACTTTAACTTTGCTGTCTTTTATTTATGCTTCTTCTCTTTAAATGGTGGAAAATGTTTTAGTAGGTAGAAAACAGTCTGTAAGACAAAGCCTCACCGAAAAGCATCAAATTTCATTTTTTAGCTTATACTTAAATCAACTTTTCTACTATCCGTTGGTGCTTTTTCTGAGCCTTACGGGGTAACAAGGTTGTATTCTCTCACTGTATTTGCAGAGCACTTACAAATATGCATGAAACACTTAAGAATCTGCTCTGTGACTCCGGATTTTTTGATCATTAGGATTACACAACATATATTTTTGATTTAGAGAAATTGTCATTGCTTGTCCCTGTAAATTTCATTCACTGATATTTGCCACAAATAATTACCATCTGACAAGGAAGAAGCTATTTCATTAATGTCTGTGAAGGATTTTTTTCCTGTGGACAGTTATAGGACAGCAGTATAGTTTCCTTACTTATACATTTACCCAGCATTAATTTATTGTGAAACCACGCAAAGGCCATGCAGATTTTGTCAGTGTTCTGATAAGATTTGAAATGGACCTATTAAACTGTCCTCCAGAAGGTTGTTCCTGAAAGTTTCTGGGAATGTGTAGGTGGACAAGCTCTTACGAAACAATTAAGCAAAAATGTTGATAACATTAACTGTTACTACTGATGTGCACAAAGGAAAAATATTAACTTACTTGTGGTAAATACTTGTTTTCAGATAGTAATTCATATCTTAATTGCACTTCTTACTAGAGATGCTTTGAATGTCATTACAGTTAGTGTAGTAAGATTTGATTCTTCTCTTTGAAGCTAGAAATGAATGCATGAACTGCTAAATTATCTTACAAATCATGACTGAGTGACTTTTAAAGAACCTTTGCTTCCAGGAAACCTGTAAGGGTTTTTTCTTCTGATGGCATCCTTCTTTCGTGGAATAGGAGTGTCTTGTACCATCTTGCTTATGCCATCTTGCACCACAGACAGGAAAACTGGTTTCCTTTTTGAGAACAAAAGTCTTGAATGTCGTTGCGTAGAAGCACTGATTTTTATCCTTGGGGTCTTTCCCTAAGCATTGCCAGTCAGCAGTGTGAAATGCAGAACCTTTGTAAAGTACGAGGCATTCCCTTAATGTGTTTTAGGACTATGGTTTTAGAACCACATGGAAAGCTTAAAAGGACAGAAATAAGAGCTCGTTTGGTTTGGGGTTTTTGTTTTTGCTGTGGTACAGCAGGTACAGGTATTGGGAGCAGGGGGGAAGTTGTAAATGCAGCTTTTAGCCATAGTTCCTATAGCATTTCATTTTAATTCACATTCAGCAAGTATGCCAGCTTAAATAATGGATTATCTTTTCTAGTCACATACTGCGTGACTATTGGAGTCAGATTTTTGCTACCCTCAAAAAAGCTACAGATGCTGGTCCCTTTATCAGTTTAGGTATGGCATAAGTAGCTAACATTTTATATCTGTATAAATAGGTTTTGAAAAGGTACAACATGAACACCAACTGTTCATAAGATTTTCAGTATCTATGCATTCTTGATTGCATTCTGTTTTCTGCAACTATCTTAAGCATCCACTTCGTATGAATGGGTGGCTTCCATGCATACAGAATCATATGTATACGATATACGTATATCGTATTCTGACTATTTCTGCACAACAGAAAATGAACATGCAGGAAGAATGATGGCTGAAGAGCAAGTGGGTTCTAGGGTGGTACATTCTTAGTGTTATGAGTCACCTTAATGCCTTTTTTTTTTTTATAGTTTCCCGGTGTCAGTCTTTGATTCCCAAGATGATTATCTCACCTTAGCTGAGTTAACATACCTGTTAGATATTTATACAAAACACTTAGATTGCTCACTTGGATCACAAATAACTCCTCTCTAAGGAGCATTTGTTTGTGTGTTTTTTGTTTCTAACTCCAATAGTCTTACTGATCCAACACACAGTACAATAAACAAGTATCAGGGCAACTGAGGGGAAAGTTTTGGGATTGAAGTGAGAGGTAATGGGAAGGTATCAGTTCTAATGAAGTCAGCACAATGTGCAGGTATGAATGTAAAGATACGGCCTCGTAACCTTCTGATCAAGGAAGATGCTTGTAAAGCACAGTCAGATTTGATTATCTGGTTTTGAATGCACTCTCAATTCTTACACAAATGTGGACTGGGAGATTCCTTTTGCCTATTTGGAGCTTTCCCTGAACAACATTATTCTTCTCTTCCTTTTCTTCTCCCTACCTACATCCCTTTCTTCCAAATTTGCCTCAACCACTATTTTCATTCAAATTATTTTACAGATTATCTCAAAAATCAGTGACTGTTTATATCTCATTAAGAATGTAGCTCATATGAAGTAGCTGATAGTCTGTGATACACACATATAATGAATAATGAAATTTGGAAAGGATTCTTGAATTGAATAACCCTTTTTCCCTGTGCTTTCTGGTAGCTTTAGGGGGCACCACCATACAGCTCAAAGTTTACCCTTCTTTGTTTTTCATATGTATTCTTTAAAATACCTTAAAAAGAAAAATCAGATCAGAAGAGTCTAAACAGCCTGAAGGCATGTCCTAATGATTCAAAACAAGCTGGAGCCTGGCCACTGAAGGACTTAATATGTTCTTCATGTGGTAGAGTTTTCAAAGCAAAACATTATAGTTTGTTGCAACATTGAGGGAGTGCTTAGTGATGCAAGAGAAGTAACTAGGAAGACTTCAGCGTAAATGTGACTAGTGGGGATGCGCAAAGGTTCTCACGTAAAGATCTCATTCCAAAGATCTTTTCCCTTCCAGTTGAGACAGTTGCCACAAAATATTGCAGTCATTACAAATTGCACTCAGTAGCTACAGAGTATGAAAAGTTTCCCTGACTAGTTCAAGAGGAAGAGTATTACAGCTTTTTCTTCCTCCACTGTTTTCCTCCCCACTGCAAACTTCAAATGACTAAAAGTATAGCAGGCGAAGATTGCACCCATGAAACAGATTTGTTCGTTGCAAATGTACTTGCATGTAGAAGGCGTTTTCAAGAGGTTGGATAAAAGTATTAATGAAACAGTTGGAGTCATAGATGCACTGATGACCTTGCCAGATTCTCATTTTGCTAATTTCTACTGGAATTTGTTTTAAAAACATTAAATTTGTATTATGAACTTGTATCTTATTTTTTTTAGCTTCTAAACTTCAACAGAAGATAAAGCCGATAGATTAGTAGATTGTGTGGAACTAAAAGTGATCTTTTTTTTTTTCCCCCATTTAAGGTCAGTGTGATAAGAAACCTGAACGCAGACAACATTTTAGAATCAAAATCGGAGGTAAAATACATCTCTGTAATAAGCGTCGTGCCAGTCCAGCCACTGTTGCCTTTGAATGGTAAAGAAGCCTTGCTGAAGGTAGAGCCGGAAGAAGAAGCTCTCAGTCCTGCGAATTCTGGTGAAGGAGCATCTTCTGGTCCTCCCCCAGAGGCACCAGACAAAGTGGAAGAGTCCTCTGTGCAGGAAAGTACAGAGGCTGTACCTTGTGATGATGAACAGAATTGTAAAGTAAAAGAGGGTTATTTTATTTCTGACAGTAACCAAACGGATATATGCAGTAACTCTTCAGGTCCAGAGGTTTCTGCCACAGAAATACAACAACCAGTCATGCCAAGCAGCTGTTTCAAGTTTTCTGGCTATGACAAGCCTCACATGCCATTAAATGAGTTGATAGATGTTGATGAAGAGCAACCTGTGATTGCATACAGGCCTACTGACTAACCAGGATAGCTGAAATGTTTAATTAAAGCTCATGACGAACAGCATTACTGAAGATTATGGAGAGCCTGAGTTATATTATGAATATCTACAGGCTGTATGTGTACTGATGGAAACAGAAGAACCAGTGTACGGCTTAGTACAGTGGGATCCTGAAATGGGACTTACAGTAGTGCCTGAAAACAGTATAGAAATGGGGGGGGGGGATTTCATAATAACCTATCACTTTCAGAAATGTTTGTGTTTTGGGCATAACTTACTATTTCCTGTTTGAACAAAATAGCTCTCTGTTATTTGAACTATTCTCTGTGAAGAGCAGAGATTTTGTGGAGTGTAAAACAGGTGCTGTATCACTCCCTTTTGTTTCAAATACTTTTCAAAATTAATGAACTAAATGCTTAATAAGTCCTTCACTTGGTTTTGATAGAGATGTGCAAGAAATCTGTTGCCTTTGTTGGAAGCATTCTTTTCCTTGTGTTTGTTTTCTCTTAAATGTTTGAAGAATGTTTTTGTATTCAAGGAAATCCTACTGTTTCTTTTAAGTAAGAATATACCTGTTACTTTTTCCTGCATCACTTAGGAATTTGATTCCATCACCAAGAACCAGTTATTTATGTTTTTTTCCTTCAACTGGAGGTCTGTTCTTCCAGGGCCATTACTTTGCACATTTCAGTGAGTAAACATTAAACCTCTTTTTTATTTCACAGCACAAGTCCTATGGTGTAAAAAGCTGTTCTTTAAAATGCTGTTATTTCTGTATAGCTGCATCCAGTTGGGTTGCCTAGTTACACTGTGTAATCATGTCACATTTTGGATAACTTCTGTATAAGCACACTGGCTGATCCTTACTGGGGGGGAATATACTCCTCCAGAGTATTTCTATCTTAATTCTTAGGACAGTGTCAGGTTTTCTAATAGAAATGAACAGGACTTCTACCAATCACATTTTCTAGATGGTTGAAAATGACTACCATTTTTCATTTTTTATGACATAACTCAGGAACTATACCAAATTGTCTCCCTCTAAAATACTTCTCAAGACAATGGAAAAGTAATGTGATGCTTGAAGTTCCTAAAACACTGTCGTCTGACAGTGCTCTGGATATTGTCATGTGAGATTATAATTTTGAAAAGTGAAGGATGAGTTTTTTTTTATATTTAAAAACTTTGCAACTCTAATGCCTACAATCCAGTTACTTTCCCTGTAGTCCACATTTGTTGGTGGTTTTTTATCTGTTTGTAGGAAACATGTATGATAGTACTTAATGAAGCTTAGTTAAGAGAAAAGGGATATTTTTACAGACACAAGGTAGCATGTTTATACAAAATTGTCTTTGTTTTAAAAGATAATTTTTGTAGGCGTATCAGAAATATTTGCATGTTACAGCAGGTAGTTTTAAAGGGAGACCAGAATTGTACTTCTGTCTTTATATTTCTGAGTAGCATGAGTATTCCTATGATCAAGTTTATACAGCAGCTGCTGGGCTGCTTCCTTGCCTGCAGATCAGAGACATTGACCACAATTGTGTGTGCTCAGTTCACAAAGGCTTAAAGACAGTAGCTATTTTTCCCTTCTCTGTTCATAGGAAGATAACAGTTCTGTTAGTAGAGTGTTGATAATTTTAGGAAGAGCTGAGTCAAACAGGTAAACTCTGTAATTATGGTACAACGGAAAACCCAGCTAGGAAGATTTCAGTGTGTTAGTTGGCTTTCATTTGTTTCTGTGTTATGGTTAAATGTAGTGAGACTGCACAGTAATTTTTTTTTTTTTGATGTCATGTTTTGGGTTGAGTTCCTAGAAGGCATTGCAAGTGAATTATTGCTCAGGATCCACTAGTGTGTAGATCTCTCCATTGCAAAAGGGCAGAAAATAAGTCTTGGTGTTACAAGAAGGCTTTGAAAATCAGAATTAACTGGCAGTCAAATCTTCAACAAAACTGACTTTTCAGTTAATAATATGGTTCACCACTGAGGTGTGCTTTTAGCAGTCTGTTTTACCAAGGAGATGAGCAGCTGTGTCTTGTGCAGAGATTGAAGTTGCTGTCATTTCTTTCTGTTTTTGTAGGCTGTTTATAAATATGAACTGCAATGAATACCTTGGGACTTTATTAATTTCAGCTAAGTGTTTAAGTCTAACATAAGTCTGACTTAAGGCTCGGAAGGGAGAAGTAGGGTCTTAGAAACTGTGGGGTTAGCTTATTTTTGGGGAAGAAGTTTCTGATCAGACATTAATTTGATGAGGAACTGTTTTTTCCTACTGCTCAGCGTATTTCATCTTAGTGCAGTTGGTACCTTATTTTCTTTCTGTCAGTCTTGTCCAGAAATGTTGCTGTTCCCCAAGAAGATCAAGACTTAGCTATAATAGTCATTCCATTTAGTGTATCTGCCTCAAAACTATTCTGTCAGAAGTATGTAAGTTCTTGGAAATGTTAGATTTACATTCTTAACAGTGCGTGTTGAAACCCTGGTACTGTTATGAAAGTTATTATCTAAGACTCAGCATCTTAGATCTGTGAACATAGAGCTTACTAAGTGTTTTCTGATCTAGTAAAAAGTTTTTCTGTTAAATTTTGCTGCCATGCTGGAAGAGAAGTGGTATTTTTTGCCTGTGTGAGGGTGGGCAGATGTGTTTCAAAACCAAGTGACCTTCTCAGATTCTTTTTTTCCCCACTCTTCTGTACTACTACATTGTATGTTGTTTTTCCTGGATCTTTCGAGTCACATGGAGTCCTGTGTGAGTAGAAGGGACCAGCCAGGTGCTAGGGTATAGTTATTTTGCCCGTATGCACATGATATTTGGCATGGTGGGTAGTTATGCGTAATGGAAAAGCATTGTTATTCTCTAACCTGAAAAGTACGCACAGGAGTATGGGTATTTTGTGCTACACAACATACATATGTTTGCAGCTGACCTGTTCTTTTTACTATCACAAAGTTGAATGTATCATTTTTTTTTTACTTTGAGAAGATTTTGGAACTATAGTTACAAAAGCCACTGAATTATCACCTTCCCTGGAGGTGCCTCTTCTGCGTGCTGTATACTTAACACTGGAAGTCAGTGGAATGGGGACAGTTTAGATGTTTCAGTTGTTCAGGACACCTTGCAGGCTTTATAGTTGTGAAATAAAGGGTTCACAAAGCACTATTTGTTTATTTACTAGCTGTGATGGAAAATGTGAGGCCGCAGTGAGACAAGAATGTGTCTGTGGGTCAGTAAGCTCCATTTCCCCTAGTCTTGTCTCCAGCAGTTGCCAGTAGTAGTAGTAAGAGAGAGTCTAAGAACAGGGCAAGATATTTCCATAGGAGACAATCTAGCTCCCAGCAGTGTGAAGGCTTTGGGGAACAGGGAACATGGAAGTGCCTTACCAGCTACAGCATTGTTTTTCCAGTTCTGTAGTACCAAGTAATTGAGCCATGTTGTTTTGAAGCTATTGGGTAGTATTTAGCTATACATTTTCACTTAACTATTAAATGAGTTTAAATTAATAAGCTCATATTCTTGTAATGAAGAAGTAGTTAGCTTAAGCTCCCGAATATTTGTGCATAGCACCTTGACACTGGATGTCAAAGAGCCTAACGCTTGCAGGTTCAAAATCACTTAATATTCATGCCTTTTACTGACATAAAAAATCAGCTATTCAGTATGACACATGTAGAAGGTTTCACCACTTCAAGCTGCTTCAGGTGATTTTTATTCTTGTCATGGCTGCTTAGCATTCTTCTCATCCTTTCTCCTAAAGGTGATTTGGGAGATTATGGAGTATAAGACTTGAGAACATTACATCCTTTGTAAAACAACCTGCATCACAAACCTTTGGCATAATACCTAGCAACATTTCTAAGAACTTCTTTAGCTGTCATTTTTGCACTGACATTGTAAGTTATTGTCAGCTCTGCAGCTAACAATGGAGTATTGTGGTAATACTCTGTGCTGACACAGAAGCATCAGATGTTCTGTTTTTATGATTTTTCCATATAAATAATGTAGCTAAAAAATATCATACTTTTCAAATCTTCTGGCATCTGTGAAAATAGGATATCTTACAGTGCCCCAGTTGCTCAGAACAGACATGCAAGTTTGTATGTAGTCCTTCACTAGCTAAGATTCCAGGAAAAGAAAGTTGCATGCAAAAAGCTGTTTTTCTCAAGTAAGACTAGAAATAAAGCGATTGCTCTGAAATGGTGCCATGTAAACAGTTCAGTATTAGTAAATAGAGCTATTGCACTTAATTCATCTTAATAGTTTCAGCATGTCTTTAAAAAAAAAAAGGCACCTTTCATCTTCCAAGTTTCTGAAGCCAAAATATAGATTTCCTATTGTGACCTACATAGATTTCTTTAGTGTAGGTTTTAAAAATTAAGTCCTTTAAATAGCAAGTCCATGTTTACTCTTTCCACACTCTCTAAACAGATGCAGCCATTAGGCTAGTTGGGACCTCCAGAGGTCTGCAGTTCATTCTCTCCCCAAATTGCTATCATTCCTCCTCCATGCTTGTGCAAAGACTCCACGAGCTCATCAGGCAATCTATTCTAGCAGCTCATCAGCCTTAGAAAGTATTTTCTAATGTCTAACCCAAGTCTTCCTGTCTTCAGAAGCTTCATTATCCACAGTGGGCCTGCTGAACATACTTTTGGTTCTCTTTTCAAATTTATAACTAAAATACTTGTAAATACTGTAAATTTTCTTTTTTTTTTATATGGAATTAAAAAAAAAAATCTCAAAAGGTGAACATGTGCTTTTTTCCCTTCTGTTAGCTTTTGTACTGAAGACAATCTGCTTTTGAAACTTGCTCAGTTAATTCACAGTGTTATGTATGTAGTATATGCTTAAACATTACTGAAGATGAATAGAAAACAATGGGATGTGTGTGTATATAGCGTATGTGTGTAATTATATGTAGGCAATTACTGTATTCTACTTGCCAGATGTATTAGCATGTGAAAGAATACATTTTAAACTAGTACCATTTCTCATTTGTTGTTGAGAGATCCTTTTGGGTGAAATACCACTTGTTACTGTCGGTGGTGAAACTCCCATCAACTCTGAGGCCATGATTGCATCCTTTTCTTTTGAAAGAGGTCTCTCTCCTGTGCAGATGTGAGGCTGTACCATTGCAGTACTCCAGTAGTTGATCTTGGGGGAGGATGAGGGCTGACACACAGGAGCTCTTTGTGATCCGGTCATTCTGGCTACATCATCACTTTGCAAACCCCGAACATTCCTCCTTCCTCCTCCTTTCCCCCAGCCGCTATTGCTGAGCATGATGCCATACGGTAGGGAATATCTCTCTGGTCAGCCTGGTCCAGCTGCCCTGGCTGTTTCCCCTCCCAGCTCCTGGTGCACCCCCAGCCTCCCCGCTGGCAGGGCAGCACGAGGAGCAGAAAGTCCTGGGCTCTGCGCAAGCGCTGCTCTGCAACTACTAAACATCCCTGTGTTATCACCACTATTGTCATCAAAAGTCCAAAACAGCACTGTGTGAGCCTCTGTGAAGAAAATTAACTCTATCCCAGCCAAAGGCACAAGAACTTTATTTGAAGTTTAAATGATCAAAAAAGTCTTAGTTGTGTATTGTTTACTTTCTAATTATGAACAAGTGCATTCTAATATGTATCTTGGAAATCAACTATTTCTGTCATGCTAATTTGCCCAACAGGATTTAAACTACTGTAGAAGAATTTTGATTTCATTTGTCTGTCAAATCTAGAATGTACCATTTAAAGGTATTTTCTACTCCTGATGAACATGTTTAGTCCAAATTCCTCCTTTCAGGTAATTCTTGAGATTATGAATAGTGCTCTCTTTGGACTGGTCCCAGTAAGAAAACAGTCATACCTTAGGAATTCAGATGCTATTAGAAATGGCTGAGTGGGTTGCACAGAGTCAGAACAAATGGAGAAACCTGAATATAAAAAATGTCTGAATTAATTACTGCAATTCAATTTATAACACACTCTGTGAGTTTTAGTAATGGATTACTTTTTTTTTTAATTTATTTATTTACCCATTATGAATTACTTAGAATTGTTTTCGCTCCTGAGGTTCTTGTTTTGTTTTTGTTTTTTCACCCATATGTTTTCTAACTTCCTCATTTATGTAATTGGACAGTGAACTGACCAGGTAACTGATCAGGCTGAAAAGTAATTTTTAATTTGTTTTGTGGCAAAGAAACTTTATTTTCTAATGTCCAGGCATATCTTAAGAGAGCAAATGTATTGCAAACAATGAGCAAACAAGCCAGACGGTTCCACCAGCCAGCTTGCTATGTTCTGTAAAATTAATCCTGCAGTTGTCAAATATTTGCAATGCATATGCTGTAGAGCAGTAAATAGCAATGCCAAGTCTGACACAGCTTTTTCCTGTGCTAACATTTTCTGAGTAGCACAGACTTGGAGTGGTTGTGCCCCTTCAAAAATACCCTTCCACAAAGCGTGTATATCATCCTTTTAGATTTAAAATAGAGTGAAAAGAATAAAAATTTAATACACTGCGTCATCTCCCTGGGTATGACTGGTTTTGACTGTTTTGTGTCATGTTTTGGGTTGGGTTTTTGTTGTTGTTGTTGTGGTTGGTTGGTTGGTTGTTTTTTTGTTTTTTTTTTTGGGGGGG
>VXAA01006355.1:137862-154090 GCA_013399115.1 Anseranas semipalmata
GGGGAGGGCAAGCATGGTCATAGCAGCTGGTTTAGTTATAGGAAGGGTGAAAAGCCCTTCCCAGAAGGGAACCCCATCCCAGAAGTCAGGAACTTACGTAGCATTTGCTTTCTGCTACCAGGTTTGGTAATATCGAGGCCTGTGCCAACGGCAGCAGGGTTGCGACCTGTGCCACATGTGATTAAAGGTGCAGTAGTTTCGCAGGAAAGGAAGGGTTGCAAAAGCTTGCCTGAAGGGCTAGAGGGGGTGCTGGCAGCTGGGTGGAGGCAAAGAGGCAGAGAGCTCCTTTGCCATTCCTCCCATAGGGTACGAGAGTGACCAGAAGGTGCAGAAGAGGCCCTTCTTCTACCTGGGTTCATCCCAGGAGTCACTCCTTACTCCCACTACCCGCTATTGAGGTTACAGTTTTTCTCTGTTCACTATCTCAGAATGACTGGAGGAAGCCCAGCCTTCTATCAGGCAGTGGGATCGGAGCTAGGTTTTTCTCCTTCTTCCTAAAAAACCTACCTGAATACAATTGGAACAAAACTCAGGGGATTTGGGTGATTGATTACTGAGAATGACTTTATCATGTGCTCCCAGGATGTGCAGCAAAGCTAGCAATTTTATTTGAGATATGCCAAATCTCATTCCTGTAGCAAAAACAATAGGGAACAAAGATTCTTTTGGCAAATAGGTCACCCTGTGATACCTTGTTTTCTGGTTAAATGGTCACGGTTCAGTAAGCTCGAAACTAACACCCCTGAGAAGTGTGAAAACCAGTTCTGCTGAGCATGAAAGATTCTGTCCCGAGAGCTCATCACACCGATTCCTGGGTGCTAGGAGGCTCGTACCCACATCAGACATTGTTTAAAAAAAATTTTTTTGAAGAAAAAAAAAAAGGCTTGTGAAACTAGAGAGTGCTTAAAAAATCAGTGATACTTTGGGGGTAGTGATGGTGAAGATTGTTATTAGAATACCGTTCAGTTCTAGAGTTTGCACTCCCCAGATGGTAGGGAGCCTCTAGTGAGAAGCCAAAGGACAAGCACAGAACTGAGCTGCAGGCTGGAAGGTGTGATGCTTACAAACCTCAGCTTGCAGGAGAGACAAGTGAAAGGTGGTTTGATTTTTTTAATTATGATTATTTTTCGTAGTTGTGTGCACATGGTGAAGAAAGCAGGGCGGGAGGAGGGGAGAAGACTTTCTGTGAAGACGTACCATGACCTAGCTTCCTTCCTGACTTCAAAAAACTTCAAAAAATTAAGAACATCTGAATTTCAAAATTAAGGCACTTTGTGATTATGAGCAGTTATTAGAGCTGTGTATTGAGGGAGGCACTGGCCTGGAAATCACTCGGTGCGGGCCCTTCCTGAAGGATGGGTTTCCATCCAGCAGTGATGACGGGGGTGGGAACGTGCTCCCGGGGACACCAGGCACTTCCGTGGCTTTCCCCGCCTTGTTCAGCAAAAAGGCCTGGCCCCTGCCACTAGATGCCAGGCCATCTCTGTGGCATCCACAGCTGGCATAGCCAGGGAAGTCCCTGGAGCTCGCACCTTTCTCCGTTTCATTGCCTGAAGCAGCCACCAGAAGCAGCCCGAGTCCCGGCCGTAGCAGCGGAGGCAGGCATCCCAGTTCCTTCAGCCTCCTCCCAGCGCGCGTCCTCCCGTGCTGTGTGGGGAGTCAGCCCGTGCCCTCCGTGCTCTGGACACAGCCGCAGAGATCAGAGATGGAGGGTTGCAGAAGCAGCCCACAAAAAAATGAGCGTGTGGGTCGCATCCTATCCGCACTGCTCATGCTTCAGACGTTGCCTCAGCTGCTGCTGGTGGCAGTGTGCTGGAGGGAACAGGCGTCGGCGCTACCCAGCCTCGAGCCTTTCTTTGCTTTTGTAGGCGGACCGAGAAAGCGTGAGCAATGTTTGTGTTGCACTTCTCCAGCCTTATCTGTGGTTTCGACTGGCCAGGTGATCACCTGGCACCTTTCCTGTACCACTAACATGACTTCAACCAAAACAAATAAAAAAAAAGCCCTACAGAATATTAACTCCACCTGTCTCTAAACTGGCGGGCTTTAGCCTGTGGCTGATTTGGTGAGGGGCCAACAAGCTAAAGGAAAATAAGTCTTTTCTCAGTGTGCTTAAACTAGCTGTAGCACTCTAGCAGTAGAAAAAAGAAAACGTAAGGCTTTGCAAATGAGAAAAAATGGTCAGTTTTAAAGAAACCTGTCGTTTAAATAACAGCCTTTGAGACATTTTCGTATTTATATTCCCTACAGTTCCTAATGAGCTTTACTGTTGGTTACCAATGTTCTGGTGCAATTCAATGTCTCACACATTGTTAAATAAATATTTTAAGTGCAAATAAGGACTTGCTACAGAGTGAGCCTTCACGAGATCTTCGTCTTCAACCCATTCACATTTCTCACTATCAAGGTGCACATACGGCACTTGGAACTTCTCACCATAATCTTCCAAAGGTTGACCCAAGCCCTTTGACAGCGAGAGCTGAACAGTTCATACCTGTGGGCAGGAAGCAGTGAATGCCAGCACTGTACAGTGAAAGACTCGCTTCCTTAGAAGTTTTTCTGCAATAACTCTTGTGATGCAACGCCTCTTCCCTGAAGGGATGAAAAAAAAAGTCCCTGTTGCTCGACTGTGGGGTTTTCTCTTCACTTCGCCTTGCTTCGCTTTGCTTCTCCTCTTTCACAGTCCCTGCTAAGCCAGGAAAGGGCTGCTGCACCCAATGAGCCACACGAGGCCGGGGGAGCCAGGTGTCTGCAGCTGGGAGGGGAGGGGGCTTGGCAAGGGGCTCTCGCTGCGGTTGTCAGCTGGATGGGTAAGGCATTTGCAGAAAAGACATGCAGGCTTTTGTTAGAGACCCACAAGCAAAACACAAAAAGCCACTGACGCAAGCTGCAGCAGGGGATTCCTGGTTAGATATACGGGAAAAAACTCACAATAAAAGTGGTTAAGCATGAGATGACACCGCCATCCGCCCTGCTTGGAGCGTCAGGCTGGACTAGCTGACCTCCAGAGCCCCCTTCCAGGACAGGTTTTTCTGTGGCTCTGAGCTGGTTGCTCAGATGGGTTAAAGACCGAAAACTACAGCAACAGTTCAGAATATTCCTTGGGTCCAGGCTAACCTGTGCCGCTCATTTTTCATTGTCCGTTTGTTGTGGTGTAAGATGCCTCCCATGGGCCAGATCTGTCTGGCCTCTGCCAGTTACTGGAGGCACTCCCTGTAGAGCAGGCTTCCAGAGTTTCTTCCCTTCCTTTATCTTCCCCAACCCTGACCCAGGCGTGCAAGTGAAACCCACCTGTACACCCGCTCCCGACAGCAGAGAACAGCCAGAGGTGGTGCTGCGGGAGCCCTTCTGGGGTTAAATTTTCTCCTCCTATGGATGGGAAACAACTTGCTCCAGGGAAAAAAAATACAACTAGGTGGTGCTATCAAATTGGATGAGTCAGGCAGCTTCCAGCAAGAATGTACTTGACTTTTACCTCTGTGTGGCAATAGTCAATCTTTGAGAGAAAGAAGTATGTTTACCCAGTGTTCAGGTAGGTTTTTATTCCAGGAATGGAAAACATTCTCATGCCTGCAGTTCTGTGTCTGTTCACAGAAAGAGCCGTACTGCTATTTCAGAAAGGTTTGGATCAAAAAAAAAAAAAATGCTTTAGCATAAATAAGCAGGAGCTAGTAGCTTAACTAATGTGGACACTGTTGGGGAAAGCAACATGTTTTTGTTTTCCATTTCTTCAAAAAATACCATTCAGAGTATTCTTAAACAACATTGTTTCTTAAAAGTTCTCATTTATTTAAAATATACAGTGTTGCAGTGCACATCCTATAATGCTGCTCAATTTTTTACGTTTTTAAATGTGCTATAGATGTATCATACTAAACTTAAGACATGTATGTATATGTATGCATATGTGTGTGTGTGCAGCTGCCACTTGCTTGAATATAGTTGTCCTTATCACACAGGGCACTGAAGCGATGCGATTAAGTTCCTGAGTAGGAAAATGCTACAGACGCTAAAAACGTGGGGGTTATCAGCGGATCTTTAAATAATCACAAAATTATGTGAAGAGTTAGAGATTACTTTGGACTGCCAAGCCCGATTACAGATAAAGCACTCTCACAGTGCAGCACGCAGGAACCCCTGACTTCTGTGGCACGTTTCTTTTCCCACTCCACCACAGCATGCAGCAGCCTTCTCTGAGATTCTGCAAGAGATCCTGGTGGCAACGGGCAGCCTGGCCCTCAGGGATGCGGGCAGCCGTGATCCTGAGCCCGGCTTTCAGGAGGTTTTGTGTTCGTGGGAGGAGCAGCCATCAGAAGCAATTTTGGCAAAGCTCCATGGTTCAGATCCCGGCAATTTGCTGTTATGCAGCGTACGGTAAGGTGTGTTGGTACAATTCAAGTAAGCAAATACACAACCTGTGACAAGAATGACTAAACTTTGATGGCATTTCAGCCTGGTGATTGGTTTATAAAAGTTCCCTATTCCCGCACTTGAGCTCATATAACATGATGAAATACTAATTGCATTTGTTGTGGGGAACTTCTTAAAGGTCATCGAATTTTGAAAATGTGTTTGGGAAATGGATAGATAAAAAATTCCCAGATGGTAACGGCAGGGTTGCCTTTCCACCTTCTACCTTGATTTTTTTTTTCCCTTTTCTGTATTCCTTCTCAGTTATCTCTATATTGGGTTAACTACTAACTATTCAGAATTATGCATCTGCAGATTTGATGTGCGTGCTGCAGATTCAGTGCTTGGGTGGTGATGTACATGTGCTCGGCTGAGCTGATAGCCTGTGCCCCTGGATCTGACTGAGGCCAGCTTCTTGATCAAGAAGGTTTCGTCTAGGTTGCGTACTGGAACCAAATGCCTTTTGATCAAAAACCACCTTAATTGGAACCGGAACTTGTACTTTTTTCGACATGACAGGTGTTTTGCTTCTGCCTTTTCCAAAGTGAAGATGACAGGCAAATTTTTGTTCCTGCAGACAGAGACAACCTGTTCCTGCAAGCAGGTAGTTTCCAGCTCAATTATTTTGTCGGTGGGCATCATCACATAGCGCCGCTCTACGTCGTGCCCGGTTTGGGTTGTCTCCTCTTGCTCACCAAGGTGAGCGAGCCGAAGGCGAGGGCACCCTGACTCGCATCGGGCTGTGACGGTGTGCGAGCACCAGCGCCCGACTTGGCCGCGCTTTCCCTACCACCCGGCAGCCGACGGCCGGCTCCCTCCAGGCTGGCGCGTGGCAATAAAGCAATAACAAACACAGGGTGACACCGCGCTCGCTGGTGAGCCCCGGCACCCCCGGGGCCAGGGCCGCAGGGACGCGTGTGTTGGCAGCGGGACACTCGGAGGTCAGCGGCAGCGAACGCAGGTGCCGGCGCACGCGGTGCCGCGGCACGCCCGCGCGTGACTGCCGCGGTCTGAAAGTCCAACGCGGAGCAGCACTTTGGCCCGGCAGGCTGGGCTCGCCTCCCCTCCGCCAGCCCCGAGGCCAGCAGCGCTGCAGCCGCCCCAGCCTCCCAGCATCTCCCCAGCAGCACGCACCGATGTGTGGCCCAGCGTGCGAAGATGGCACGTCCCCCCGTCCCACCGGTGACACGTTCCTGGGTGGCATCCTGCCGCGAATGCGCCTACAGACTCCGCTCTCCTGCACTCGACCCCAGGACAGGCCACCAAGGTGAATGAGCTGCCATCGGTAGGTGTTTTATGTTGTTGCAGCAAGACTTCTTGTATCTTCCAGCTCCGAGTGAGTAGCAAGCTGAAAAAAATTATCTTAGCATAGCAAAGAAGCAAGCGTGTGTGACAAATTTATGGGATAAAACAACATTGCCAGACATTTGGGAATTAGTGCCTGAAAAAAGGATGTTTTTCATGTTGGTTTGCTTCTTAATTAGTTCCAAACTTCAGAGTGACGACAGCTGCCAAGTAAGAACAATTGCTTATGTTTAATTTAGAACAACTCATATGTTTTTCAGCTAGATTAAATCAAAGCCAAAACAGGGATTTTTTGGAAATCCCTGAACATAGGGGAAGTCTGGTGTGGCGTGTTTAATAATTACTTCCTCATAAGACATGCCCAAGAGGAAGGGAGATGCTCTTCAGTCATGGATCTGCTCTCCTAAGCATGAGGGGGATCACGCTCTCCTTCCTCTGCTTACTGATGCACCTGCTTCAGGATGAGATAAGCAGTAAGTAAAGGCTTTCGGTTCTCTTCCTACATGGGGAGGGGGTGCTGGGTCTGTTAATGGAGCTGGATGAGTCACGAGGTCTCTGGATATGTTGGTTGGTTTCAAAAGTCCTGTCACTTCCAGATTACTCTTGCTTTGTCTTTCAAAATGCAGCTGAAACAAGCATGATGCCTGTTGCATTTATTTATAGCTGTGTTACCAGCTTCAGTTCAACAAGTACAAGGACTCTCTGGTTCTGTGATATGCCAGGGATAAAGCTGCAGTAATATAAAGTCATCTGGGTCACAAAATCCAGAAAACTGTTGGGATTTGGATGCTTCAGAGAGGGTGTTCGCTCATTCTGTCACCTGTAACTGTCTCAGTTTGGAGACAGATTATCTTGGAAATTGTCAGGCAGCTTTTTCCAGTACTTCAGATGGGCAAAGCAGTGAATGTCATATTATTTTTTATTAGGCAAGGGACAACAAACACAGCTGTGGTAACTGTTAAACCAGCTATAATCCCTGCAGGTTATGTGAACGAAAGAGCACTCAACTTTAACTACTGATGTACTGCTTACTGCGGGCTTTGTGAATTGATCTGAAGGGTTTGTGTCCTGGGCATCTTCCACAGCAGTAAACTCAATAAGGAAAAAAAAAAAAGAAAAACCCACATAAATTGTTCCTTTCACAATACTGAATGTGGTCTGTAACTGCTAGATCTGCTCACTGCAATGTGGAAAGTTTTGAACATGAGACCCAGGAGATTTAATTTCCCTGCCGTCTGCTAGTCTGAAGCCACATGAGCAATAC
Source organism: Anseranas semipalmata (assembly GCA_013399115.1). Classification (NCBI taxonomy): domain Eukaryota; kingdom Metazoa; phylum Chordata; class Aves; order Anseriformes; family Anseranatidae; genus Anseranas; species Anseranas semipalmata. The sequence goes on from VXAA01006355.1 coordinate 144,842, forward strand.
GTGCTTGAATACGGAGAAGCGCATCTGTGACAAACGCGCTGTGTCACCATTCCTTATTATTTGCAGCGATTTTAGTCCTGGAAAATCAAGACCTGCAAGATTCGATTAAGCCGCAGAAGGTAGAGTTTCATTCACTGAACTTCAACAACACCTTGCGCTGGCAGCCTGGGAGGGCCAGAGAGGCAAAAGCCACGGTCTACTTCGTGCAGTATAAAGTGTAAGTGCCGGGGGAACTCCAGCCTCCCGCAGGGCTGCGGCCCATCCCTGTTTGGCAAGTCAGAGGGATTTCTCAGGTGCCAAAGGATATCCTCCACGTACCTGGGGCACAGCCACGTCCTGTGCTGCTGCCAGCTCTGGGTTGTTTCTGCACTTATCAATAGCCCATAAAGTGCAGCTGAGCAGCCCGAGGAAGGCAGAGAGCACGCGCCTCCAGCAACGTGCTGCGTGTCCTCATGGCACCACGGCACGGCGGCAACCTGCGGTCCGTGGGGGGGCTCTGGAGGCCGCCAGCTCCAGCCCCCTGCTCCGAGCAGGTCTGGCACCTCCGCGGGAGGACGCTTAGGGTGTTTTGGTGGCCCGCCGTGCCCACGGTGCCGCGGGGTGCCGGGGGCAGCGCTGGGGGCTGCTGCTCGGGGGAGGTAGGCTCCTGTCCCCGGCATGCCAGGCCCAGATCCTCGGAGCCTGAGCACCTGCAATGGCAATGGCTCCGGGGAAATGAGCTGGTGGAAACCAGCGCTCTGTCCATCATTAAAGATGCCTGCAAAGCAAAAGCTCACCTGCAAATGGGGCTTCCTGCGGGGCAGGTGACCCACACCTCCACCTTAGGTTTCTTTCTGAAGAGACGGAAACCTGCAGTTCCCAAACACCCATGAAATCAATCTTCCCTGTCATCAGATGGAAGAAAAAAGTTAGTCTGCAGAGCAGAACTCCTGGCGGCACTGCCAAGTTAAAATAAGCTGTTAAAAATCTGTGTGGATCTGGTCAGCGATAGCTAGAGTTCACGTCGTTCCTCCTCCTTTCCCTGCAGGTATGGGCAGAGCATATGGCAAAACAAAGAAGAGTGTTGGGGGATTCAAAACCACTTCTGCGACCTGACAGATGAGACCTCTGACATCCAAGAGCCTTACTACGGCAGGGTGCGAGCCTCTTCGGCTGGCGTCTACTCCGACTGGAGCCTCAGCTGCAGATTCACTCCCTGGCGAGAAAGTAAGTGCAAACACATCGGGCTCTCTGAGAAAGGGGACGGATTTTCTGCAGCATGGAACGCCGCATTGTTACTCACAATTCACAATCACAAGTGATCCTCTTCTAGCTACAAAACTGTACCAAAAGGAGTTGTGAGTCTATAGCTCTCAAGTGAAGTGTAGTGATAAACTAATTTTCCCCATGCTTGAATACCAACCAATTCCAGATAAGCAGCTCCTTATGTATGATTAGGGGATCAGAAGTGCCTGGCTCCCTTTAACTCAACTTCTTCCTCAAGGCACGGAACTCCACAAAATGTTCTTTGCAGTTTTGGGGGCTGCTGAAAGGGTTGGGCACAGTGTGGAGAAGGAAGTGTTCTCTGCTTGAGGGGAAAAGGGAGAAGAGGGCCAGCAGCTGCGTAGCCAACAGCCTTCTCATATGAATGTGTCTTCCTGACTTCAGTATATTTAGAAAGGACATGTGCAAAGCTTTAAATCAGTAGTCCTTGTAATCCCATAGCACACAATGAAACTGGAGGACTGTCAAAACACTGAGCAGTACCCCTGTACCTATCATTAATCTCCCTGTGAACCGGTTTTCCCTCACTGGTCAGTGCAAAATTGAACCACAGACATCAACACAAGTCACTCCACAGCCCTGAAGAGCAAACTAACTTGAGCATCCTGTACAGACAAAACCACACGCTTCGACCTAAAGCAGTACCTTGCAGCAGCAGCAGCTCGCCTTGCCCTGCGCCACATCCTCCTCCTCCAGGAGAGAGACATGGGGCAGCTGCTGCCTCCCCGCCTCTCTGGGGCTGCATGCAGAGGTGTGCAGGCACAATCTGAAACCCTACCTATGTCTAACCAAGCAGACTGCAAAAATTCTGAAAGGAATGATCAAAGCTGTGTCCTTGACATACCTGGGATATGTTCAAGTATCTGTTTTATGCAGTCCAAGATAACAGACAAATACAAGGAAAAAAAAATCAGGGGAAATAATCCAAAGCATTCTGTTCTGTGAAACATTATTAATAACCTATAATATTGCTCATAGCTTTGTTTATTCCCTTAGCTATGATAGGACCTCCAACGATGAACGTGGTTCACAGCAACAAATCCATAATACTAAAGCTCCAGGCTCCACGTTCTCCTTATAGAAGGAAGAGAGGCAGCACGATACCAATGACAAATTACTATGATCTGCTGTACCAAGTCTTCATAATTAACAACTTGCTAGATGAGGTAAGTGCACATTCAAATATAAAACCTTTACCACTGAAAAGCCAAGAAAGTATGGGCACACCATTCTCATTTACAGCCAAAAGTATCCTCTGGAATTGTGAGGGTATAAATGACTGTGTAAGTATCTGAACACAAAGTAGGCGTATTTTTCAGGAATTGAATTTGCTTGAACTGAGTTTTAATTGCTTTCCTCTTTCTTCTTTCCCATCACCTTAGTATTTCAGACCCTAAGGTCTAGTTGAAACAGGGGGGAAACGGGGGCAATTTGGGGGAGTGATTGTCTTAAAAAAAAAAAAACAAACATAAATAATTAGTGCTGTTGACTTCACGCTGGTCCATGTGCTGCTCTGCATCTTCTGGCCTTCCCAACCTTATTCATAACACACTTGCTAGGGCAATGCGCATGACCAGCTGTTTTTCCTTCCCCCTGTCTGAAGCAACACAGAGTGCTGGTGTATGAAGGAAAAGACAAAGTGATTAAAATAGAAGATTTGAGGCGTGGAGTCAGCTACTGCATCATGGCTAAAACATATGTGCCGATGCTGGACCGCAGCAGCGCCTACAGCAGCAGGCAGTGCACCATGCTGCTGTGATGGGGCAGCCGCTGCTGCAGCAGGTAGGTCACCAGCTGGAGCTGGAGAGGACGCTGGAAGGTGAGAGCCACCCCTCATCAGAGGTAGATACTCTCCAGAAGGAGAAAATGACATGTGACATGAAAACTGGTGGTCCCACATGAGACCGGAACAGTATTAGCCAGAGTTCTTGCATCATCTCTGCTAGTTTCACACCAGTTGAGAATGATACAGACAAGAAGATTAGAAGGATGGTGTGGATAATTATTTGCAATCTGGCATGGTGCTCAGAAATGCCTCCTTTTCCCCTTTCTTCAAACATTTATACATAATATTGTTTACATCAGTTTTTATTGCTGTCAAGTAATTATTAACCAGGAAAATGAGTGACCTCCAACTTTGTTAACATGCAATTATGCTGCAACCTCTGCAATTCTGGTCAGGGATTTATCTGATGTGTTTAATCCAAATGTGCCCATCCTCTCTTTATGGCCATTCTTTAGGTGTAATGTGTTTGCAAATAAATCATGTATCAAATTTCATGAGTTTCCATGGGCCAGAATGCAAGAGTTATTTCAATTAGCTGGTCTGAAAACTCTGTTTGTTTATTAACCTCGATTACTATAGTATCTTCATGTATCATATGCCCAGCAGAGAGATTTATAATTAATCCTGCCTTGCAGATGCCAAGGCACAGAGCATGTAAGGACCTATGCCAAAGTTGACATCAGTGGCATTGGCTGCAGCAAGCTTATATTTGGGTCCTTTATTGGTGTAACGGGGGAGAACTGGGAAAGCATCAGAGTTTGAACCTGTGCTGCTGGTTGCAGCTTAGTGCCCTAACTATAAGAGATTTTCCTTCTTCTGCTTCATAATGTGATGCATAATGTTGGTCTTTCTCAAGATTTGGTCAGTGAGTTTAGGCTAAGGAGGGAGCTGTTTTCTAGGTGATTTCCCTACACTGCTGTAGAGCTTTCCCAGTACTGTATGAGGCCGAAAGCTCAGGTAAGAGCAGAACAACTGCAGGGGTACAGGAGGGGTGCCGGCGAAGGTCATGCATTGCATTTTCAGTTGAATTCAATACCATGCAGCTTAAATGCACACTGCAGTAGCAATTCTCTTTCTCTTCCCAGTTACAGGGATAATGGTGGAAGATGCCTCCCATTACAGATCCAGCTGTAAATTCACATCAGTGGTCTAGAATTCGGCTGGACTACATATGTGGATGCTTTTTAAATTAAGCCTTGCTGCATTAAATGATTCAATTCATCATAATCATTTTATGTTACAGAAAACCCAAGGATTTTTTGTATGTCCTATAGCACAATTTAAGATAGTATATATTTTCACTTACAAAGGAAATAGCTTATATTGTAATAAAAAATTGCAAAAAACACTTGTGAAAATATCCTTAAGATTCTTTCTATGGTTTTCTATTTTAAGCCTTGGAGATAAAATATGATTTATAAAACAGAAGTTTCAAATACTTTATTTCTTCAATAATAAAGATTGCAGCAGCAGATGAAAAGAAGTCCTTCCTTTAAAATATGCATGCCCCACGCTCACAATGTCTTCATAGTGCCCTCAACATAACATTTCTGATAGTGAAACCAGCATGCAATTAGGCAGGTGCTCATTTAAACTGAAAAGAAAAGATCCTTGCAGTCAATGACAGACAGTTAAAGGGAAGAGACCTCTATTTTAATGATTAAATGATGAATGAATGCTGACCATCGCCTGTGATTTCCAATGATCTGACTCCTCCTAGTCTTCATCTCACAAGGGAAAAGATTTGCTGGGCAAGGTGAGCCACCACTGATGGAGAAATGATATGGCTTTTGCCAGTTCTGCAAGGTCTGTAATTGAGTATAATCTTAATGCTTAACCACATTCTGCTATTGTAAATTAAATGAGAGGCAGTGAGAGTGGCCCAGGCACAAGAGCGCAAAGAAAGCCCTAGGGAAAATACAGTTCCCTGCTACCTAATCACTTTCCACTTTTCCCTTAATTCACATACACAAAGGTGGATCAGTTCAGTGTAAATGACAGACCTTGAGTTCACTTACACCCCATCCGAATTATTTTTCATGTTCTGTCCCTAGCACCTCACCTACAGGCAGCACCGGTGAAAGCAGCATCGGAATGCTGGCAGCAGGCATCTGGGAGGAGGCTGTGCTTAAGTAAGTGAACGCTGGTCACTCCTGCCTTTACCAGAATGAAAAACAGCATTATTAAATATTATAAATAAACAGCAATATTAAATATTTCCACCATCTGATTCTAACATAATGTATTTGAATGACCACTTTTGCAGGCAAATGAAGTGACACAGTATTTGTTTGTGGGGTTGATGTCCCAGTGCTCTATCTGTGTCCACATACCTAGTCCATAAAACCAGATTTCCTTCTCCACGCTTCCCTATTTGCTTCTCTCCCACTTCTTCCAGTTGTTTTGCCCTGCCTGTATCACACAGTTTCTTAATTTAGGTAAGTTTCTTTGGGAAATGATACTTATTAATTCTCTGTACAGTACCTAGCACCGTGACAAGTTCCAGATCCCAGTGGATGGCAATAAACTGCAAGAACTGCATGCAGCGTGCAGGACCCAGCGCTGCCCTGCCACCCCCCTTGCACAGGGCAGAACTGCAATAAAACTGTTCGACAAAGTATTAAGAAATAGCCCGTCATGTATTGCAGCAATGGTGACTACATCCACTTGTGGGTTATCACAGCCTGAAGGCAATATCTGTAGTAATTCAAGTTCTTTCTCAAATTCACTTCTTTCCTTAGGGCAGCTCATTTGCCCTTGTTAAACAAAGATAAAGTTTTATTATGGTAACATCTACTTACCCTGGTCAGGGAACAGACTACAACAGTGCTGGATACTGTACCTATGTCAGATGCAGAGCATGAGACTTTAGGGTTTTAAAATCTTAAAAAATGTATATATTAAAAAAAAAAAAAAAAAAAAAAAAAAGAAGAAGAAAAGCCACCGGGGCTCCTGAAGCATTTGGACCTGGCTATAGCAGGTGCCATGCCATGGACCCACAGAAGTTAGAAACCTGAAAGGTTTTCAGTTTTGTTAAATTATATGAGATGTGCAGCACTTACACTGGGAAAAAGAATAAAAGGTCTGAAGAAGCCTTGTGCTATTGCGTTTGCTAACCGGATTTCACTTCCTTAGCAGCAACGCAGGCTTACAGAAAGCGGCACAAGAGTTGCAGGAACCACTTCCATTCTGACAGCACCATGACTTATTATTATTATCAACCTCATGATGTTCTGCAAAAGCGAGTTTTCACTTTCCATTTGGAATGCAAATTTCCTTTCAGCTCTGCTCAGCCATGTAGTTTTACTTGGGAAGGGTTTAGTAAAATGGCTGGTGCCATATTTTTCTCCACAATCAGCGATAATGCCATGTTTCCACAACATGCTCCATTGGGTTTGCCAGGCAGGGGGCTCATGCGAGGAGAGGTATTTTCCTGTAGCAGGTACCAGCTGGGTGATCAGCACCCACAGCACCTAGATAGCGCTGGTAATGCTGTAGAGTTTAAAAACAACTCCTTTGGTGCCTTAGCCCATATGCTACACTGCTGTTAATGTCTCCATGAGGACGGAAAGGAAGAAGAGCTTTCTCCCAGGCTCAGAACTACAACAAGGCTTTCCTGCAGGTGAGGCAGTTTGGAAATACCTGGCAAAGTGAGCTCTGGCCTTCTTCCCCCTTCCTCCTCATGGGCACAGGAGGTCATCTGCTGAGGGTCCACCTCTCCAGAGCTGGCCTGGGCTGGCACGTGGCTCCATGGTGGTTAGCACACGTGCACACCACTACGTACAGGACGCCTTCACATCATTAGCTCGATCCCAAGAAGTAGGATGTCCGTGCAATGCATGTGCTGGACCACTCCTGGCCTTCTGCAATGAAGCCTGAGTGGGCTTGAGGGGACGGGGAGTAGTGTCCAGGTTGTTCCTCTACAAGCCAGTCCCTCAGGCACCATTACAGCGTTTGGCGAGAGCAAATCAGGCTCACCAGCCAACCCTTCAGAGCCTTTGATTGTAGAGAGCACCTGGCAGGATCGATCTTCTAACATAGGCCGTGCCAAAGGCTCATGAGATTACATTTGCTGACATTTCCAGCTAGCTTGTACTTCTGGCAAGCAGTTTGCAGGGCTCAGCTGAAAACACCCTTCTCTTGGTTTTATGCCACTTGCAGAGCAGACACTTTCTAGCAAAGTGCTTAATCCCAGCTTCTGGTTCAGGAAACAGAAATAAATGCTGGCTGCTAGGGCCATGGCATAGGGTGGGAAAGACTAAGCAGAAGAACAAAATCAGGACTTGTGCAACCTATTCGCTAAGCCCCCGCCTGCTGCGTCACCGGGGATGTCCGCAGCCACAACACAGCCTGTCGCAATGGCCTCATCTGGCCAAGTCCTTGTGTCACAGCTGGGGATCCTGCCAATGAGAAATAAACATTACATCTTTTAGAGTTTGCCATTATTGATCTTTGTGTGATGTGGAGCCCATCCCACAAGGCCTACCCTTTCTTTCCTGACCATGCTGAACATTATCTTATCTGTGGGATGGAGTAACAGCTTATCTCCCGCTGTAAATGGTTTCAACTTCCCGTTCCACCGGCACACACAACTGCAGTATTCGACTACCAGGAATTCAGGAACAGCGCTCCAGAAAAGCTGATAGAGCAACAGCAATGGAGCAGATGCTCCAGCCTTATAAATTAGGAGAATATTATGCATAGCCAGCTGTACCATATAAATGCCCAGTTTTATGTGATGCCATGATCCTCGGTGTTTATCATATGGTCTAGCACCGGGCCAGCCCTGTTCATAACTTCCATATATCTGCTCTAATCAGATGTGGACTTGCAGGTTATTTACTTGCATGACTTGATCTCAGGTAATCACCGTTCTCATGGCCCAGAGGTGGGGTGCGGTTGTGAAATAGCATTGGCTTTTGCATCAGATCTATAAGATGTTATCAAGTATTCCAGCTGCAGTGAATTAGTCATAACTAGGTGCTTTTTGGTGGACTTCCTATGGATTTTGATATTTGCTACAATGATCAAAGGTATTAATCTGCAAAATCTGTCCTCCAATAAAAAAAGTTAGAAGAAATCAAAGCCCCAAGTCCTGAGAGCTAGTCTGCCACAAAGGATGCAGGACACAAAACCAGAGTACTTCTGCAGAGAAACAGAGGTAAAGAAATGGCTCTGGTGTTCATCATCAGGAAATGTGCAGTATCCTTTGCAACTTGTTTTCAGAATCTTTTATAAAGTGTTTCCAAGAAGAAAAAAGCTTGAAAATTTAATTCCCCAAGTGATGAAATCACTTGCTGTTATGCTGCAAGTCGTACATGTTGATTTTGCTGAAGACCCAGGTCAAACAGTCCTTTCTGCCAGAATTTTGTCTTGAGATGGGAAAAAATGGGAAGATTGAGCCCAGATGTTTACAAGGAAAATTCAAAAAGGGAATTCCTGAAAAGGCTGTATCACCTGAGGTAAATACTGAAGATCCACTAGCAACTTTTATTTTTTTAATTATTGTGCTATTTATTTATTAATATTTATTTATTAATATTTATTTATATTTATTAATTAATTATTGTGCTCTTTGCTAAGGCAGTGGGGACCTGACACTGATTTCCATAAATACCCTCATACCCCAGAATGCAACCCAACAGTATCACCCTGTGGGGACCTTATTTTTTAAACGCAGGAACAGGATGATGATGGACAGCCATTGTGCTAATTGTTGTACCTACAAGAAGAGCAATTGGAAAATTGTCATTACATTACTGTCTTTCAGGCAATATCATTCTGAAAAAGGGATTTTTTTGTTTGTTTGCTTTTGGTTTGGTTTGGTTTGGTTTGGTTTTGGTAAGAAATCATACAAATCATATTGATTCCAAGAAGCAGACATAAGCTCTTGTTTTTCATTTTGTAACAACAGATGAGCAAGTATTTTTACCATTGTTTGTTATGGGACACTGGGTTTGTTTAAAAACTGGCAAGCGACAAGCACATGAGTGTCATAGGACTGAGCTGAACTCTTATTTCTGGGCTAAATTCTTATTCTTAATTTTTATATTGGAAAAAAAAATTGAAGTCCTAAAATATATCAGCAAGAAGAAAAACAACAGAGTTGACTCAAACTTACACTTTAGGAGGGTCTGTGAAATTATTAATTGTGCCCCCAGGTGCAATGAGAATCAGAGAGACAAACCTGGGGGAAAAAA
>VXAA01006355.1:154202-180835 GCA_013399115.1 Anseranas semipalmata
AAAAAAAAAAAAAAACCAACTAGAAAAGGTCAATTTAAGCAGAGTGACTAATACAAGGTGAGAAGAGAAAGCGTGCACAGAGGGTAGCTGGGGAGCAAAGAGCCTGCAGCATCAGAGCAGAAATGTGTATTTCAACAAGCTTACAAAATACAAGCAAAGTGATTTGGCCAGCTACATGGTACAGCTGCTGGCACAGACACTAAACAGTTTGTGTCTTTGAAAAGGACTGCTATATTAGTATGGAGCAAGACTATTTTTATGAGTGTCCATAGCCAAGGAGGTACCTTATACCTTATAGGGACTCAATATTTATGTATTCTGCTCAGAGAGGATATGTCAGCTATTTCAACAGCAATCTTTAAGGGCAAAGAGGCATTATCAAGAGGATTTAAAAAGCTGTAGAGAGAGATTCATCCGTGGAAGCAGCAGCTACAATTACTGGAAAGGCTTTTTCATTGCAGCTGTTCAAGACACGCCCAGACACACTTAGTGGGGCTAAGTCACATCAGCATAGGTGCTTAGTGCCATTTAAGATATTCTTGAGTTTCCAGAACATTCACACAGCATTGGCAGATACAGCAAGGGCTCTGCAGGAGACACTCACCTCCTCAGCATGGCAGCTGAAGTCACAAAGGACACCACACAGAGATGCACAAGACATCTATGCTTGGGTGACCAAAGCTCTACCATAGTTTCTGAAATGCTGCTGTAGAATACCAATGGGATAGTTAGTGGGCATAAACTGGACCCTGAAATCACATGTATATTATTTTGTGGTGGTTTCACACCAATGGGCAGCTCAGCTCCACTGTGCTGCTCTCTCACTCCCCCTCCTCAACAGAACAGGGGGAGAAAATATGATGAAAAAAGTTCATGGGCTGAGGTAAGGACAGGAAGATTCCTCACCAATTACCATCACAGGCAAAACAGACTCAGCCCAAGGGAGATTTATGTAATTTATTGCCTACCACTAGCGGACTAGAGCAGTGAGAAACTACAAGCAAACTAAAACCCCTTCCCCCACCCACCCTCTTCTACCTCCTCCCCCCGAGTGGCACAGGGGAAGGGGAATGGGGGCTGCGGTCAGTCCCTAACGCTGTGTCTCCGCCGCTCCTTCACGGTCACTCTCTGCCCCTGCTCCACGTGGGGTCCCTCCCACGGGATGCCGTCCTTCCCGAACTGATCCCGTGTGGGCTTCCCACAGGCTGCAGCTCTTCGAGAACTGCTCCAATGTGGGTCTGTACCATGGTGGCTATCCCTCAGGACCAAACAGATCTCAGTTCAGTAGAGCCTTATTACATGTTAATTCTGCATACCTTCTTGAAACTGATTCTCTCACCTGCTGAAATATTGTTCCACTCTGGTAAATAACGTGAAAAATTATGTCAAAAGTGCAGAAAAGGATTAAATAAGTTAAAACCTTCACAACAACACATGTCTGTGCAACATCTTCCCTGAGTGCACAAGGCCACCATCTCTTGCCAAGTTGCTCCTTGGCAGTGTTTGCCACAGAAACGTAGATTTCTGTGGAAAACAAACAAACAAACAGGAAACTATGACAGAAAGTGTGATGGTGACACTTCTGGACACTCTGGATGCTTCATAGGACTCATTTTGAGTCCTCAGGTTTAGAAACAGAAAAGGCTGGGATCAAGCAGAAGCAATGGGAAGAGCTGAGCAGAACATCCCTGAGACCACAAAGTCCGACCTGGAAGCAGAGGGCGATCTGTTATTGTTCACGTTCCAGGCAACACACCTTCTTGCTCTGCAAGCTGAGCAGTACCACCATGAAAAAGCAGCAGAGAGCCACAAACAAGGAGACAGAGCTACTGCAGCTGTGCACCCCTTTAGCATGAGCAAACATGGTGACTGGGATGCAATGGCATAAAGCTGGCCAAAATGGCTTATGGAAAGATTTTTTTCCCAAAATTTTTATACCAGATGTATATTAAAGACAGCGGCAAACACCAACTCATATTACTAAGAGCCATCAAAATGAACATTATATATGACTGACCATTGTAGCAAAAACCATCCTGCTACTTCCAGACAAAGTAGGAAATGTAACATTTTAAAACTACTATGATCCAAGGAAAGAGCTGTGTATCCAAGAACCCAAGACCTTTGGTCATAAACATGACCTCCCAAGGTCCAATAATAGCCAGTCATGGTATGGGATAAGGTGGGGAAATGAGGTAAACAGAGGAGGGCAAACTGAATAACAGGCAAGCTTCCATTGATTTTCCACAAGCCCCAGCATTGCATGTGAGTAGGATCAACGAAAACCCTTCCAGACAAATATTACTAATAAAAAAATTGTGATTTTACGGAAAGAAAAATATTTATTAAAATGTGTTTCAGAACATTATGTTTTTCAAGTGAAAAGGCAAAACAAGTCTCTTTTCTCTGTGGCCAAAAACCCATTTCCTTCGTTTTCCAGACTCTACGTTTTCCAATGCCAAGTCTGAATTTCCTGGAGCAGGACAGCTCTGATCAGTCTTTATCTAACACATCTAGTGAGAGATCTTACTGAAACCAGTAACCTTTAGGAATGCTTTCAGTGAGGTACCATTTCACTGAAAAGAGAACAATTCAATAGCCCTTCCTGGACTGCATAATACAATCATGAATGCAGGAAGCAAGAAAAAAGACATTGCACTGCACTGACTACAGTCCTAAGAGGGATGTTCACATTAGACATTGAGGTTGCCCTGATCATCCTCTGCTTCTTTTTAGTGACATCCTTGTGATTTCAGTAACACAGACTGACATGTCAGCATTATATGGACACGAAACCAAATAATCTCCCCTACCTCAGGTCAGGCCTCTTCTCTGCTGCAGGATTTCTGCTCACATCTTGCAAATTTCACAAATTACACCCTGCAACACCTCATTTCCTGGATTCCCGCTACACTGGCTGGGAAAGAAGAAAACAACCAAAACAAAGCCCAAGAAACTTCTGTCATGTAATGACAGGGGTCCAGACAGCTTACTGATGTTTACATGTAGGAAACTGGGGATTAACTCCCCACTCTGCATTTCATTTTAGATGGTAAATAATGTAGAACATGATGTATCTCCATAAACAGTCACAATTAAAGTGATCTGTTTAACGTTTACAATCCAAATGTCACTGCTAGTATTTCTAATGAAATTGAAGACTTGAGCAAGCTGAAGGTTGACCAGCCAGTTGGACAAAAGAAGGGACTGGAAGTCCCCAGTCCCTAGGGCATACTGCAGGCAGGCACAAAAGATCACAGAAACTAGCTGCTTGTATTAATAAATATAATGTATTAATAGTAACAATTCTTATGTAGAAACTGGTTCTGAGGAACTTATCAAGGCCTGTGGGTCATGTCCTTACCAGCATTTCAGTTAATTCGAGAACAACATGGACAAGCTCACTGAGGGAAGGCCAGCCAGTCCAGGGAGTACAAGTCCTAGGATATACTTGTGATATGGAATACGCAGAATTTCCCAGAGCTATTTACACTTTCTTAGGGGCCAAGGATGACAAAAGAGTAAGAGATTCGCTTTTCCCTTTTCACCATCTTGTGCTGGCCACCATTACTAAGGGATCTGTATACTTAATCCCCAGGTAGAATTTACTTGTGACAAAAACAGCTTCTAGGTGAGGACTGAGCAGGCACCAGTCAGTGGTACGGTGCATAATGAGTGTGGAAGACCATAAGTCTGGGGTGGTATCACAGCTACTGCAGAGAGCCTGTGGAGCACAAGTAGAAACACTCTTCCCTTGCTCTAGGCTGTACCAAAATATGAACCAGCTTTCACAGTCTGAAGGCTAGCTTCATGCCATGAAGGAGACCATCTGCATTCACTTGCTTAGAGACAGCATCTTAGCCATGGTCTGCATAAAAACACCAGATGTGAATGTTTCACTGCCATAGAAAAATCCAAATTGATTGGAAAAGAGAATTTCAGTTTCTAAAATACAAGAAAAAAAAAAGTCAAGCCACAGATGTATGTATAGTTTCTTTGTATTTTATAAGCTTTTATAGTTTGACATGAACTGTGCATGGGAAAAGTGCATTTCAGAACTCAGACATTAATGAATGTTTGCCCTCCTTCCTTTATTTGCTGAAAGAAAAGCATAAAAAATCTGAGAATGAACCAGATTCAAGTAGGCTTTTTGTTCCTGAAACAAGTCTGCTTTTATTTTCTCGGGAGAGGTGCATTTCCACTTAGTGCACACTACTATTTCTCCACAGATGGAAAAAGCAAAGCCTGAAAAGAACAACAGCAAAATCCCAAATCCCAAGGGATAATTTTCTAAAAAAAAACAAGGGGGCTATAAAGAGAACAGTCTGGCTGAACCATACATGGGATTATACTGACATGTTGTGGCAAGACAGTAGTAATGCAATGCCTTAATCACTTCCATGACCACAAGCTATGCCGCTACTTTTATTATGGCTATTTTTCATGTTTCCAACCAAACAAAAACAAAGGTGAGATAGATTTGTAAACTACATTGACTAAGAAAATACTGTACATTGTCCACGTAGAATTTGCTTTTGGTCATGATCATCACTGTAGGGTTTTGGTTTTGCTTTAGCCTCTCTCTGACTGAGAAATCTGGGGTCAGGAACAGAGACAAGGAATGTGAGAAAATACATAAGCAAGAACTCGTGACTGGGTCCTTCCAATGTTTCCAATGATGGTATCTGAAACAACTGAGGTATTTTCACATCTTAGCATAGTGGAAAGTGTCTTCTAGTTACAGACAGGAAGACCAGATTGTCTCCTTGACTTTGAACCCAGAACTGAAAATCCTACACCCCGCACAGCTGCAGCTGTGTGTTTGGAGGCCTCCAAATTCTCAGCTTTCAGCCAGCAAGAAGCTTCTTTGTTTTCCAAAGAATTATCCCTGAATGACTCAGTTGAATAATCCTTCCCATACCTCTGATGCTTGGGGGAAAAGGTTCAGGCACAAACTGTGCCGTGAGATGAGGCATTTTCAGAGGACAAAGAGCATGCCGGCAGAATTCCCAGAACTGGGCAATGACTAAGCTGCCTGAACTTTATGTCCCTCAATCATGATGACAGGCAGGCAGTCAGCACCTCCGCAGCCAGCAGGACTCAGAATCCCAGTTTTAACAGTTTCAGCCTTTTCAAGCAAGACAGCTAGAAAATATATCATAAATGTGAGCGCTGTATGCCTGTTTTTCCCGATGTAATCTGGTCATCAGGTGGACCCCCACACACACTTTGTCTTCCCAGAGTATTCCCCAGGCCATTCAGAATAAAGTATTGCCATCTCCCTCTAATGAGTTCTGGTACTAATTTTTCCCCTAGCATGGACTTAGAAAACCTTCCAGTACGTGGAATCCCAAGAATCAGACAGTGCCGGAGGGCTTCATCATTCGTCTCACCAGAGAACAGTTGTGGTAGGGGGGGCGAAGGATGATGTGAACGGTGTGTCTGTTAACATAGACAGCCCTACTGTACTGTCAGTTTTCCAAACTGGAAAACTTTTGCAGAGATACTTGCTGCACAGCAAAAGCTGTGTACTACTTTCTGGGCTGTGAGAAAAGTATCAAATATGGAGCCTCTTTGTGTGACCACAAAGACCACAGTCATTTGAACAGCAAGTTAGCTAATAGCGTTCATATTTCTTAGGTAAGAGGGAAAATGTTCTGTGAGGAACAGAGTATTCAGAGACCATTGACTTCAGTGGGAATTAGGCACCTGAATACCCCTGAGCTTCAGAGTGCCTTAACACCTTTAATGT
Organism: Anseranas semipalmata; assembly: GCA_013399115.1. Taxonomy (NCBI): domain Eukaryota; kingdom Metazoa; phylum Chordata; class Aves; order Anseriformes; family Anseranatidae; genus Anseranas; species Anseranas semipalmata. The sequence continues at coordinate 159,955 of VXAA01006355.1, forward strand.
ATTTATTTTTGTATTTTATCTCCCTGTGAAATAGGAAAGGGCTCTCATCTGGTCTATAAAAACATCCAGAGGTGTCTGGAAATACATACAGACACCCCAAACACCTTTGAGTGAAGTGATGTGCAATTACATGGCAAGATTATGGCAGCACAGGGCAATGAACCTAGTTTTCTCTGGTCTGAGGACCTCAGTTATGAGATTGCTGTGACAGTGCCCATTGCTCTATCACCTGAGGCCACTCAGTCTCCCTTTAAACGATGCCCCCACACACAAAGTAATACATGAATGCTAAATTTGAATACATCTTCCTTTGCAATAAAGATAATGAAGGAGCTTATATCACAGTCAATGTGGTCAGCGGTTAAAGGTCAGCCCAAATCAGAAATGCCAAGCCATTTTAAGGGAATATATCCATTCTGACATGCTGGATTACGAAAGACACAGAAAGTTGCAGAAGGCCTGGCTCAGCAGCAGAAATGACAGTCCATTCTCTGAGACCGCTCTGAATGATTAAACACGTGGCATTGTTTGTTGAGTGGAAGAAAATACTAAACAGCAAAATATTTCCACTTTAACCGGTTATGTGCTGACATTTTAACCTCTGTTGTAATTAAAACCAGATTCCTACCAATGGCACTGTTGTGTAGGAAGTGAGCTGCACGAAGCAGCAGCAGTTCTGACTCTGTTCAACTTTATCTTGAAGTGAATTCTGTTTTGTTACTCACTGTTATCTTAGACAATACTTGGCTCCTCAGGTGCAGAACAGCTGTGACTATTTCTGCAAGAAACCTGCAGAAATGAGCAGGCAATTCCCATTCTGCTTACCGAGGAAACATTTTCCAGAAGTGACTGCATGTCCACATTCTGCTGAAATGGCATTTTTTTCCTCTTCCTTCCTTCCCCTGGAATAAGTCCATTCAGACCGATGTACTCTGTACATGCAGAAATGTTATGCAGCATGTTATGTGCTCCCAAGGTAGCTTTTCAGAGTTGCATATCTAAACCCCTCCAGTCACCTGTCTTCCTTCACAAGCGAGAAAGCTGATCCTCTGCAAGTTTTGCCTGGGAAAAAAAAAATTGACCAAAACGCTGATATTACGATATGATTCTTTTTCTATTCCGTCCTACGATTATTTTAGGTCAATATAATTCAAGCATTAATCTAAAAAGAAATAAAAATCTAGCAATGTAACAATGCAAAAGAACTTTTTCCAGCAGATAAAGAAATATCACTGCAATATTATTACCTACAATAAAAAGGAATAGTTTTTCAATGGCTGCTGGCACCTTACAGAGTGCCCCACCACTGCCTAATGCATGTCTCCTTTCTGTCCTGACATAAGTGTCAGTTGTCAGAAGAAGTACAGATACAAATACAAATTGGCTTGAAGTTTACTCACAAGAAAAATAAAAAGCATTATCTGTAAAACAAAGTACAATTGAAATGAGATGGTTAGAACCTCTTTAATATTCTACTTTACTACTACTACTTTAATATTCTTACAACTTCCTGGGCCAGAGAAAGAAAGGTTGAAAAAAGCTATTCTGCAGCCCAGTGTTTCTGGTGCTCACATAGTACTCTGCTCCCTGCGCTGTTAATTATTTTGGTATTTCATGTTACTGCAGAGACTGGAGAAAGGCACCACAGGCTGGTTAGCGCAGCCTGATTTCCCCTCCTGCTCCCCGAGAGCCGCTTGCCACATCCCAGAGGAGTGCCCCGGCCGCGGGAGCCCAGCAGAGGCTGGGGCAGCCCTCCCAGCACACACCGCAGCACCAGGAGCCCGATTCAATGACACCCATCTTTATCTCCCAGCATAGCAAGAGCGGCAAAAATCCAGCGTGGGAGTATGGGAACGCAAAGAAGGTAGCAGCAGGGAAACTTCTCCCCAGCAAGTTGGCCACTTCACCTGAGACTGTGCACTGTGCTAGGCATGATGCCTAGAAATTAAATATTACAAAGCTGAATGTTGCAATGTTGGATGTTGCAACGCACGAATCCTACTTGTCACCCTACCACTTCGAGCCCTGGCAAAAATGCAAGAGATTTGCTCAGAAAATGGCTTGCAAGAGCTTTGTGCTGACTAGCAACTCTGTGGAGGGAGCAGGCAGGAGGAGGGGACGTGTGCCCAGAGGGGACAACCCACCCCTCCACTGGCGTGCCTGAGCTCTAGAGCAGACCACAGCACAGGAGTGTCTCGTGATTTGCGATATGGATACACGTGTTAGCTTGAAAAACATATCATAGAGTGTTTGACATTGAGAACCTGCTTTGAAAACCCTATAAGCATTTCCAATCTGGCTGTATCCATGCAGTATCTTTCCAAAGAAACATGGAAAGGCAAAAAGCTTCACCTTGCACTTCTGCATCTACGTGGAAGGGGAGCGCAGCGGACAGCCCCGCTGCCTGCAGACAGCAAGGAGTGAGAAAGCATCTGGTTTCCTCACATTCACAGCTTGTCCATGTGAGAAAGTTTCAGTGGGCGACCTGTGAATTTTAAACCTGCCGAGTTTCCCCATACAGCTCAGCCTACACTCTGACTTCTTCTTTAGTTTTACTTATGTGGCTAACAGGTCCTCAACTCTTCCCCTGCTACACTGAAATCAACAGTGCACAAAGCAGGCGTAGAGGCTGAAAATATTCTTCCTAGGGTGACACCTGTTACACTGCGGGCATACATGCCAGCGACAGAAGACAACCAGTAGAAACTCGGATGCTTATGATGCTCACTGCTATTAAAGCGATTTGGTTTAACGCTATTAGTAAAACTGATAGAAACTTTTCCACAACAGCAATACCAGAATAGTAATAATATGACTTGAGCATAGCACAGAATTAGAACCTATCGCAGAAGATTTCTTGAGGTGAGATTTCTCAGGTGATGGGCAAGCGATAGTAAGCCAGCTGTTTGATGATAACTATGTTCAGGGGGTTGTTATGAAAGCAATGAAAGTAAAACACCAGGAATGCAGGGTTAGACATTGTATTGGACTTGTATGGTAAGGTTTTGATAGTGGGGACTGCAGGGGTGGCCTCTGTGAGCAGAGCCCAGAAGCTGCCCCATGTCAGATCAGAGCCAGCTCCAGCCGGCTCCAAAAGGGACCCGCTGCTGGCCAGAGCCGAGCCAGTGAGTGACGCTGGTTGTGCCTCTCGGAGAGAAGAGTTAAGGAAGGGAACAAACTGCTGTGCCACAGCAGCTGGGAGAGAGGAGTGAGAACCAGCCCTGCAGGCACCCAGGTCAGTGCAGAAGGAGGGCAGGAGGGGCTCCAGGCGCCGCAGCAGAAGTTCCCCTGCGGCCCGTGGAGAGGCCCATGGTGGAGCAGGCCGTCCCCCTGCAGCCCATGGGCACCACACGGAGCAGATCTCCACGCTGCAGCCATGGAGGAGCCCACATGGAGCAGGTGGATGTGGCCTGAAGGAGGCTGCGGCCCATGGGAGCCCCCGCAGGAGCAGGCCCGGGACCGGAGCTGCAGCCCGTGGGGGAGCCATGTTGGAGCAGTTTGGTCCTGAGGGATGGGCCCCGTGGTANCCCCATTCCCCTTCCCCTGTGCCACTCGGGGGGAGGAGGTAGAAGAGGGTGGGTGGGGGAAGGGGTTTTAGTTTGCTTGTAGTTTCTCACTGCTCTGGTCTGTTATCAATAGGCAATAAATTACATTAATCTCCCTTGGGTTGAGTTTGTTTTGCCCATGATGGTAATTGGTGAGGGATCTTCCTGTCCTTATCTCAGCCCATGAACCTTTTTCATCATATTTTCTCCCCCTGTTCTGTTGAGGAGAGGGAGTGAGAGAGCAGTGTGGTGGTACGGAGCTGCCCATCAATGTGAAACCACCACATACATGAAAATGCTAACTTTTAAAAGAGAAACTTATACATAATGTATGCCCACAGTTTTTTTACAAAATTTTGTGAACAGTCACACAATCCAGGCAGCCAAATTGCCAACTAAGATACTCAATCACCTCTGAAGCGTGCAGTCTCAGCAGCCCAGCCAGCCTCCAGCTTTGGTCTTTCTGTAAATCTGCCACTTTGCTGCATGATCTGCTGGAAAGAGATGTTGCCATAGCTGGAAACAAGTTTATGTCTGTTCTTGGTTCCTTTAATTTCAGCCTGTCACTCCTCTCTGTTGTGCTACTTGCTGCTTGTCAGCAATGCACAGTAAGGAAGGAGGAAGCACAAACTATCAAAATGATGAGATTTCTGTTGTGAATGTGAGATGTAAGTCAGCTCAAACTGACACACTCACTACCTTTATTGTTATTTGAAAAACCATCCCAGCACCAACAAAGCAGGAAACTCCCCAGGTATTTTCTTATGTCTTAGCGTGATGCAGGGAGCCAACAGTATGATTCAATGGGACTGTAATTTCTCTCAGTAGGCAGATGGCAAGAGAACATGCAAAGCATTATAATAATGAATGTGGGTGTTGCTGAGACATGATTTAAAGTTTACATAAAGTTTACATAAGGCCATAAAGTCTAGGATTTTATAGACATGAACTACATTATGGACACATGCTTTCAGTGTGGGCTCGTCAAAATTACTAAAGTGAAGATCATGCTTAGCAGATGGGTGCTTCTGGGGTAGATCTGATTATGTGTCACCAATCCAGCTTTGTCTACATCTAGCTGTTTCCTCTTGTGGGAAGCCCTGTCAAGCTGAGTCCTCTGGCATATGTTTTTGAGGATTGAAACACATCCTATGAGGTAAGTTCAAATCAAATGGAGTTGAAGTTGTGCCCCTGAGCGACCTCTGTCAGACCAAACATTACACAGGAGACTAAAAGTTTCATTTAATTCCAACATTTAATTCCAATTTTAATAAGGCTTCACTGAAACCATACGTTTGGAGCAGGAGGCGGTTGCCTAAATCAGGGCAGTAAGTACATTCTAGGTGCTGAGGGTATCCTGCCTGGCCTCCAGCTGCCACTGCAAAGAGACTTCAGGTCTCCCTATGACATGTGTCATACTACATGTTCTTGCAGATGTCCTGGATACCGAAGGGATGTCTAATAGTTATAAATGCCTATACTTAGGCAACCTCAGCCTTCCTCACTTGGCTAGTCAGTTGACTTGCTGTTGAAGATCCAGTGCCTGCGGTTTCAGTTCAGACACCCAGTGCATACGTGGACACTTGTTGTGATCCTCACACCAGTTTCTACAGGACAAGAGGCAGCAGCAATGAGCACCGACACAGAACATTGGCAGCAATCTGAGACAAGGAGCAGAAGTCTCACAGGCAAAGGAAACTGTTCCTTTGTCTGCCTGTTGACAACAGAGATGGCCACTGGAGGCGTACTGGGAGATTTCTGCTGTGTGATGAGCTCTCTGTCCCTTCAAGGGATAAAGTGAACATTTTAACATCAGCCCACCATTTATAGGAGGTTATGGGCACCTATCAGCATCTTAGCACTGACTGGCACTGAACAGCAAGCTACAGACATGGGGCTATATAGGAATTGCAGAGAGTCACCTTTGGATAGCACTGCCTTTAATGTCTCACCTGTTCCCTAGCTGCACAGTGTCATTAGCAAAACACATGCTGCACCTCAGTGAAGGTCTTTGAGAGCTTGGCACGGAGAGTGTATGTTATACAGCACAATGTCAGGCAGTGGTGACAGGAAGAATTGAGTAGGTCTTACACATGCATAGAAGAGTGAAATAATTTCTTCTCCAAAGAGTTTACACTATGGGTAGAAGCAAAAATATAGCTATGGTGCAATACAAACTTGAAGTGCCTCTACTCTCCCAGAACCTGATGGAAGATGTTACAGAAAAAAAACTACACTACTTGTAGTTCAGTAGCGATAGCTTATGTCTAGAACAACAGATTTAAAGACTAATAGCTTCTCTTGTGCTCATGAGAAATACCAAACATCATGGTATCAAATAGCTTTGTTTTCAAAATGCTTGTCCTACCTGCTAAAGCATTTACTGTAAGCATAGACACCAACATTTAACTGCAGTCACATGTCTTACAGCAAGAAGAAAATCCAAACTGAAATAGTTTGTGACCCTTCCTTCCCCATCCTTCCAGGATTATGTACTGATGCTATAGAAAGAAAGCAAAAAAATCCTTTCTCTGGTAAGATGCATGGCAAACAGGAACTCCACTGATTGCAGAATGCTGGAGAAATCACTTTATCTCTGATTCACATAGCTTGCTGGTGAATTCTGAAGACAACAAGATGCCATAGCACCTTCGTTCATCTCTGCTGCAGCATTCAGCTTTGCCTCCTCTCCGTGTAATATTAAACCTTCCACATTAGTTATAGTAATGTATGTAATATTCACAGGTACCAGAGTGCTGCATATTAATACTTCTGTCCTCTTTGGTAGTGGTATACTTTTCTCCTGAAAGTTCTTGGCTGAGGTACAGTGAATTGCACACCTGAAGCACACATCCTCGTCCTGATAAGCTAAAGACTACAGTCACCACTGCAGTCAAAATATCTGCAGGTTCTGCATCAGTGTGTAGATGTCCACGCTTACGCTGACTCCATACTAGGTCGTTTGGATGCTGTTAGCAGAGTAGCTGTGAAAATGCCTTAAAAACTAGCAACCTGAATATTGCAACCCATACAGGGCTCCATATTTCCACAGGCACGTTGCTAGAGGTATCTCAGATAGCTCAAATGCAGGTCCAGGTGCTGCTGTGGGATGGCATAACCCTGGCCACAGTGAGTGCATAGCTCTGGTCGTATGGCATGGAGTAACGTACTGCAGAACAGGCACGTCTTATGCACCTGACTATGTTCCTGAGATCTGTGCACTTTATGTTGCTGTCCCACTGTGGCTGCTGTGCCACCCGGCTTCACAGACGATCAGTTCTCATGACTTTGGCCCAGGAAATTCTTCTCCTTCCCTGCACAAACTGTCCCAGTTATGTATGGAGATTTTTGCTTACTTGAAGCAGCCACAGTAGGCCAGTGTAGAAGCCAGGATACTGAACTTAAAAGCTTAATGATCTATCCATTATGCTAAATCCTATGCAGCAGCACTAATTCAATCCTATTCAATCATCCTTTTCCCAAGAGCTCTGGACAATACCCAAGACATGGAAGGCTAGCTGATTTATTGCTTTCATGCAAAAGGTCAGATGAAGGAAGACCATCCAGTGGAGTCTGTTGCCCTATAAACTTAGTATCCGACTAGTCATTGGTTAGTTTGTCTTCAAAGTATTCTTTGACACTGAGAAATTACTACAAAAATAACACAGAGACGTTCAGTAACTTGTACTTCAGTTAGCTGTTTTTCCTCCAATCAAATGAGAAAATAGGTTTTATTACCTTCCAGCATCACATATTCACTCTGAAATGAAAGCTAAGACTTCCTGATTTACCATATCAGCTACACGTATACCACACCTTGTGTTGGAGAAATTGAAATTACCACAGAAGATAACCCTACAGTAAGACCATAGCCAAGATTTCTGTTATTGAGCTAGAATACTTGCTGTGAACAGAAACAAGTTGTAAGCATTTTTCCTTTGAAATAAACAGGCATATGTCTCACTTTTCAGCTCAAAACTACAATTTAGGGCTATGGACAACACATACATCAGTATACCCACACCAGTACAAAAATGTGCTTGTATACAGTATATTTGTCTGTGTATATACATACATGTGTGTAACATGTATATATGTATTTATTATATATAAGCATGTATATTCTCTGCAAGCTGAGAGACACAAAAGACCTGAAGCCATCACTTCTGAGCTTCTCTCTGTAGGAGAGTTACCTTCTGACAGCAAGATAAATGAAGGGGCAGCTGTGTTCATTCTCTAGCGCTCATGCTTGTTTAGTATCCTGATTAATGATGAGTGCTATACTTAGTCTAATTTATCTCTTGCAAGCCTTTATATGCTGTTCAGAACCCAATGTAAAGTTTATGTGCAGATGCACCCACACAATAAAACGATTCCATATTGAAAATGACCATAGTTTAATTTCCAAGTGAGTCCCCAAGGACCTCATTGCTAGGGAGGCAGTATCTCTGCCTGCCTTGACTTTAAGCTCACATTGCAGGTTCATTGGCTGTCCACGGGAGAGTTATAACATCGCAGTAAAAGAGACGCAGTAGAAATCGTGAGAAAACCGTGACATCCAGTCACCACTTAAGTACCTTTTATTGTTCATCTGGACAGTCCAGAAAGAGAGGGAAAGAAGTGGGGGTACTGATAGAGAAAAAACTTTGTATACTAAATGTCCATCTTGAGAAGACATATCTGAACAAGGCAAGAGACTAACCTTTATTCAAAGACTCCTTCTGGCTAGGAAAGTGATTCCATCCCAGAAAAAAGTACATGTGTAGGAAATGTCATGGCATGAGCCTTCAATAGAAAAAGCAAATGATGGAGTCCTGTTGTGGCCTTATAAAAGATTTTTAACTACATTTCCTCTTTGAACCAAAGAAGTATTTTACAGGATGAAAGTAATGGATAAAATGATGTAATGGGGGATCATCAGTAGGACGTTCAATACCTCTCCACAGACCAGTTTACTGCAAACCTTTGCACTGGGAAAGAACCCTGTGAGCAAACTCTGCATGAATTGAGCACCAAACAGTTGCAGAAGCTTAGAAATCTCCCATGGTGGGAGAATGGTAACAGGAAAAAGCCATTTTGTGATAAAGCCAAATGCACACAGTTAGGAAGATGCAATCTCAACAACTTTCACTGGTTTTCAGCAAGTCCAACAGAAATCAGGAATAATTCCCAAATTGATGTATAAGCTCTTAAAAGCAAGAGGCTTAGTCACAAACCAAAGGGTCCTCTACATGGGAAAGTAAAAATGAAATAAATAAATGAAAGTTCTTCACACAGTAACGTCAAAGAAAAGAAACCAACATAGACCACGAATACATTCTCTACATTTAGGTAATACTTGCTTTTTGATGAGGTGAATGTTGCCATCTGTTTGGCAGGACACCACTGAGACCTGCAAAGGGCTTGTAAATCTCTGTCAATTGGCCAACTGGACATTAAGTTTTATACTAATCTTATTCAGAGTTGCATTTTCAACTTTCTGTATTTCCTCTTTGCTTAGTATTTCACTTTAAATGTAAGCTGATGCCTTTTGAGTACAACTTCCCTAATAACACTACTCTAGGACAATGAATATGGGTATTCTTCTATTCAGATTTTAATTACAGCTGGTATAATATGCAGACAAAAAACAAATTTGGACAATGTTTGGGCAATGCTCTCAGACATATGGTCAGATTTTTGGGTGGTCCTGTGTGGAGCCAGGGGTTGGACTCGATGATCCTTTTGGGTCCCTTCCAACTCAGGATAGTCTATGATTCTATGAAATCTGTCTTTAAACTCTGAGATTTTGTGGCAAATACAAATTTAGCACTTATTTTTTCTAAAGCTAATCTGCTCTGACATGTTTTAGAGGACATAGATGCTGATAAATGTAATGCAGAAGTTGTAGTTTCCACCAGAGGGTGGATTGTTGACAATTCAAAAATCAGATTTAATGGAATTTACAATGACTCAAGTATTTATCCTATCAAGCATTTCTGTGTCCATGTCAATTTTTTTATTGTTGTATGGAAATAGAATAGCAATAATGCTTGTTCCCTTCAGAAGTTAACAGTCTGAGTTACAGCTAATGCTTTCAAAATTATACCATTATGGTTTCTTCACAGGCTATTCTTTTTTTTTTTTTTTTTTTCAGTTTCCTGCTGCAACAAAATACTTGTAAAAATTTGATTTCGTGAGTTAACAGTCTGATACTGAAGTTAAGCAGAGAAGACAAAGTTAACAGCAAAGTGATTCAGAAGTTGTGTGATTTGCTCATTTTCTGAACAACTATAATGGAATCAAAATTTCTGTTTAGGTTATTATTATTACTATAAATGCAAACTCATCCTCTGAAAAACAAGATTCATATGACTCATATGTTCTGTGATGCGTAATACCTAATTTCTAATTAGTGGTCTCATTAACTTTTGTAGTGTTAAACTTCTCCATATGCATATACTCATTGTGTTGCTGCCCCTGTGAGCTTTAAAATCACACTCCACTTTCATGGCTTTCAAGGGACTTGCTTGCACTATAGTAACAATTATTGCATGCAGTGGCAGTAGAATACAGTCTATTAATTAATCTACTAATTTATTTTAATTTCCTTGTTTGTCCACAGTAAGATGCATATGATGCCGATACTTTTGCAAATTACCTTTTGTCTTCGAGAAGGAGTGTGTCATGTTCTGTTACTAAGAAAACTGGTCATGGGTATGACTGTCCTGAGACACCCAGCTGCAGGGTTCACAAGGAGTTTCACCAGACGAAAGATCACCTCTTTAAAATGGATTCAAAGCATTACCAGAATATTGGAGGCAAAAGCTTATCGGAGTTGGGGAGTTTGATGGTGAAGAAAAATAATCATGAAAGAAAAATCTGAGAAAATGTTTTATTTAATCTCCAGGACAATTTGTATTTATCCAGTCATATATCCAGTTATTTTAAATGTGCTACTCTCCTATTGCCTCCAGACACAGCATATGCACCTTGGACCACTTGGGCAGTAATCTCAGAAAGTCTGCATTGTGGGAGGGAGAGGTAGCCATCAGGGTACTTGGCTTTATGTCACACTTTGCAGGAACCAGCAAGAAACACGTTGTTACTGTCCTTTTTATGCCCTCCAGACTCTGCTGTGATGCCTTAGGGTCTCCCAGGTTCCCTGTTGCAACAGCACTGCAGAAAATCCTCCTCCTGTCCCAGCCAGGCAACACTCCAGCATTGTTTTTATTCTTCCCTTTTTAACTTAATCTTTTCCTTTTAAAATCCTTTCCTTAGGTTCTGACGAACTTTCAGCCAATTCGCCCTGCAAGGTTGCTGCCCACCAGCTGATCTGTGAAGAAGGGGCTTGCCACAGCAGGGTCTCTGGCATTAACAGCTTGGGATACTCCTAGCTACAGCTGTCCACGGGCCAGCCAAACCTCCCATCTGCCAACCAAGGAGCAGTGTAGATCCAGGAAAACAAGTCAGAAAAACAAGTCAGCCTGACTTGTACAGGAGTGTGGGACTTACGAAGGTGTCCAGTTGCATCCCTGCCTTTGCTGACAGGTGACACCCAAGCATACGTTTCTTACCTGAGATTATTGGGAATGTGTGCTCAGGAGGAGCCCAGGCAACAAAGTGTGTTCAGACCATGCCAAACCTGCGAGGCAGGACCACACCAAGGCAGGACATTGGATCTAACTATCAACCAACATTTCTGATCTGTGGCACTCTGTGCTGAGTTCAGTTAAACATGGAAATGGGGGCAATAAACACCTTCACCACCAGAACCTGGAATGATGGCATCCACTTAAGAAGTCGGGGACTTAAATTCCTTTACCCAGCCCACCGACTCTCCCTTACTCTCTGTGGTATCACTAGGACTGTCTGTGTAGGTGCCAAAGGCTCTCAGCAGGAGGTAGATGTTTCAATGGTCGATGATTTATTGACTGTACCTGCGGTGCAGGGTCGCCCTGGAGATGTGCCATTCACCCCTAACCCCGACAGAGGACAGACTTGCTGCATGTGGGATGCAGAGGCCCTCAGCATCCACAACAAACCCATCGGCAGCCAGGGTCCTCTCTGGCTGCCATGAACCTCAGCTGGGGCATTCATCAAGATGCCACTCGGCAGCCCTGAATGCTGCAGTGCCAAAAATCTCCTGCCTCTTCCAAGTCTTAGGCACCCTCAAGCTTTTACCACAAACCAGCAGACCCCAGTGACTCAAAGTAAGGTGCTGTGCTGAGCCAATCATGGCACCTCCTGTATCAAACAGCACCCATCTACCTTTTAATCCCATCAGCTGCATTTCAGGTGCCAGCAGCAACTCAAAAGCAGCTGATGGGAAGTACCATGTCATATCACCCATGCGTGCTCCTGCTCCTCTTGGAACCATGTTTTCCCACCTTTAGGACAAAACCCTGCCTTCAGGCACCTCTCCACCCTTCTTCTTCCTTCACAAAACTGCTGTCGTGACAGTTACCTCTCACATTCATGCCATCTCTTTCAGGAGTTCAATACAAGAGAAGCTATTCATTATTTATACAGAACTAAGCCTTCTCTGTTCATGTGATGACTGTTTCAACCATCTCTTATGATTTATTAAGCATTTGCAATGTTTTTCTTTTTCTTTGTTACAGTATCATAACACATCAGTATCACTTTGAATGGGATGGTTTCCACTCCACTCCCAAGGGGATATAAAGGATCAAAATAACATCTATGTTGATTACATTACAGTGATCCCCACAGCAATGCACTTTAAGTACAGTTCTGGATGTGTCATGCCTACCTACGTGACGGCCATTCATCTACACATAGGCAGTGAACTGTGTGCAGTGTCTGCAGTCTTACTCCATGTGTGATGAAGAGCCTTGACAATAAAAGTTGCACAGATTCAGGCTTCTCAGATTCTTAAGATGTATCTGATTCTGGGCACCAACATTAGTAATTATGCATGGCTTTCTAGCTGCCTGAGCAAGGGCTCTAATCACAACAAGATTTTCTAAAGCGAATTGCAGGCCTCCATTTTAGGAAGACACCTAAGACGGGTGTTGTCAAAATATGGACACTTGAACAGATAATTGAAAATCAGGCTTTTTAAAGCTCAGGCATGTTAAACATCCAAATATAGTAGCATCCCAAACAACCAACCTCAAAAAAACTGCAGCTGCTCAAAACTCTTCTGTGAACGTATAATAAGCCCACACATAGAGAAGTCTGACCTAAACCCAGCTACAATTACATCATTCTACTTCTCAGGACAGGGTTGACACATATAACAACCAGGTGATAAAGCTGAGATGTCTGTCCGCAGTTTTAGGCCAGGTGCCAGAATACGGGGAGCAGATTATACTCTGAGGACCCAGGCAGGAACACGTTTCCCTCCTGTTTCAAGTGTTTTCTAGATTCATTTCTGTTCTAGAAGGGTGTATCTTAAAGTTATAAGTATCTCTGCTAACCAAGTTAAGAAGCCTGTTTTGCAGCACAGGCACATTTCTTAGCCTATGATGATCCTGGTTTTCTGAAGGTTCATGAAAGACCTCCTAGGAGGCATACTAGATCCTTTCTGCAGGATCTAGCAGGAACACAGCTCTTGCCTGGAACACAGCTATGGGTTTGGGACCATGAGCTGAGAACTGCTAGCAAGTCTCACCATACTGGTTAATTACACGATAAATTAATACAGAAAAGGAGAAGAAAGAAATGAAATGTCTTGAGTAGCTCAGTGAGACTGACACATACAAATGACTTAATGAATGGTGATTTACTAACCACACTCCAAGACACAGCAGAGTGATATGCAATTCACGTTCAATCCGTTCAGGCCGATCTGCACCCAAGGACTAAGTGGTTGCAACCTTCTGATATTCTGGGGGTTGTTTTCTGAGGACAAGATAAATTAGGTCACTTCAGGGGGGATGTCAGTTGCTTTCCTCTTGCAGGAAATTGCCTTCCACCAGCAGAGTGTCCTAACTCAAAAGGCATACTTCATATTGCACATTGTTGGGCCCAAACATTTCTCAGAGCTATTTGTGCCTCACTGATGTGCTGGGTCCAGCTCAGTCAGGGACAGTGCTGTTATGATTAATACCTCTCCATCTAGGTTAAAATTTTCTGTCTCGGTGAACTCACCTTGGATTTGGTTTTACAAAACAGGACGAGTGCTCTTGGCTGTGGTCAGTGCTTGGGCCTGGTGTTTGGACTATGCAAATCAGGATTTGTAAATACACCCTTCAAAATAGCTCTGCAGCTGTGACTTTGGAGGATGGAAGAATGATTTTCACTTCCCTTATTGCAATGGTTTAACTTTATGGGTTTGGGTAATATCAGCAGACGGAGTCAAATTAAGACTGAATGCCATATCCTCCTACACATAACACCTGATGTAATCTGATGGTGAATCATAATTAATCTTCTCAGTTGAATTAGAGCCAGGGAACAACTCTGGTAAAGGTATTAACAAGAGTAGTCACTGGAAGGCTTACCATGCTTTCCCGGTCTATTAGTTCTTACACTAAGCAGCTTATTTTTATAGGGGTTATTGACAGCATTCAATAGTCTGAGGCATTTTTCTGCTAGATTTACTTTGGGATCTCCTTGTTGATGTGGTCCAGAGCAGCGTGTGTGTATAGCTATCTCTGCACTGACCTGAAACAGTCAAGAGAGTCTCCTGAGGAATACTCACTTTAATTGAGCCATGGTATGGAGGAGAGGAGGGTCAGCTGCACGTGGGACCATCTCATCCGGCACAGACAGGACTACCAATACAACTGCTGTGAAAGGGAATGGGAGTGAACAAGGAGGTACATCTCTGTTTCTACCCTTTTCACTTAACGGAGCCTATATGCACAGCATCCACACACATGCTGGATCTTGGATATTAGAACTTTTTCCTTGGTTGAGTTTGCATTTATTAGCAACAGCTTGTAAAATCCAGGAGGAAAACATTTGCAAAAGATCTACAGTTTAATGATCTTCAGGGTTTAGAATATGTACAAATCTTATTCACTTGAGGCTGTGCTTTATGGAGTGCTCTGTAAAGGTGTATTTCTAATCTCAGCTGTGTATAACAATGGCTTTGATTGATGCTGATTTGTTTTGCTTATGAGTTTAAGAATACTTGCTTTGTTTAGTCAATTAATGTACAAAGAGCAAAGGAAGATGCAATAAGCAGTTTTTAAGCTGTTTCAGTTCACTGTGAGCAATAGCAGACCTTTCTGAGATTCTTTGCCTTCCGAAGTTCTGGAGAAGAGCACTTTTAAAAAGAGATCTGTTGATGCCTTACCCAAGTTTTTAGTGAAATACAAACATCTGATCCTTTTCCTCAGCCTAGGACTGAAGATAAATGTGCTACTTTTTGTATACCTTGGAAATCATCAGCTTGACCTCTTTTATAGTAAATGGCAAAAATATCTTAGGAAACAGGATGATGAAGAACCTCATTCGCAAGAGGTACTTTATGGGGGAAGGTGAGTAACTGTTGCTAAATTGAAACTAATAGCATATGAGGAATAACCTATGAAGTCTGTCTGGAGGAACTTGACTCATCAGTCAAAACTCTCTTCACTAATACTCAGAACAAATGTATTTTGCCCTCTTCAGCTTTCTATTTGAGGGCTCTGACAGATTCACACATCAGGGAAAGAAAAATGTTATTTAACTTATTGATGCCTGAGTATATATTTCTTTTATTGTCAAAATGTGACTGAATTTCAAAATCAGAAAGGAAGAATCATAAATGAATGACTTCTGATTGTATTTCCCTTTGGATACCTTCTTGTTAACGTATTTTTAAAGAACAGCATGGAGGGTAGCAAAGCTAGCAGTTGGGCAGTCTTCCCATTGACGCTGACAGTATCAGAAGCGCTTATTTGCAAAGCAACAAATACCAGGGTCTGGCAAAAGATACACTTTCCGATCTGTCTTCTTCTGAGCTG
Source organism: Anseranas semipalmata (assembly GCA_013399115.1). Taxonomy (NCBI): domain Eukaryota; kingdom Metazoa; phylum Chordata; class Aves; order Anseriformes; family Anseranatidae; genus Anseranas; species Anseranas semipalmata. Next base: position 175,403 of record VXAA01006355.1, read on the forward strand.
AACAGCAAGACCATTGCCTCTTGATTGCACCAGCAAAACCTAATAGCCTGCACCTGGGTTTTAACCTGACTGGCGAATACAAATTCAACAGCATAGAAATGATGCAAAGGAGGCTGTAAACACGAAAGGCATAAAACTGTACATCATCACAATCATAAAACTGTACATCATCATAATAAAAGCATCCCAATCTAACTCTAAATCAATTGGTTAAACCGAAAAAGAAATACAGCTGGCCCAGCAGACATTAAACTAGCGTAAGACCCTGGTTCAAAGTCTATTTTCAGGGACAGGAAAGAGGAGAGAATGCAAATTTTTTATAGTTAAATGTCCACAGTGAGGGAATATAAAAGATGCCATTGCCACTACCAGATGATGACAGCCACTCTTACTCTGGACTGCAAGGTGGCTGGCATTCAGGATATACAAGGCGCACAGGTGTGTTCCTATAGTGAGCACGAGACACAAACAACACCTTTCTCAGTTCTGCATCTGGATTTCAAAACATAAACCTGATAGCATCTTTTAACTTTTCCAAGCACTTTTTCTTCAAGTTCCACTGAAGAATACTAGGCTGCTACTGTCCTATTGAATGAATGCAAAGGTAAAAATTTCCTGAAATGTTTTCTGAGTAACAGTGTAAGTTTGTCTTTTCAATATGTAATTTAAACGGTAGCCAGGGCAGCTTCCCTGCATAAATATTTCCATAGAAAGATCAGGCTTGCAAAGTTGCATTGGATCATTGCCATATCTCTGAACTTTCCAGTGCCTTCCTTATTCTCATGTTGTTCTTTATTAATACATTTGGCAACATCTGATGCTATCTGCATTGAAACAAGCCTTTTATTTACACTCCTAAGTTAAACTATTTACAGAGTAAAGCATTTACAGAGTAAAGCATAGGCTCTTGTTTTCTGAGGCAATCTCTCAGTTTATTGGTGGGAGGAAAGGTATCTGAAAAGTTGTGGTCTTCACTGGTTAGTACTCACAGATTCAGTGGTGATGTCAGAGCTCTAAACTAAAATCAAGCTCTTATTTTCTTCAAACAGTTTTTTTATTGCTTGCAAAATATAAGCATGATATGTAGTAATATCTATGCAGTCCATCTACCTCACTTTTTGTCCATAAACACACCCAATAATAGTCACCACCCAAGTGTAGTCAATATATCAGTATCATCTGGCACAAACATAGGGCCAGATACTGCATGCCCCACTCAGGCACATTTCCAATAGAAATCAACAAGCAACTTACACTGAGAAGGGAGGGTAGGATTAAAGATAGCCTTAAAGCCAAAAGCTGTCTGTATACATGCACACATGTGCGTTGTTCCATAAAATAAACATATTTCTTGGAAACATGAACAGTACTTAGAATGAGATGGAGGTTGCTGAACGGTAACAACTATGACTGGATTTCAACCAAATCTCACAGAATCAGGGAAAGACAAAAAAAAAAAAAAAAAGAGGACTCCTGAATTCCCACTCAGACTGATGTGTTCAAGCTGATTAAAACCCTCAACCCTGTCAAGCTCAGCATCTCCTCCCTCCTGCTGGGCGTCTGGGGCTACGGAGGTCAGGTGAAGAAGGCAAGACAGACCCTGAGCCTGCCAGCAAGTTCCTTGGGGAAGCAGGCTGCTCCGTAACAACCATCACATGGCATGGGATAGGGAAAGATCACAATCTCTTTCCCACACTTGTTTGACAAAGGCAGGAACCAATCCTGATGCCATCTCATAGCCCTGACAGCTAAAAAGGAGTAAAAATCAACATATCTAGGATTGGAGGTTTTTTTGCACAGGTACACAATCCTAATTAGACTTCTGACTTTTTCCACTGTATAAATAACTTTGCTTCTTGAACTATTCTTTTATAATAAGGAACAAATTATTCAACCAACTCCGTCTTTTAGCCACTATAGATAGAAGTTAAATTCTACTCTTAACCACACTCTTGTACAATCAATCTGGAGTGAATCTGCAGAAGTTAAAGGCTAATCCAAATTTGCTGTGATGTAAATGAGGGAGACTCTGTCCCACTAAGTTAGTTAGGCTCTTCTAATATTGATTTGTTACATATATCATCTGTTTTGGAAAAAAATGGGGAGGAAAAAGACCAAATCAAAATGGAAACAAATATTATTATGAGTTTGGAACCTGAGTATTGTCAAAATCTTTAACAAACGGAGCAGTATTTTATTTATAGGAAAGTATACTAAAAAATACAATAATAAAAAATCAAAGAAAAGGCAGTGGAAAGGTAAGTTTTCAAAAGCGGAGATGACTAGACCTTTCCTTTTACTCTGCTCCTTGAAAGAGCTGAACTAGAAAGGAAACAAAGAAGCACCTGACCTCTGAGAAAGACGGCTATTACGCACCTCGTCAGTAATTTCGGCGCAGCTCGCCAAGGAAGCTCACCGTTCACGTTACCCGAGTGCCCTCCGGCACTGCCAACTGGCCACCTGGGTCCCAGTGCGCTGCTGGTGCGAGCACAGCCCGGGCCGCCTCGCGAAGGAGCTGCGTCACCATGGGCTTGGACATCATTGGCCACTAAATATCTATGCTATGTCTCCATCAGCCATGGGGTCAATGAAATAACTTGAAAATGTTTTCTCTAATTGAGCTTAGACTCATAACACACAATTACTTCTCTGCTCCCCAGAGAGATTCCTGCCCTCGGATCTGAGGTAGCCTCTTAATCTCCAGGTAGGATCACTGAAAGGAGCTGGTTGGGCTATAGAAACAAAGGAACTAGCAACATGTGCAAGTTTATAGTCAACTTTTACCACATTTATATGAAAAGCATCTCTTCCCATCAGCAGCACAGCTCAGCACCTGGATGAAGAGGAGCTACTGAACATTGTGCTCAGCAGAACTGGCTGGTATTGACACTTGAACAAGTCTCCACCTCAGGAGGACTGCTCCTCAGCCAGTACTCCCAGGTGGGACTGCAGCGCCCTTTTGAGATCTTTACTGCTCTGACTACACACCTTCAGAAAATGCCAATTTGCAAGTGGCAGGAGAACATTTCCCATCCTAATGTGTACACATGACCCACACCAAGATGTGTGTTCATGGTATCCAGGTTTGGATACATCCAAGCCAAAGTACATGCAAGTGCTACGGTATGGAAAAGGATTCAAGCAGAAAGTTGCCCTGCTCGATGCTCTCTTGAGCATGCTATGCGAAACTCTCTCAAGTTGAGGGCACAAATGCTCATGGTAGCTTCTAACTGTTAACAGGGCTGCATCATCCTCCTGCACCATCATGCAATCCAAAGTCCCTGCCCTGATGCTACAAAACCCTCTACTGGACCGCTTCAGACCATCAGAACAATTCTCCCCTAGACCTCAGTGCGTGTTTAACAGCTGCTTTTCATAAGGCCCATACCGCTGCCGACCGGCAGAGATGGCCCATGCGTGACAGAGGCACGGCTCTAAGGTCTACTGGCTCCCAGCTAGGGGCCTCTGCCCCGCAGGAGGGAAGACGGACTGCAAACATCCCGGTTTCCACAGCACGCAGCGCCCATTCCTTCCACCTGCTTCTCTTCTGCACCTCTTCCTACAGACAACTCGACAAGGCATCAATGACTTGGAGAAAAAAAGTCTTGCGCTCAACTTCCTTGTTACTTGGTGTAACTGCATCTCATATCTTTGCTTTAATACCACCTGTCTCTGCACTGAACTTCGCTTCTTCGGACTTTGTCCCTCTTTCAAGCATTTCTGCGCTACTTTCTTTTATCCTTCCACCTCCTCCTTTGAGCCACTGGTGTTGCTCAGCTGGTAGCTGTTGTCTCACCATCATCATCTTCTAACTCTTCAGTTCTCGTGCAAATAAGATTGAAAGCAAAGCGCCATTGCTGTGGGTGGCAGAGGCAGTCAGAGGTGATAGCAGGGCACGTGGACAGTACCAAACTCTGCCAGGAAGCAAAGATATGCAAAATGCATCGTCTTTTCTCTTCAAGCAAAAAAACAGAAAATAGAAAAGGAGACAGTGAAACTGAAGGGCTAGTTTCACTCTTTGTAATATTGACAAACTTTAACCACTTGTGATAAAGTTTCCGGGCTGGAAGCCAGGCTAGAGCCTTCCTCAGGCTGTAAGCCAAGTCAGCTGGGACATTTCCAAGAATAAGGGTAGGGGAAAAAACACCAGAAGGCCTCCTCCCCCCAACTTCTGCTTTAAATGCCAACAACTTTTATTTATAATAATTCAAGAAATTTCAATGGATTATGGAAAAATTCCAGTTAGAAAAAGCAGTGTGAGCTTTCATCAAAGTACCTCTTCTTTCTCTCTGAAAAATCTGGCCAAAATTCATTGACAGGAGAGACATTGTCCATCTAACATCTGAACTCGCAATAGGCCCTATCACTACTGCATGTGTATTTAAGCTCAAGAGCAAGCAGGATTACTAGCTTTGTGACATCGGCTTTGAACTTTGAGAAGCTGGCTTTTGCCCGTGGAACCAGAACTGAGGTTAGAAACCTCGTTTTTCTCATGTCACACCCACAGAGCGGGCCTTTGCACCAAGCGCCCCATTCCTGATGCAGATGGCGCAACGGAGAGACCCGCGGGAGCTGCCAGGAGGAGCCGTGGCACCACAGAGACAGCCAGTTGGGAGTGGAAACCAGTGCGGGCCACGTGGGAACGGCGACTGGAGAGAGAGGTCCACCGGGAGCTCCGCTGTAGTAACAGATACCATATCTTTATCATATGCACTTCTCAGCTTCTAAACTTCTTCTGCAAGTTAGCTGCCTAGCAAGCACACTATTCTCAGCTGCTGCTGTGAGTCAGTGCCTAGCACCAGCATCCCGGACATTTGTCCACACCGGGACCTGAAACACTCAAAACTCCTGAGTGTTTACTGCCTGGCTTGCCGCTCTGTATGAACGGCAAGTCCATTCCCAGAAGGACAGGCAAGCCATTCATTTCCAGACGCCATCTCTCGCTTTACCAGCCAGCGCTGCCCGTGCTGACCGCCTGTCCGCAGCGGCCGGGCAGGGAGCAGCCGGGTATCGCCCCCGCACGGAGGAGCTGACTCCAGGTCTGCTCGCCAGCCGGGCGGGTCTTGCCTGTCAGATCTTCCCTTCCCTTCCTTCCCTTCCCGGCCGCGGACCGGGACAGCCGGGAAGGAGCTTGAGGGGGCTGCCTGCGGGCAGGAGGAGGACCCGTGCCACGGCACCCGCAGCTGCCGCAGCCCCCCAGTTATTCAGCCTCTGGTGCCCCCCAGCACCCCCTCCCAGCTTCCCTCTGCCCTCACTGACGGCGGCACCGCAGCGAGAGCTGCTCCCGCAGCAAAACCACGCTACTCTCACCGCCCCAGACCCTCCAGTCCAACACCTCGGGGGCACCCGAACACCTGAGCCCCGCGAACGGCGCGGCACGGCGCGGCGCGGCACGGAGCGGCACCGGCCGCCTCCGCGGGGCCCCGCGGGAGC